>VZTF01003505.1:17780-89768 GCA_013397755.1 Cnemophilus loriae | reverse complement strand
AAATAATAGGCCCAAATTTAAATTACTGCACTTAAATTAGATTGGCAAACTCAAAACCACTACACATTATTTGGTATTTCTGCCCGGTTGTATCAAACCACTATACCCAGGAAAGCTCTGTGTGCTGTAGGAGAATTCTGTGTTCTTTGACAAGTGCCACTGTGCTGAATCAGCATGGAGGGCAGGTTAACTTTGTGACCTTCTTGAAGTTGATTGCTTCCCCCTTAGACTGTCTTTGACACAGCCTCTAACATAGACTGTCAAAACTTCTCAAGTAAAAGACAGCAATATTTATTTTACTGTTAAGTCATCCTTCCTCTGTGCAGATCTCAGGTGTCTTGGCACTCTCCTGGACAATTTCATATGCTTTTTTGTTTCCATCAGCTGTGTGCGGGGTTTTTTTGCATGAGGGAGTGCATTCTTTGCACAGCCCCATTCTGTCACCCTGACATTACACATGTGCTTTGAGTGTCTGGGCCTGGTTTCTAGAAAAAATTCCTTTCTCCCTAGCAATAGCAGATGGGGTATTCAGGGTAAACATTTTTACATCAACTATTGCTTCTTGTTTCCATGGGCATTGGCACAAAACGCCTTCTTTCCTGCTCTCAGCAGCCTTCTGACTCAAGCAGCTGCCCACTTTCTAGTGCCTGAGGCCAGCCCTAAGACATCCTGTTTCCCTCGGTCAGACTCTGTTTGTAGAGTTGATAGTGATAAATCAAACACTGCACTGAGATCATCTGAACTGAGAGGATACAAATAAAAAAAAGATCTCAAGGCAGTATATTCTGATCTCTCTCACTGTCTGAAGCAGTGGATGATCAGACTGAAACTACCAGATTTGCCTTTAAAAGGAAACACACCTTTATAATTTTGTTATCTCATTGTCTAATACATAAAATCATTTTCAAGAAAAATGGGAACATGTTCACATTTAAATAACCAGCTTTTCATGTATTGATTTCCTTGCCCCATATCAAAGAACACAGAGATCAATTTTCTAAAGGATATAAAGTTTATAAACATACCCGGTTAAATAGCTGTAGTAGAGACTATCCTGTGCTCAGGATCTTCAGGCATCAGGCCTATAAGGACTATTTAAGTTTTCTACAGAGTATTGTTCAGGATCTCTGTATTTACATGGATTTAACACCCCAAAATGTCTTTTGTACTCATTGCAAGTGCATAATCTCATAATCTGTAAGTCACTGTAAAACTGATGAGAATCTTTGCTTTACCTTCTGGTTTTCTCCTGTCTTTTTCCTCCCAGCATACAGTCATTTATTATATCTTAAATTGATTAATCACTTAACATATCCCAGATATATTTTTGTCTTGGTAATAGTCATCTACTAGGCATTATATAATGATTTATTATTTCCCAGCACAAGGTTGAACAGAGCTAATATATAAATTTTTCAATTCTTTTTAAAATACGTTTTTTTAAAAACAACAAGAAGACAACTAATATCAGCAGAAAATAGCAGAAGACAGGCTGAAATAACCACTTTTTATTAGATGTTCTGATGCCCAGGGTAGTTTATTGTATAATGTTAGCCAAAGTGTGCACATCCCACAGCAGGGCAGTACTACAGTCTCTGGTACTGAGTGTTGGCCATGGCATTCTCAGCACTGCCTGGCTCACTGCAGAGTAAGCAAGGTGCTTTGTCAAGCAAAGAGTACCTTCAGCCAACCCTATGAAATTTTTCTCAAAGAATAGAAGTCTGATTAATATTCATACAACAAACCCTGGGATAGCAGAATTACATTTAACTGTAAAGAAATGGAATCCTTTATGATGAAAAAACACAAAGGAAGGAACCCAAATACTTTTAACTCTAGTTCTACTCCTCACAGAAAATTAATCTCTGAAAATCAGAGGCTGTGGAATTATAGAATCATTGAAATGATAGTCATAATCAGATGCCATTTAGTGTTTCCCATCCAGTATGTTATGGCAAGAAGATCTACAATGTGAAGGGAGGATATGAAGCATATTAATGTGTGGAAAGTTGCACAGATGATAGGCTCAAGCACAATGCAAATAGGAGAGCAAAGAGAACAAGATGGGGAAAAAACCAGAGCATTTTGTCATTTACTGTCTCACGTAGCCCAGAGCGTGCAACATACTGTGCTCTTGTCTAGAAATGCAGGATTCTGGTCAAGTTTTGGACATCTTTGTTCTCACCTTTCGTACAGGTATACAGGGAGAATACAGAATAATACATGTATGTGTAAAGAGGAACAACTTTGAATATCAAAATGATGAGATACCCTCAGTAGCTTTTCTTGTTTTACAATTTTGTGACCCGTGTATCTTTCTACTTTTTATTCATCTTATGGAGTTTCTTGTAACAAAGGATGCTATGTGTCTACTGCAGTATGTGGGCTAACAGCGTGATTTGACTGCATTTTCCTACACATTACTGTTGAGTGTTGTGAGATGAGAACACTCTGAAAACTTTTTTCAGACACTGAGTACTAAAAATGCTCTTTATAGTGGCACACTATACCTTCAGGAATGAAATATTTTCCTATGCTTTTCTAAAAGTAAAGAAAAACTGCCTAGTGTCTTGTAGAGCTACAGAGGGCTGGCACGACAAAGATGGGAGCCAGGATATCTCATGTGGGAAACCCTTTTTTACTACCATAGCTTGCTTATTCTCACACCATTGCAGTTTTTTTTATTACAAGGGACTAATATTTTTATTCTTTGGGGGAAAGCAGAGTAGTTTTGTTCTTTTTTTGCTCACGTCTGTGAGCCTGCAGGTGCAGCTAACATTTCCAAAAACAGAACAGATACATCACTCGACAGAGAAAATAACCAAAGAATTTCACTGTATGCATTTCGTTCTCCCTTGGATTTAAGCTTCTAATAATTGTAAAAATCAAAATTATTCAGGGCATAATACCTGGATGAATTTTGCTTTCACACATGAAGCTAACAATAGAATGCAATATGTAATTGCATACAATAACCTCATATATAAAAAAGAAAAACTTTATAGACGGGAAAATTTTTGTCTTCTGGGTCAGTGATAGCCGTACTGAATGGTCTGTCTGATAGACCCAGTAATTTGGTAACTGCCTTTTTAGAGAAAAGAAAATGCCTTACTTTCAACATTTTTTTTTCTCTAAATGGCCATTCCAATGTAACTGCCACTGATGATTACATCATGCTATCACTGAGTGATTACTCTGTAAATTTTAGTCACCACTGTTGTTACCTGCAGCTTCACTATTTGTATGCAATACATGGTTGATGAATAGAGGTAAATTGTCTGAAGAACAAGCACTAGCTGCACTATCAGCTGTTTCTTTTCTCAGCATCACATGCAGAGATGTAGTGATTTGGGTGTTCTCCAGACACACTCCTATGTAGAGCATCTCGAGATTTTTCAGATAAAGCTACTTACAAAGGAAAAATACATTCGCTTTTAGAAGACACTTGGAGAAATCCTGATTCCTCTTACGTAGACCCATTCCAGGCATTTGGTCATAATTTTGTGGATTCATAGTTTTTCACCTGGGTGGAAACACATATTTGTGATTTGATACAGTAGATGGGATATGGAGTCAAGAAGATACAATAATAAAAGACACCCAAGCAACAACTATTTATTTATTCAGATGCTGGTTTGAGAAAGCAGGCAAAGGGCCTAGTAGGCATCACACTTGAGGAGCAGGTGAGTGATTCAGAATGTATTAGATCAACTGTGTTGTGTGCACGTGATTTAGAAAACAATACGTCAAAGGACAGAAACCTTGTGGCATTTAAAGAGTGGTGCCACAGTAAATTTGCATTCTATTATTTCCATATTATGTCCTCTAGTCCTTAGTAATGCCTACAGAAACCAATTCCAGATGAGTAATATTTGTGAAAACACACATATGTGGCTGCTGCTAGCAGCAACAGCCTTATACCTGTCCAGCTAAACTACAGTGACACATACCAAGTACTTCAACATGATATTAAATTGCTTATGTGTCTAACAAATGTCAAAAAATGAACACTATCAGGCTGAAACACCGGACTTTGTTTTTGTAAAGACTTGATACGACAAACATCACCAAGATCCCATTAAGCTCCCCTACTGAACAAAGAGTTGCACTTAATCTTGTCCACAGGCAGAGCAGACAAATGCAGCTCTCAAGGTGCACAGTGTGCTGCTGCTGCCCCCTTAAGACAAGTAAACATAAATAATTGTATATGTGCTGTAGTTTCTCTGCATTTTCTCGAAGATCTTTCTCTACAAGCTGTTAAGGACCAGTTATAAGAGGCTTGCCTAGTGTAAGCTGATGCAACAATAAATCCAGTCTATTACTAGACATAAGAAAAATTAAGGTTTAGTTTAAGGATATGAGAAAATAAGAAAAACAGAATTTTTTTCAGTAATTGTATTGGAACCTGTAAGATAGCAAGGCATAAAGTGTGAAAACAAAGATAGAGTTAACACTTGCAAAACTTGAAGAAGAGATATTATGAGGGAGAAAAAAGGTTCACTACCCATGCACTTTAGGATGACATACAACTCTGTAACCTTGGTAGGCCATGAGGTGATTGTATGAAAACTGCAGCAAGGATAAGTTATTACCACTTTCCATTCCTTTAACCTTTGTCAAGAGACCTGATTAATGTTTGGTCATCTGCTCCTTTCTTTAAATTTTGTCTAAGACGCGGATATTAGAATTTTAATGGCTGCTGATAGATGTCCTTTGAAACTGAATTGCATAGAGCTTTTTTTTGACCTAGATGAATGCTCTCCATTTTCACTTGGCTGTTCACCTCGGCATCTTTGAATTGAGCTCAGCCAGACACAACAGGGAAAGCAGAACAGTTAAGTCACTAAGTATAAAAGGATGAGGTTTTGTTCTCCTGCTCTCTATTCAAGAATTTAATATCACGAGGCCACAGAGGCACAGTGGGGTTTAAATCACTGCAATTACTGAACATACAAAAGCTGTAAGACCTGCTGCTTTCAATGGTTTCTGATGATTTCTAAATTGTAGAAAAAAAATCATAGCATCATATAACCATTTATTTCGGAAAAGACCTCCAAAATCATCAAGTACAACCATTAACCCAGCACTTCTAGTCCACCATTAACCATGTTCCTGAGTGCTTCATTTATGCACCCTTTCAATACCTCCAGCGCATGGTCCAATTGATAAAGAAATCCAGCCAATTCATTGGTAGCATGGTACTAACCTCCTATAAAAGTGTTTGAAGATTTTTCCAGGTGTAAGTCCTCACTGCATCACCCTTAACTCTGTATGCAGGTGTCACGCTAGGAAGGACCATCTATCCCTGATCATGAAAGCATTTAAGGACAAATGCACATTTTAAGTAGGGACAGAGAACATGAGATCATATGCTTCCATAGCAGAAAGAAAGACATAATGTGGTAGAGTCCCAGTACCTTCACATCAAAAGACTCTGGTTAGGGAGAATTAGCCCTGGCAATTACAGCTATTCATTCTTGGCAGGTACGTATCACGTAAGCTTTCAATTCAGACTGCAAGGGAAAAGCTGATTGACCTCCAGCAACTTATCAAAATAATTGAAGTACTGTGGTTTCTTTTACTACTCTGTGCCAGAAATACAAGCCTTCTGCAGAGTCTTTCCTTAAATTTAAAAAGTCATAAAAGATCTGACTAAACATTTCCCAGCTTGTCCAAAGAACTAAAGTATCTGAAATCTACTGTGTATTTACTGGACATGAACAAATGAAGAAAAATATCACTGTGACTAATAGCTAAGATTCAAAAGAAACATCACTTTCAGAATGGTTACAACAGCACCCATGTTTTCTGGAAAAATAACTAGAGTAATAACCTGAAAGCTTACCTGTGTTTCTCCAAATAACTTGGCTATTTAATAAAATATATGTAGAGTCCATTCTATCTTTATGCAACAATCTTTAGATTATCTCCAAACTAATACTATTGCTAAGATTATTTTAAACTGCAAATTAAAGAGCAAATATGAACCTATATGTGCTCTTTGCTTATTGAGCTTAAAAAATATTTGTTTATTTAATACTCCTTTTGGCAACACTCAGTTTATTTGTTAGAGGCAATCACAACTCCAAATTCAAATCCTGCTGTCAGAGTGGAATTTTTCACGTGGTGAAGTATTTTAAATTTTTTTGTTGGAACACAGGACATAAATTATCTCTTGAGGACCCCAAATAGGTAACAATACTACAAACTGAAAATTCTGTTACAAAACTGTGCAAGATCTTGAATTATTGTTTGGGGAACTATTGAAAATTTTCGATGATGGTCTCTAGAATTTTACAATACAGCTGTGAACAGACTAAAAGTGGAGAAAAGGGAAAAAGTGAATTGACAGTTTGTTCAGAAATATTTATGAATTTCCAACTTTTTCCTGGGTGATACAGAAAAAAACACCATGTCAGAGGCAGAGCATGCTGAGTGCTTGTCACTAAGCAGCACTCAGAATGGCTGCTGCACTGTCACAAGAAAAGAGCAGCCTTTCTACAACACCATGCTTCAAGTCAAACAAAACAATGCAATATATATAGAGTTATTTTTGTCAGAAAGCATGTAGTCTTCTTAAAAGGAAGCAAAAACACATTTTGAAGATTATTTGCAATATTTTTCTCTTGCTTTTCTCACCATGCTTTTCATCTCCCTTTCTTTGATAGTATTCATTTGGTTTTGACATGTTTCTTTCTGCTTGTCTAGCTAAGGTGTCTGGGCTACATTTTAAATTTTTCTATATATTTATAAAATCCTATACATTCTGAAAAGGTTTATTTATCATAGTGAAGAATTCAACTGCTTTTGGGGTTACATTTTGGGCAGGGCAGATTTTCAATGCTTTCTTTGATACTGTATAGCCCTGTGTTCAACAGCTTCATTCAAATCACTTTCTAAAATATCACCTGTAGTTTCCCTTGTGCTGGTAGTAATAATTTATGCAGAAAACTCTCATATGAAGCTTCTTTTAAAAGCTACACAAACCTTTCATATTCTGCTATTTATATTTCATAAAAGAAAGGATAGGGTTCACATTACATTCTTCTGGTGAAATTTCAGCCTTTCAACTATTACAAGCATCTTCTGATTTTAACATACTTTAACAAAGCATTGATTTTATCATTATGCATTTGTTCTGCAAAGTTTTATGTATGTGAGTGCTTAAAACTGCTGGTTCAATATCAACCATAAAGAAAAAGCTTTATTGTATCAGAATCTTGCTCAGAATATGAATCAGATTTCCACAGCTGTGCAGCATAAATAACTGCTTTCAACGGATCCAACTGGCACAGCTTCACGGCATGTGTACATTACCAGTCTCTGGTCAAAGTATAGGACAAAGTTTTTTTATTACATCATTGGGATTCTGATCTTCCTCCCTTTATTGTAAATAAATTGAACTTAATCAAATAATTGTAGGATAAATCTGAACCATGTTTTATGGATGAGATTTAGGCTTACTTCTACAATAGGATGACATTATCCTCTGCAGATTGTTTCATATCATTTGCTTCAAAGGCTTTGGTTAGTTATTTCTCATGTGCTCTCTAGTCTTGCACTTCAGTGTAATCTTCCTTTTTCCCTTAACCTGTCATATTAGACATTTTTTTCTATTAATCTGTACAATAGAAAATCAGCTAGACTGTATGCAGTGACTATTTCTTAATAGGGAATTATAAATCAGTTCCTTCCCGGCTTTTGAACTCACACAAGTGGAGAAATCCAACTTACTGAACTTAAAATGTCACACAAACTCTTTTCCTGACTTCTTGGAATGCTTATGGTCTATTACTAATGTCAGCCAAAAGTGGGTTTTCCTTACAGTGCTTAATTTTGTATCTACTTTTTAATTTTGTGGGGGTGTTTGAATTTTATATTTATCTTCATTGTGCATACAGAGGTATGGAAGTACTCAGCTGTCAGAGGAAATAAAATTTTGCGAGTTCCTTGAAGCTTTGTATGTATCACAGAGTTTTAGCTAGCCAAAAAATTGAGGTGCTAGATACTGATTTTGGTATAAAATTTATAGAGTATGTTTTCGTTTGACCATTTTAAGATATCTAATTTGCTAATACAAATAATTCTAGGCCCAATTTAGATAATTTGACATAGAAGTATCTCATTAATTTAGAAAAACATCTTTTTGGATGTCAAGCAACTGTGTGCATTAGTTATTTAGGCTCGTAAGTTTAAACTTACAAGAAAGAGGTAATTTGAATAAGTCTGTCGCCGTCATCCCTAGGTTGATTTTGCATTTGCTTCTGATCCATCTTTCATCATCATGCTTCATTTGCAAATATTTGTTCTATATCCCTTTGGTAGCTGGGCTACCATTACAAATCAGTGCTATTTCCCAACTGGTTTTACTAAAATCACTGGGGGTTGTTTGGAATTTCTGGTGTCAGACATGTTGGAGCCTGACTGTTTAACACACAGCTTAAATGTGTGTTAGTGTTCTAGTGACAAACAAGAGAAAATAGAATTGGAGAAGTTGAGGGGGAGGAGGTGCAGGACGTACCCTCAGTGTTTTCTTGATCAGTGAAAGAAAAATATTTATACATCAGGTATACGTACTTCTGCTTTACCAGCGTATAGAGTAAATACTGTGACTATTTCTTATCAAGGAAAAATAAATCAGTGTCTTCCTGGCTTAGATGATACATATGTCATACATTAGGCAGAGAGGGCTGAAGAATTAATTAAAGCCATTAGCATCTGCTCATTCATATTGTTTCACTATTAGTCTACTTCTTGGCAGAGTTTTGGTCCATACCAACTAGTACGTTTGAAAGACAGACAACACAAAACAAGGAGGAGCGGTTTGTAGACAAGTTGTTTGTGCTGTGATTCAGAGGGAGCAGGAAGGGCTGGAGAAAGGGGCTAACAGAAAGCTCAAAAAATTCAGCAAGAGGAAGTGAAAAGCCTTGCACCTGGGGAGAAGCAATCCCAGGCACCAGAAGACACTGAGGGCTGACCTGTTCTTTGCAGGGCTGCTAAGAAAGCACTGTCAGGCACTCTTTGAGGGCAAAAAGTTGACCACGATCCAGTGAAGTGTTGTCATGGTGAAGGCAGCCAGTAGTGTGCTGCCAGAGCATCACCAGCAGTGTGAGGGAGGTCATCTTTCCTCTCTACTCAGCAGAGGAGGGCTATGAAACTGAGTAATGAACAGGAGTATGTCTCATGAGGAAAGCCTGAGGGAGATGGGACCTCTTGGATAAAAGAAGGCTTGGCAGGAGATCTTGTTAATACCCAAGGAGAGGGTATAAAGAAGATGGCATAAGGCTTTTCTCACTGACAAGACAAGATGCAGTAAGCACGAAGACACCATGAAATCCCATCTGAAGACAAGAAATCTGCTGTTGTTATTGTTTTTGTTTTTGTTGCAAGCATCGTTAAATTCTGGTACAAGTTCCCCAGAGAGGTTTTTAGAATCTCAGTTCTTGGAGCTATTCAAAACGTGACTAGACACAGCCCTGGCAAACCTGCTCGTGCTGACCCTGCTTGAGCAGGGTGTTTGGACTACATAACACTGCATGATGTCTACTTCCAACAATGTGATTCTGTGAAGCACAGTTCAGGGAAGTATAACAGATCCTCCCAATGGGCTGTGTGTATGAAACTGCACTACATTAGGGTCTTTCACGTCTCTGTAGTCCTTCACCAATACACATTTGCTATTTCCAGTACATCACTGTGCATGCGAATGCAACATCCCAGGGCAGGAAATTAATGCAATAAAATGATCACCCTGGTGGGCAGTGGTGCAGTAAAAGCACTTATCACTGACAAATGCCTCGGCCTCTCTCCAGAATCCCTGGAAAACTGCTTGGCAGAAAAGGACCTGGGAGTGCTGGTTGACAGCTTCCTGGACATGAGCCAAAAGTGTTCCCAGGTTGCCAAGAAGCCCAAGGGTATCGTGGCTTGAATCAGAAATACTATGTCCAGCAGGACCAGAGTGATGACCATCCCCTGTACTCAGCACTGGTGATGCCATACCTAGAATTCTGTGCTCAGTTTTGGGCCTCTCATGACACAAAGGACATCGAGGTGCTGGAAAGAGCCCACGGAAGGGCAACAGAGCTGGTGAAGGGTCTGTAGCACAAGACTGATGAGGAGCACCTGAAGGACCCGAGGGTGTTTAGCCTGGAACAAAGTAGGCTCAGGGGTGACCTTGTTGCTCTCCACAACTGCCCAACAAGAGGGTGTAGCCAGATGGGAGTCGGTCTCTTCTCCGAGGTAACATGTGATGGAGCAATAGGAAATGGTCTCAGATTGTGTTCTTCATGGAAAGGGTTCTCAAGCACAAACAGGCTATCATATGGTTGGCTCACCATTCCTGGGGGTATTTCAGAGACATGCAGATGTGGTTCTGAGGAACTTGGTTTAGTGGTAGACTTTAAAACGCTGGATTAATGGTCAGACTTAGTCTCAAAGATCTTTTCAAAACTAAACAATACTATGATTCAATGATTAAATATTGGGGCTTCTTGTTGGGTTTTTTTTTTCAACCTGCTTTTGCTTATTATAATTTATAATACATGATAATATTACTGCTGCAGTTGGGTAGCAAAGAAACTTTCAGAGTGCAAAAATCTTTCTTACTTTCTTCACATGAGTCTGTGGGACCCAATGGGATGCATCCCAAAGTCCTGAGGGAGCTGGCTGTTGTGGTTGGCAAGCTGCTCTCCATGGTATTTGGAAAGTCTTGGCAGTCAGGTGAAGCCCCAGGTGACTGGAAAAGAGAAACATTTGTATCCACTATTAAAAAGCGTAGAAAGGAGGATCCTGGAAACTCTGATCTTTCAGTCTCTGTGCCTGGGAAGATCATAAACAGAACCTCCTAGAAACTCGCCTAATGCACATGGAGGACGAGAAGGTGATTCCAGACAGCCAGTACAGATTCACTGAGGTAAAGTCCTGCCTCACCAGCCTGGTTGTCTTCTATGACAGGGTCACTCCATCAGTGGACAAGGAAAGGGTTACAGATGTCATGTATTTGGACTTCGGTAAGGTCATTGACACAGTTCTCCACAACATCCTTCTCTGTAACTTGGAGAGATATGGATTTGATAAGTGGACTGTTAGATGGTTAAGAAATGGGTTGGACAACCTCATCCAAAGAGTGGTTGTCTACGGCTCAGAGTCTTGATGCACATCAGGGACAAATGGTGTCCCTCAGGGCCCAGTGTTATTTAATACGTTCATCAGTGACACAGGTGAAGAGATTGAGTGCACCCTCAGCAAGTGTGCAGGTGACACCAAGCTGAGTGGTGCTATTGACACTCCTGAGGGATGGGAGGCCACATAGAGGGCCCTGGACAAGCTTAAGAAGTGGCCCATGGGAATCCCATGAGGTTTAACAAGGCCAAGTGCTGGTGCTGGACCTGGGTCAGAGCAACCTCAAGTGTGAACCCAGGCTGGGGATGAACAGATCAGGAGCAGCCCTGCCCAGAAGGACTTAGAGGTGCTGGGGGTGAGAGCTGGACATGAGCCAGCCACGGGCACTCCCAGCCCAGAAAGCCAAGTGTGTCCTGGGCTGCATCCAAAGCCCGGTGGGCAGCAGGGGAGGGAGGGGATTCTGCCCCTCTGCCCTGCTCTGGTGCGACCCCACGTGCAGAGCTGCCTCCAGCCCTGGGGTCCCAGCACAGGAAGGACATGGAGCTGTTGGAACAAATCCTGAGGAGACAATCAAGGTAATCAGACGGATGCAGCACCTCTGCTTTGGAGAATGGCTGAGAGAATTGGGATTGTTCAACCTGGAGAAGGATTAGGAGTGACCTAATTGTGGCCTTCCAGTACCTGAGGGGAGCTCACATGAAAGATGAGGGACTATTTGCAAGGGCACAGAGTGACATGACAAGGGGGGATGGCTTCAAACTAAAATGGGGTCGGTTTAGATCAGATATTAGGAAGAAATTCCTTACCACAAGGGTGGTGAGACACTGGAATAGATTGTCCAGAGAAGCTGTGGAAGTCCCATCCCTGGAAGTTTTCAAGGCCAAGTTGAATGGAACTCTGAGCATCCTGAGCTAGTAGAAGATGTCCCTGCCCATGGCAGTGGGCTTGGAACCGGATGATCCTTAAGGTCCCTTCCAACCCAAATCATTCTATCATTCTATGATTCTAATTGGATAAAACCAGAAAAGGATAACTGGGCTGTTCTCTAGCAATATAGGTTTTTTTAAAAAAACAGCAAAAGTAGGAAACTAATCTTTATATGGTTTTTCTAAGAATTATAATTTTTAATTCCATTTTATATTTTTTAATCCTAATGGTAGGTAATACAGAAACCACTTCCTATGTCCAGCAGCTATGTGGCACAGTGTCATTGAAACATTCTTGAACAGTTTGAGGATAGATGCTCATGTACATCACTATTCACAAGTTTGGGAACAATCCCTTTTGTTTTGTTTCCTTTGGTGTACTCAGTGCATGCAGATAATGTTCTGGATTGTGTTTTCACCTTAACCTACAAAAAAAAAAAAAATTAGAATCTATTCAGAAAACAGTAAAAGATTTCTGTTTTCATTTCAGAAAATATTTTTTTTCATCCTCAGTAATAAGAATGAGAGCTGACTGAGTGATAAGTAAGTAACTAAGATTTGCACCATTTTTTGCCATTGTTTGAGTACAAACCTCAATTAACTGGAAAACAAAGTAATACAAGAAATTTAAAAATTCTACTTATACTGTATTTGAAAATCTATGGAGGATAAGCACCTCTCATGAATCTTGACTGAATGAATTTTAGCTCAGCTAGCATGTTCACTCCTGAGATAAATATATATGCATTTTATTATGTTTTTCTGCGGCAGATAAAGCAATACAAAATATGGTCATTAAGGGCTAGGCGGTATTTACTCCAGTTTTTCATTTGACTGCTAACTAACAATTTATTAGTTGTTATTATTATAACTAACTTTTTACTTTTGGAATGCAGAGAAAATCAAAGAAAACTAGAAAGACCAGGTTTTCAGATGATTTCCTTGATGTGAATGTTTATTCGTTCTGTGTTATTCTGGTTTGCATAAATGGCATTCATTTTTCTCTGTTGTTTCATGTTTTTTCTGTTATAAGTGTTGACACAGCCAGATTTGAAAGAGTTTAAATATATTCCATTGCTTGGTTTAGATTTATTCAGATATGCAATTATGTTGTGTTATTTTTTCCTGCATTTCTTATCTGAATCATGCAGCCTTTCGTTTGTTCGTCACTCTCATTCTCCCACATTTTTTAATCCATCTGATTCTTTAACTAAGAAATATGCAAGACAAAACTTTCTCGGAAAACAAATTGCAGTAAAACATGACTTTGTTTTTCAGAACCTTCCTGCTTTCTTATATTCATAAATTCTCAATTTTTAACTGACACTCTGAAGAAAATATACTTGTTTTTTAAACTTAGTAATAAGACACCACAAAGGTAATTGCCACAGTACTTGAAATAGCAAGTTATATGTGATTATATCAGTGTCAGTTCTCAATGGCATTAATTTACTGCTGTGACACTAAGAATCCCTGGAGCTTCACATCCTAAACATTTTCCTTGTCTCTGATACTTAATACATCCCATAAGGAAGCACACTTAAGATTTACGAAATCAAGCTGGTATTCCCAAACAAACCTTCCTGAATTTTTTCTTTTACAGGAATTAAAGAGATATCTCTTATGTTGTCTCCAATAGTAACTAGGATTTCTTTGGTCTTAAGGCAGGTATTTTCAGCCTAATCACTTCAGTGGTGATAAAGAGCTACCTGCCTTCCTCATATAACCTATTGAAATTTTCTTTATACTGGACTAGGAGAAGTCCATTCTCTTTAAGGGCTTATGGTGTGACCCAGCAAAAACATACTAAGAGAGAAAAACATTTGTGATTATTTTTATTCTTATATGAACCTCAAATATGCTAAACGTTTTCCTAACACAGAAACAAACACAAAATCCAGCATATTTTCTGAAGGAGAATTGCTTTCAAACACTGGAAAAATTACAATCTAAAATATCTACAGAAGCTGCAGCACTGTGAGATGTGTTACCTTAATATAACTGAATGGTTATATTGTATAGGTTATCTTTATATAATAGAATTGGTGTCGTCTGAGCACCAGTCCTTCTTGCAGCCCCTTTTTAGTAAGGTTCTGCATAAATGAGGCAACAAAACAAGGACACAACTATTAATGACACAATATGAAACACGGGCAAGAGAAAAAGATTTATACAGTCGCTATTACTTTTTCTCCTAATTTTTCTACTCCTCCTGAAGTCCTCAATGTATTCTCCATTTCTGTTTACATTACAAGGCTTGTTGATTTGTTATTCATTTATTAATGGATGCTAATTAATATTGATCTCAATGCCTTGTTTATTATCAACTTCTGGTGAACAAATTATTCTAAGGTGATATAACTGGAGTGAATTGTGCTTCCAAAGGCAGAATCAATATACATATCAGAGTCTGAAGAAATATTTCTGCTTTGAAGCACATCACAGTTAAGAAAGATTTATTTAGAAGGCATGGATAAAGACAGAGGAATGGGACACCTACAAAGAGATGATAGGAATAGGAGATATGACAGATATCAGGAAAGAACAAGAGAAGATTGCTGACACCACAGACAGGTTTAATTGGAAATCAGCTCCTATCCTTCCCTGTCTATAGTGCTGGATCTTTCTAGGATCAAAGAGTCATATACAGAGAAGATGAGATACTTCCTTACTCTTTTTGTAGCTTTGCAATTACTTAGCAAAACCAATAGAGTTAGAAATAAAAACAGCAGTCAAAGCTTCACTTTACATTAAAGTAGAAAAACCCCTCTCATATATGTCCTGGTTTCAGCTATGATGGAGTTTGTTTTCTTCCCAGCTGCTTGTCCAGTGCTGTGCTTTGTACTCAGCGTGAGACTCATGCTGAGAACACAGTGATGTTTTGGCTTTTGCTAAGCAGTGTTTTCCCTGAGTCAGGCACTGTATTGTGCATTTCTCTTGGTTTTATTCATCTTTCTTTCTTCTTTTCATTACAGTTTTTATTTTCATTATTACTTTGTTATTACTATTATTATCGCAATTATCTTTTATTTATTTTTTCTAGTTTCAATTATGAAACTATTCTTATCTCAACCCATGAGTTTTATTTATGTTTTTCAATCTCCTTCCCACCTCACCAAGAGGGTTTGAGGGCAGTCACTGAGCAACTGCCTGGTACTTAGTTGCTGGCTTGGACTAAAGCATGATAATATGAAAAAGTGTGTAAAGATTATGTGTTAAATGATATCTAGTAGAAATGCATGAGCTCCTCTGTCATTCTGATTTGCTGCATCACTGTTGGTAACTTTCTCCTGCAGGTCCTTGTCATTGCAAGTTTCCATTCCTCCACAGTGTCTGTCCCCCTTTCCACGTAGGTTCTATTCCTGCCCCTCCCTCCTGTGTGTGTCATTGAAGGAACCTCCTGCTGTTTTGTGCAGGTCGTGGGTCCCCTACGGACTGCGCTTGGAACCATAAACTCTAATTCCTTCTCAGCTAAGCAGTTTATATTAAAAGCAAAACCTCTGAAAACTGAATAAATTGTCTAGAGGATTTGTTGTCTAGCCACAACTGAGAAGAGACTACAGTCAGACAACATGGCATACTCATTTGTACAATATAAATTAGGGGAATTTTACAATTATAGCAATTTGACTAATATAATATTAGAAATATTTATCTGTGCTTCTTTGACCATACTGAGGAGTTAGAGGACTGAACAGTGAAAACAATTCTGTGAGCATTGCCACTGCAATGTCATTGGTATGTGAGAGGTGTTTCCATGAAAAGCCACTTACTTTTGTGGATGGACAGATTCTGAAGTAGGCTGCTCCTGTGCCAGAGAAGACCAGGGTAATAAAAGCAAGTCCTTCTTTGGAGGCTTGTAAGTATAATGGAAAAGAAAGTAATATATTTACTGAGCAGTAATAGAATGCTTTCTAATAACACTCATATTGAAATACTGCCAAGTCTTTCTTAAGGAGTAAGGGAAATGATACATCTGTATGAATAGGAAAAGATTATTTTCTCCAGCAATAAAATGAATGATAGAATGGTTTATTACTGTTGCCAGAAAATTTATACTGACATGTATACCCACATAATTCATTGCATGACAAAGAACGTTGTATTGTCTTGTCAAAGAAAATAATCACTTTAATTTAAGATGAATTGTACTTTAGTAGCTGGTACAGACTTCATAGATCACAGATCTGAGTAATGAAACTGATTTAAAGAAAACACCTAAGATATTACTTTAACAATTACCTGATTAGAACAACTTAGCCCTTTATCAGGCTTGCTGGCATTTTGAGGAAGTCATCCTACGTGAATCGACTCATTTTACGAAAATAAAATACCTTCCATAATATCAAGCTTTAACATTTAAGTATACTTCAAGGTATCCAAGTTGTTTCACATACTGATGGGAAAAAAATAATTCTGTCATCCTGTGCTCTGGAAGAATTGTTCTAGAAAATTGTGGTCCTTCTGGAGACATTTTAATCTCTCATTTTATTTGAATTGTGCACAGCATGTCATTATTACAAAAAATCCTCAAAGGGTCTCACTTTTTTAAGTAGAAAAGGGCTGAGACAGTGCAGCACAAATTACTGTGATGACATGATATGTAAAAAAGGAACTTTCTCAATCTCATTCACCTAGGCGAAAGTGTGATGTGAAATCCTTTCCATGGATACTAAAAAGTTTTTTCTAATACATTAATGTCAAAAGGTAGTGTAGAAATAACATAGGCCTGTTACAGGATGAGGATGGGCACCTCCCAAACAGGCACATGGACAAGGCAGAGATGTTTAATGTATTTTTAGCCTCTGTCTTTAAGATAGATGATGGACCAAGGGAATCTTAGTGCCCTGAACCAGAGGACCATGACTGTGAGAATGATTAACTCCCGGTGGACCTTGAACTTCTGCGGGATCTGCTGTTGCAGCCTGATCCCTGCAGATACATGGGGCCTGATGGGATTCATCCAAGCATCCTCAAATAGCTGGGTGTTGTCATCGCATTTCTCAATGATTTTTGAGCAGTCTTGGGAATCTGGAGAGATCCCATGTGACTGGAAGTTGGTGAACATTGTAACAATTTTCAAGAAGGGCAAGAAGGAGGACCCTGAAAGGTACAGGCCTGTCAGTCTGTTGTGATTTAGTAATGGAACTCCCCAGTTCAGTGACTCCACTGAGACTCCTAAACCACACACTGCTCTCTCACTTCCCCTTCTCCGTCCTGTTCCCACTCCCCTTCCCTTTTCATTCCCCTTCCTCTTCTTTTTCCTCCTTTGGCAGGACAGAGTTGAGAATCTGCAGCACAAAAGGCGAAAATCATGGGTTGAGATAACAGATTACTAGAAACAGCAACGAGATAAGAAAACACGCAGTAACAGCAACAATACCAAAAGTATATAAAAGAGAGAGTGATTCACATGCGTCAATGCTCACTGCAGGCCCTGAGACAATGAACAATGACAGACAGCTTTCCCCCTCTGCCACACTTGGTTTTTTACAACTGGAAGGCTCACCCTTCTTCTCCAAAGCCAAAGAGTACCTCTGCCTCCCCAAAATGACATTAGGTGGTATAGAATAACATTGGGTCCTGGCCTCACCAACTCAGTCATGCCCACTCCCAGCTACTGCAAGAAATTAACCCTGTCCTGGCCAAAACTAGGACAAAATCTCATTTCCGTTCCCAGTAAAATCATGGAAAAGATTATTCTGGGAGGTATTGAAAAACACCTGGAGGACTACACAGTCATCAGTCACAGCCAGCACAGCTCCATGGGGTGAAAAGTCCTGCTGATCAAACCTGATTTCCTCCTACAGAAGGGTAAAAGTTGATGGAGGGAAGCCAGCTGAAATAATCTTTGTGGATCTCGGCAAAACCTTCCAGGCTGTCTCTTCCAGGATCCTTCTTGACAAAATGTCCAACCCACAGCTGTATAACAGTGTTACATGACGGCTGAACAACTGACTCACAGGTTGGGCACAAAGGGTTATAATGAATGGGGTGACATCTGACTGGTGACCTGTCACTAGTGGGGTTCCATAGGGCTCCATCCTCAGATCTGTGCTCTTCAGTGTCTTCGTTAATGACCTGGAGAGAGGACTTGAAGGAGCACTGTGTTTAACAACAAGACTAAATTGGAAGGAGCGGTCAACTCGCTGGAGGACAGGGAGGTCCTGCAGAGAGACCTTGACAAATTAGAGAGATGGGCAATCACCAAATGTATGGAGATTAAAAAGGGCAAGTGACAGATTCTGCGCCTGGGATGGGGCAACCCTGGATGTACAGACAGACTGGGGAATGAGAGGCTGGAGAACAGCACCACAGAAAGGCACCTGGGAGTCCTGGTCCCCGGCAAGTTGAATTTGAGTCAGCAGTGCCCTGGCAGCCAGGAAGGCCAAGCATGTCCTGGGGGGCATCAGGCACAGCATCACCAGCTGGACAAGAGAGGGGATTGTCCAGCCCTGCTCTGCAATGGGGTGGCTTCACTTCAAGTGCTGGGGGCAGTTTTGGGCACCACAACATAAAAGAGATATAATGTTTTTGGAGATTATCCAAAGGAGGACCATGAGGATGGTGAAGGGTCTGGAGAAGAAGCCGTATAAGGAGAAGCTGAGGTCACGTGGTCTGTTCAACCTGGAGAAGAGGAGACTGAGGGAAGACCTCATTGCACTCCACAGCTTCCTCATGAGGGGAAGAGGAGGGGCAGGCTCTGGTCTCTTCTCTCTGGTGCCCAGTGACAGGACCTGAAGGAATGGCCTGAAGCTGTGTCAGAGGAAGTTGAGGCTGAATATCAGGGAAAGGTTCTTCACCCAGAGGATGTTTGGGCACTGGAACAGGCTCCCCAGAGCAGTGGTCACAGCACCAAGCCTGACGGAGTTCAGCAAGTGTTCGGACAACGCTTTCTGATGTACGGTGTGATTCTTGGGGCTGTGCTGTTCCAGGCCAGGAGTTGGACTCATTGATCCTGACAGATCCCTTCCAAATCAGCATATTCTCTGATTCTATGGTTCTATGGTTCTATGATGCTATGATGCTATGATCTAGTCCAACCTTTCTTCACAAAAGAAAGAAAGCAACTAAATATATTTATACTGTAAGAGCAGTCCTTTTCTTTTGCATATTTTGATTGTTGAAAGCTGATAAGAAGCCAAATATAACCATAGTCCCTAATTCTGAATCACATAAAGCCTGATGCAAATTAGATTAGTATAGAATTGGATATTCAATTGTATCCATTATAATGATGAGAAAAAGACATGAAACAAGGTGAAATCAGGCAGTTACTCTGTTACATTTAACAAGTAGGACATACAGATTATTAAATTAATGCAAGCTCACTTAAGTTGTTGAGTAAGGGGACTTATTTTTAGAACAATTTTAGGTTTATTTTAAATATAACTTAGGGGTTCTGTTTTGGTTTGTGTTGTTTGTTTTTTCTCTTTTATTTCTGAAAAAGAGACATCATTTTTCCAATTTCAAATATTAAAATCAAAAAATAGCCTAATTTTAAATGTTTTTTATGAGAACAGGAGTGTTTCCTCTAAGGAACACAGACTGCCCAGTTTACCTGTTCTCTGATCAGAATATGTCCCTGGATTGAGATAAACAAAACCTGTTGATTCTAACACTCACATCCATTGATATATTTTTAGAGAGCAGTCTGAAGTCACTACTGACACAACAGTGTATTCTACATCATAGGAAGGGACTGCAGAACCCAAAGTAGGCTTCTATTGTTTCAAAAGACCAATAAAAACGGAAGTAGAGGAAAAAGGATGAGAATCAAATATGAAGTTTCTCCTAAAATTTTCAGCGAAGATTAAATTCTCTCATGTATTGTGTGTGTAAGCATTTAAATCAAGAGTTTATTTTAGTTTTACTGTATTTCCTGACTTCTCTAGCCAGCTATTTCCTTTCATCTGGAAAAAAGCCAAGATGGAGTTTCTGTGGGATGCTCAAGAGCTGTAACTTAGTTTCATGGCATACTGGAAAGACAGTGTCTGATCTGCAAAATCACAGTGGTGTAGATCATATTTTCTGTTGCCTGATTAGAGACTACTGAACGTGTATTAGATTTTATGACTAGATTATATTTCTTGAGAGGAAGAGAAAGGAGCAAAGAATATAAACAACAGGAAGCTGATGCAGTCTATTCTGCAACTTTAGGTCTATTGTCACTCTCAGGCAGTGAAACACCTACCTTAGTGACAGGGATTTTAAATCTGTCTAGCCCAAGTTGCACTTATTTTTCTTTAACAGTCACATCAATTAATTCTAAATTCAGAATAAAGTTTTGGGTAGTTGGAGATTTTTTTCTTAACGTGAGAGTGAAAAGTGAAGTGAACTAGTGAGTCACACAAAAAAACCTGCCCAGCTGTGACAAAATGAATTCAAAGAGACAGTCCTTTGGTTTTGAATTCTGCCCAGCAGTGAAGGATAGTGTAAGATGTCAAGTATTAAAAGTTGTATTCCTGGCAGGTCATAGATTTTTAGGGAGAGCTGTTTCAGAAGAAAAAACAGAGTTATGTCTACGTAAACAGATGAGCTTCTCAGATGTATAAAAAAGAATAACACCAAAAGCATTAACACTAGTGTTTGTATTGTCACTGAATCCAGACAAGGCTATCCTTAGAATTATCCAAAGGCGAGGATCTTCCATACAAACACAGAACAGAAACAGAAAATGAAAGAACTGACCATTATGAAAACTTTTCCTGCTTGGAAGAGACTACAACACAAGCTCGAGGAAGCAATAGATGAAGAAAATGCATGGAGGAATTTGAGGAAACGCTTAGCCTGTACTGATCATCGTGATAAGCAGCAGAGACAACATATGACTGCTTTAGCCATGTCATGTCTTTGTAGGCGCTGATCCAAAAAAAGGTTTTAAGGAAGGGTTTTAAAGCAAGTAACACAGACATTACAAAGATATTTAGTCTCCTGCCTTAACTGGGACTGCTGGAGTGCAGAATTACAGATGTATTAATTTGAATATCCTGATATTTATTCATATCAGTGCAGCCTCTCACTTTAAAGTATAAAAGAAGACAAAACTGCTTACAAAATCAGTATTTACTTCAAAAATCCAGAAAACGCTCTCCTACTATAAACCTGAGAGTTACCAATAGACACACACACTAAAAAAAAAATCTAGTATTCACATGGCTATGCCAGAAAATCTGAAATGCTGTAATAACTTATAATACATTATTGAATAAGCAGATCCCCAAAGAGACCAAAGTCTACTCTCCTGAAACCTGGTGCCATGGTCCTGCTTTTTGCCCTTCACCGTTTTTGTAGGATCATGAACCACAACTTTAGGGTCACTGTAGCCAAGGGTGCCCCTGACTTTCACAAACATGACCAGTTCTTTCTTGCTCATAAGTAGTAGGACCAGCAGAGCACCCTGCCTTCTTGTCTCCTCAATCACCCACCATCCACATGCTCTAGAAAATCTCCAAGACTGCTTGAACCCTTCTGTTTTGTCCCTCCAAAAGATATCAGGGTGGTTGAAGTCTCCCATAATGACCAGGGCCTGTGTCAGAGACTGAAATGGTTCATGCCTCAAACATTGATATAAAGTTTTGCTCATTATAACAAAAACTGTATAAAGCAGCTACAACCAAAGAAGCCTCCCTGAAGATACCTGACTGGGACTTTGGACTGAAACTCAAACAGCTGAGATTAGATAAAGGGAAAACCCATTCTTCAATCACCTGAAACAAACAAGTAAACAAGGAAAGAAATGTGAGCCAAACCCAGCTGCCATGCTAAGAATCATCTTTGGCTTGCTTCAGGATGTGGGAGGCCGTAGCCCACAGACCCCAAACCTGCTGGGAGCAGGTTTGCACAGNAGAATGGCAAACTTCCCCACCAGGGAGGTGCCTGGGTTTTCCTACCTGGCCTGGGCGTATATTAACCCATCAGATTCTGTGCTTTTCAGGGGGACCTTCATCACCAAGACCAGCAGGAGAAGATCAACAGAGCATTGTTGGGATCCACGGAGCGGTGATATTTCCCTTATTCTGTCTCCGTCAACCTCTTTCGGTCCCCCCCACTCATTTCCTATTTCTTTCTTTCTCTCTCTCTCTCTCTCTCTCTTTCTCTCTCTCTCTCTCCCGTATTTACTATCGAATAAAACCCATACTACTGTCACTGGCATATGCTCTCATTTGCACCTTAATTTGGGCAGAGGCACTTCTAAGAACTTTAGTAACCGGATCATGACAGCCTGTAAATGTGATATTTCTTCCAGTCACCTGAAGAAGGCCTCAGCCTCAGCTCAAGAGATCTGTAGCAGATACCCACGGCAACACCAGCCATGCTTGTTCACCTGCTGACCTTCATCCACAAGCTCCCATCCGGCTCCTTATCTACTCCTGGACAGAGCTCTGTGCACTTTTGCTACTCTCACATAAAGGGAAAACCCTTCTTTTAACCTTCCCATTCTGTTTTTTTCTAAGGAGCCTGTATCCAACCATTACAGCATTCCTTTCTTCGGAGCTCTCTTACCACACTGCCCTGATCCACTGACATAACATTATGACAGCACACAGACCTCTAACTCGTTCTGCGGGTATTTTTTTGTTTTTTCTTGCGTATTTTTGTTTGGTTTGGTTTTTTTTTCATACAGCATGCACTAGAAGCATTTCACAGATCCTATTAGGGGTGTGTGGCAAGGTTTTGGTAGCAGGGTGGTTACAGGGGTGCCTTCTACGAGAAGATGCTAGAAACTTCCTTTATGTCTAACAAAGCTGGCTCTAAGATGGATTCACTGCCATTGGCCAATGCTGAGCCTCTCAGAAATGATGGTGGTGGTCTGGGATAACTGAGCTAAGGGGAAAAATTACTGCTCAACAGCAGCTGGGAGAGAACAGCGAGAATGTGAGAGAGGAACAATTTTGCAGACAGCAAGGTCAGTGCAGAAGGAGTAGCAGGAGGTGCTCCAGGCACTGGAGATCAGATTCCCCTGGAGGCTGTGGTGCAGCCCATGGTGAGGCAGCTGTGCACCTGCAGCCCATGGGGTCCACAGGGATGCAGAGATCCCTGTGACAGCTGTAGAGAACTTCCTGCCAGAGCAGGTGAATGCTCAAAAATTCTGTGACTTTATGGAAAGCTCGTGTTGGAGCAGGCTTCTGCCAGGACCTCTGACCCTGTGGAGAGAGGAGCCATCTCTGGCGTAGGTTTGCTGTCAGGACTTGTGATCCATAGCAAGGGGGTCTCATGTTGGAGCAGTCTGTTCATAAACGATTGCACTCTGTGGAATGGACCCGTACATGGAATGGAACAGTTCATGAAGAACTGCAGCCCACAGGAAGGACTCATTCTGGAAAAGTTTGTGGAAGACTGTTTCCTGTGGCCCACGGGAAGAATTAACATTGGAGCAGTTTGCAAAAGACTGTCTTTTGTGGGAAGAACTCCAGGCTTGAGCACAAGATTGCAAGGTTCTTTCTTTACAGGTGTCAGAGACTGTGATGGACTGAGCACAACACCCATTCCTGTTCCCTTGCACTGCTTAGTGGAAGGAGGTAGAATTTGGAAGGAAAGTTAAGTCTAGGAAGAAGGGAGGAACAGGGAGAAGGTGTTCTAAGATTTTTTTTGTAGTCATTATTATTTTATTCTCATTTGGTTTTCAAAAAATTAATACCACAAGTTAAATCTGTACTGCCCATCAGGGTAGTTGATGAGTGATCTATCCATCCTTGCACTTACCTTACCCATTTGTTATATTTTTCTCCCTCTATCTGGTTGAGGAGGGGAGTGATAGAGAGGCTTTGGTGGGCGCTTGACATCCAGTTGGGGTCAAACCACCACAGAGAGGCACTCAATTGCACTGACTGCTGAACACAGGCTTGAGAGCTCTCCCAGCAAGGTTATTTTTCAGAAACTTCCTTCTTTTCGTGCCTGTTCTCAAATATATTGCATTTCACTCCTGTTTTGTTAGTTACTGTGTCCGGTTCTGCTCCCATCACCTCAGGACTTTGGCTTGCCTACTCAACGTACAGCTTCTTTACTTGCTGAAAAATCTCTCCCTCCCCGGTAATTCCTAATCTAAATCTCTCCCTACCAGGTGTCTTACAAACTGCACCAGCCTGATGACAAAGATAGATTTGTCCTACATAATCAGGTGGATCTCATCTGTTCCAAGCAGCTATTGATCCCTAAAGAGGGTCCAAAAAATGCTATTGTTCTCTTTATTTTCAGCTTGAAATACTGTGCACCAGCTTCACTTGATCAAAAACTCTTCTAAATCCTCCATGTCATTTTCAGACAACACAAGGTGTTTCGGTTGATTCATTAAATTTACAAGATGTATGTCCTTCTTGGGTTTCTTATGCAGCATAACTATTTCTCTGTATAAAACATTAAGCAACAGAACCGTTAGTTTTAAAGGAGATATTGATTCTACAATTGCCTCTGTTCTTTCAGTAAGCATCCTGGAGATCTCAAGTATTCATTCTCGAACACATTGTTTCCCCTGTGAAATGATGGTGTGCAATCACCACATGCAAAGACCCTCTGGGCAACTTATTACAAGCGCAAACTCTAAGAGGCATTGATATCTCATCTTGGTATGATGTGATCATTAAGATTACAGAATTCCTGTAGCCAAACTTAAATAAAGACATAAAACTCCACATGCAGTTTTATTCACACATCCAGATTCTTCTGGCAGACCGAGATGAAAATAAAACTAAGCTTATATTTTTGATCAGGGTAGCCACTTATGCTTTTCCCATCAGAAATAATTCCACATAAGCTGGTGAAAGGATTAAGTTCCCTAACGTACCACTTTTCCTCTCATTTATCTTTATTACAACTGTTATTGTACTTCCAATAAAATCAGTTGGATTTTCACTGGTATTGTAACAGCAGCAGAATCAGATCAATTACTTCAGCAGCCCCCCTAACCTTTGTAAACTGCAGCTAAGCATACAGTGGGGAGGGGAGGTGTGGGGAACTGTGCCTTTACAAGGCTCTGAGGTGACCTGGAGCAGAGTGATGCTGTTCAGAGCACACAGCACAAGAGCCACCAGAGCCCTGAGGAAGCTTTATGTCTCCAACACATCTGAGCCTGCCAAGCCTGCAGTCAAAGACAACTTTAGACAGCTTTTATAAATGTGGGAGACCAAATGGCAAAATGGTTAGCTCAGTGTTGCCGTAGCAAAAAGCCCTGTGTCCCATCTACCACTTCCATCATCTTTGCAGCTGGAGAGCTTCTGTTTAAACCTCACACTGAGGTTTACCACAGCCTTCGAAAAGGTAGTCAGTCTGCAAACACTGATAATAGAAAGAGAAAAGGTCCCATCCAACCGAGATGTGGCATGAAGTCGACATTTTTTGAAACTGATGCTACTTCTGCTAAGACTGCAGCAGGTTTCAAGCCTCTCAATATTTTCATGAAAATGATCTGTATTTTCTTCAGAAACAAAGGGATTCTGAGTGCTTTAAGAAAATATTCATTTATAGCTGTTTTTCAATTTGAACCAGATGCCTTTCATCAAAGGGATGGTTTCCTGATGGAAGTTAGATGGCTTTTAAAGAGGAGGACATTGTTGCTGCTTAAAATACACTATAGGATTTGTCACAGGTGTTTGTTTTGCCTTTCTTTTTCTTTTTTTTTTCTTTTTTTTTTCTCCTGGTTCCATTGTCACTTCTTTTTATCAGTGGCTGATAACTCCAAATTTATCTACCAGCAGTCAAAGATAATGGTCAAAAATCGGTTCACACCTGTAAATCAGGTAGTCATCCTTCCCTTTCACAGATTATTTTGCTCCTCTCCTTCACTTTCTTTTTGGCCGTGCTAAGCATGCCTGTTCGAAAAGGAGTGTTGAATATTGATTTTCAAGGTAAGTTCTTTACAGAGTGAAAAAAAAAATTAAGATTCAATTATAACTAATTTTTTTAATGTCTTTTTTAATGTGCTAATGGCATCTGAGTCGAAATCATGTCCATGTAAGTGTTTGGATAAGCTGAAATTTTTGTGACATTTGCCATCAGATGCAGGAGCTAGCTGAACTTTGAATAGATGAAGTATCCTACTTTTAAGCAAACTAGCTTATTTAAATGTAAGGAGGTCAGCCTACTGAGAGATGCCTAGAAGCCAAACACAGCTAAGGGCTGCTTAGTGTGCTTAAGAAAATTAAGGCAGAATGACTGTTCGTGTAATACTGCAAGAAGTTTCTATTGCTATGACCATTTCCCATTCTAGCTAGACATCATAGGTGTGCTTAAGCTGGCAGGAAATTGCATTGTAATTATGACATGTAAACTATTACCTGGTGTAAGCCTCTCTCTTGTGTATGATCTCAGTTTCACCCTGCATAAATTGTTACAGAAGGATCTGCCATTGCCTGAGGGCAAGAAAGTTTGAAACAACCAAAGGTTTAGATTAAGTATGGCACATCCTTATACCCAGTGGTTTGCAAAGTTATTTCATCCAACCTTTAGAAAAGTGCCTCTAGCACTCGAAATGATAGTCAGATTTGTTTTTTTCTTACACTCAGTGAAGATTAGGCTTCTATTCAAGTTCTCTGTTAAGGAGAGATTTTTGCTGTCTTTCTGATCAGCTTATATATAAATTATTTCCATTTATTTATTCTTCTTAATAATGATTTTCTTTGTACGGAGTATACACTGTATGCAAACTTGCTCAACGGCTAAGGTCCAATCTTCAGCAAAGACAAAAGGCACAATTTCTTAGTAACTCAGCTTTCTTATTTTTAATCTGTGAACTTTGCTTACAAACGTTGTTCCTCCATTTTAGGAACTTTAAATTCTGATATCTGCTTGCAGATCTGTGATTTTCCCTAAGCCAGTTTTCTTTTTTCTCCTCCTGTTCCTAGTCAGTTGGTGTAGCTGTCAGCACATTACCAGGTACCTAGGGCAGTAGTTGGCATCTCAGACAGTTTCTTAATGAAAGACCCATGCTGATCCTTCCATTTACGCATTAGATCATTGACTGATCTAGGACTCACCCTAGACCTGCAAGGTACACTGGTTTTGTTTTAATCAGCCGGAGTTCCCAGAAAAGAGCACTCACAGTGCAAGAGCCCTCTAACACAGTGCACGCTGCACCACTTTCTCCAAACATACAGCACTTTAGTGTCCTAAAGTATTACTTTTATAAATGTAGATTTCTGAGGAAAGGTATTACAACAAATATAACCTTTCAGCAGAACCATGCTATCCACTTACATACAATCGGAGAACATATAGGAAGATGTGCACGTAAAAGAAAATTTCAGTCTTTTACTGAACAGTGGATAAATCCCTGGACTGTCTCCAAAAATAGGGTTGAACTCAGCTTTAAAGGCATAACTTTACACCAGCATCACTCTTATCAAAAAAACCCACTTATATTTTCATTATAAAGTTAAAAGTGATTTGATTGATAGACAATTACAATGCCTGTGGTACAAGAGGAAAGGACACTGCAACGGTGCATTTGCTTTCATCTGGGTGAGCATCAGGCGAGGATTGTTCCAGAGTGCTGAATGCGTGTCAGAGACAGGATAAGTCTGGTGTCTCGAGCCAATGCCTGTGTGTGTCTGTGTGTGTGTGTGTGTGTGACTGGGGGCTGGTCAGGCCTTGCTTCTGGTGAAACAGTGCCCTGACCCAGACCCCCCAGTCTAGGAGAGCTGTCAATCAATCAATCAATCAATCAATCAATCAGTCAACCACACAGCGGGGCCAGTGCTGACCCACCTCCTGACCAGCCAAGTGACCTTAAGTCCCACCTGAGGGACAGGCCCATGAAGGGCCAAGTGTTTAAAAGGGTCATTATATAAGCCAAAGAGCTTATATGAAGTGGCCATTCATCTAGACCCTATCTTCTCCTGGAGTTTCTAACTCCTTCTGGAACCCCAGGAGTTGGCAGTCATATGTGTGTTTTTCTGTACCTTATCTGTCTTTCTTGCTATTCTGCTAATTCTCTTTTCCATTGACGAGAACTTTTTGGTAACTTATTATTTTGCAGATTTAAGGGTTTTGAGGTTGAATGGGCTAAGTAAATGCTAAATTAATGCTAAGTAATGTCATAATAAGTGTTTTATACTGAATTTGGTGTTGTATGTAGTCCTTTGCCAAAGTTTCCTTGATTTTCTATATTTTTGCCAGCAAACTTTTGTGTGATGTTTAGCTCTTGAGAAAATCTGGTCAGTTTTTCTCTTTTGTGTCTACCCAAAGCAAAAGAACCTTGGTTTAGCCCATACATTAAATGTCTGGGGTGTAGCAATGTGCAACATATTTATAGGGCTTTCTTCAAATCAAAAATATCATATCCTTCCTTTTTTTTATTTTTTCCTTCTTTCCATTGTGGTTGTAGTTTACTACTAATGTAAAAGACAAAGATTTTTCTAAAACATAAGCCAATAACTATGCCTTCCAAGACATGTTTATTCAGGGTCTGCTATATTTTTATGTTTCATTTGTGTGTGTGTATATGTGCATAATATTCAACTGTGCACTTTTCTCCCTTCATTTCTTTATATCTGATTTTGAAGAAACGTTTTCTTCACTTATTTTTTTGGAACCATGCCCATCCTCCATCATAACAGTTGATTGTCCCAACCCCATGTGATAGTTTCTACGTATGTTTTCTGTACATCAGTGTCGTGGGTTGACAGGTTTCTAGGTGAATTTCACCCTGCCAGGTGCTGTGGAGTGGCAGGGTGTCGTGGGCCAATGACATTTAAGGTACGCCCTCTGCAAGATACAGTATTTAAGGAGCTGGACACTGGGAACTTCCTCTTTGGCTTCCGGCGTTCCAACAGGTAACAGGGGACCCGGGGGGGGTTTTTGCCAGGGTAGGCCTTCGGGCCTGCCTGGCTGGCCCTCTCCCCCTCTCCCCTGCTCCCCCCGAGGGCCGGGCCTGGCCCCTTTTACCATCCACCAGGCCGAGCCTTTCCCCTCCCCTACTTTCCCCCCATGAGGGCCGGGGCCTGGCTCCCTTTTACCATCCACAGGGCTGGGTCAGGCCCCCACCTCTGGCCACCTCCGGCAGCCCCCCTCGCTCGGCCGGGCCGAGTGGGGGAGGCCCCCCCGGTTTGCTGCTACTCCTAAGATCCTTGTGGAGCTGGCACAGCGTGCAGAGAATGGCCTTCTCCCTCACCCTCCTCCTCCTGTCCCTCCCCCGGCTCCTCCGGCCGCTGCCCGGGCCGAGATAACATGACCATCCACCGGCCTGGGACAAGATTAACCTTTCAGTCACCGATTCTCTCCTGAGTCAGAGAAAGGGGTGAAAGCATGTGAAGGAAGCTACACCGAGACACTGAAGTCAGTGAAGCAAGAGAACTGAACTAAAGAAAGAGGAGGATGAGGAGATGCCCTAGCTCTGGGGCTGAAATTCTCTTGGGAAGCTATGGAGGATGGGTGATTAACCCATCAGACTGTTTCCTGTAACTCATGACATTTTATGGGGGGACTTGGAGCGTTCTAAAGATGCCCCAGCTTTGGGGGTGGAGATTCATAGCAGTTATGGGCAAAGGTGTTCAGGCTTGAGAAGCCAGCAGATGCAGAGGTGGGCTGCAATTGAAGAGAAGCTTAAAGGGGGAGAGAGAGAAATGAGGACCCCTTGCCCCGGGGGTGGATAGAGAAGATGACCTTTGCTTTCAGAGATGAAGATGAAGATGACTTTGGAGAGATGAGAGAACTTTTCTTTTGTATTAGAACAGCTCATCCTTAAAACTATACCCCATAAACTGACGTGGCCCACGAAAGCAGCTGTGGGAAGGCTGCAAGGTGTGGGAAGGACTTTCACAGGGGTCAGATGCTGTAACCCCGGGTGGCTGACATTGTGATGCTGAAGCCATGAGAGAACTGTTTTCTTGTGGAGAATCTCCATGGCATGGCTAAGAGAGACTTCGCTCTCTAAGTGAAATGAAGAAAGGTTATTCTAGAGATGGCAAACTGACTGAGAAACATCAGATTTTGTGTCTTTGCATTGGCAGTGGGGAAATACCTGAAAGAGAAGTTTGGAGGGGGGAGGAGAGGTTTCCTGAAGGTTTAATCTAATTTTTATTATTTGGTTCTTTTTATTTCTTTTTTTTTCTTTTAGTTCTGTTAATAAAACTTTCTTTATATTCTTTAAAGTTTGAGCCTGCTTTGCTTCTCCTAATTCTTATCTCACAGAGGGAAATATCCTAAATAATAGACCCAAAGTTAAATTACTGCACTTAAGTTGGATTGGCGAACTCAAACCACTACAATCAGTTATGTAAGGAGATGTTCTAGTTTGTTTAATGTTTTTCTGCATTTCTCAGTGGTTTCACTTGTATATGGTGAAAGTTTTGCCCCACTGGTATCAGCAGTACGACCTCCTAAATTAAACTGCAACTGGACTGAAACTGTGACCTGTCTTCCTTGGACACTTTGCAATGTTTTTGTCATTCTTTTATATTAAGCAGATAGAAAATCTCTGTAAAGCTTCAGAAATAAAAAATATGCTTTTGTGGAGGCTGCAGATCACTGATTTCAGTGACCCCAAGATTTCACACAGTATTTTTAATGTTAGGGCTTGAAATCACACCTCAGTTGTAAACATTCATATTTCCTCAGCGGGTTGAAAATGAAGTGCTGAGATAACAACATTTTATGGCTTCAGAAATGCTCTCAGTGGATCTTATAACTTGCCCTTTGGCTGGGGGAATATAAAAACTACATCAAATTCAAAAGAGGAGCCAATACTTCTTTGAACCAGAACTTTACTGTGACAAAAGTAACAAGCACACCAGGACTCATAACAGACCTTAGCAGTGAGGTTTAAATGGCTTGCTAAGATTTTACAGAAATATTCAGATTTTTAGGTATATGTGTGTATTTTACCTAGTCAAGCAAAACCATATGTATATCTATCTGGCTAGAAGCATAGTGGTCTGACCTCAGCTGGTGGCCAAGCACCCAAACAACTCCTTGTTACTGCTGCTGCTGCAAGACAGGGATAGGGAGACAGTATGCAGAGAATAAGACAGACAAAAATAAACAGGTCAAAAAAAAATTATATATATATTAAATAAAACAAACAAACCCCCCCAGACAACAACAAAATCCCCCAAACAAACAAAACCTAAACAAAAACAGTAACAACAAAATAAAATAAAACAGAAAACAAACAACCCCCCCCTCCCCCTCCACAGAAACAGAGAAAGCAACCTGCCAGCAATGGCATTGTCAAGGCTAAAATTCACTCACCAGCTCTTCTCAAAGCACAGCTCTGATTAACACCAATCCCAGGGAAGTAAATTTAGAAACATGTATGTGAAAATGTATAAGGTGTGGTACATAATAAATGAAGTGACATAATCTAATAAGTACTGAGATTCGAGCAGTTTTGCCGAAAAATGTCCCCAGTGTCTGTTCTCGTTTAACTGTAATCCTCTACCCAGTGTTTTATCTACAAATCATGGGCTAATCATCTGCCCAAATACACTTTGTAGGAGTACTTGTCGGAGTCACTTTCAAATTGTTCCAAACTTCTTCCTTGATTTTTTTCTTTCCCTTTTGGAACATAAAACAAATGACCAATTAGTTTCCTATTCTGAAGAAAAAAAATAAAATCTGAGAACCTCTGTGACACCTGCCTGAAGCAAATTTTGCACTGTTGAGTTATATCAGAGCATTTTAAACTTGAAGTAATGGCATACCCTTGACCCCAGCAGCATGAATGGCTCAGCTAGAATTGCAAATGATTTTATGTACGTTGCCAGTGAGACACCATTTAAATCACACTGTAAAAAATGAACATGAAGTAGTGACGAACTTGCTGCTGCTGTCAATCAAGGATGGTTTTGTGTTACAATGAGGGCACGATTTGGATGTGTAATACTACTCTGAAAATTCAAGGTGGAGTATAAAATACTGGGCAGAAATGGAAAATGATTGATTAGAAACATTGCTTGAAACCATTAAATAGACATCAGCAAATTGAGGAAATCTGTGAGGGTGACTTTCATCAGAGTTTATAGCTAGTATTTATGGATTCAGATACAATGACAGGTAACGTATTACATTTATGTAATTCCATTTATTAAGGTTCTCATTTTCATATCTCCTGAATAACATTACTACATCATAAGTCTCTATAATTATTTTACACTCCCAGATTTTTATTTAAAACAAAAATACAAGTTTTAATTGTGCATCCATGAATGATGGCATGCAACAGTTCTGAAGGATTCCTTTAGTGCAGAATGGCCACTACATAAATTACAGATCATCTGAAAAGTTTTGTAGAGTGTCACTACTGTGATATTAAAGGGAGCGGGTCATGCCTGAACTACTGTTGGTACAGACATAGACTGGTGAAAAATTCTTTAAGTATCTCATAACATTCCATCATTCAAGAATAGTTGAGGACAGATGTTTTCCATCCAATTGAAAGTATTTTCACACTGCTTTCATTAAGCTGTCATTTTAAAAAGTGCTTCAATTTGAGTCCTTTTTCTGCTTTGTTAGTTTTAATGTATCCCTCTGCAGCTGGTATGACAGGAAAGTTTGCCTTCGTTCTTGTGTATAAATTTGCCGGAAATTAGAGCAGACTCACACACACAATTGCCCACGCGAAGTCTGAATGTAATCACGCAGTACCAACAGGTTTGGGCAAGAACAGTCTTAAGAATTTACAGTTATTTATGGTCTAATCTGAAAAGCTTTATAATGTACTAAGGCATTGTGAATTCAAACATTTATGCAACTTTGATTTGAAAGAATTGGTTACTTTGATTTACTAATGCTGTAAAACACATCGTTCACTGAGCACAGAAAATGAATGCTTCAGCTTATCCTGAACAGACATAAAATAAGATTCAAAAGCAACAGTGATTTAGAAAGTATAGCAAATAAATGCATATAATTGAACCAAATAAACTTTTAGGAAGTTTTGAGAGGTGCAGACACTTGGGTCTCAAAGTTTGCAAAAGCTGTGAATGTAATTTTTTCTTTCAGAAATTCCATTTTTGTTTTTCTTGGTCTCAGACATTTTCTGTTCTTGTAAAATGTTGCACCGAGGAGCTATAAACTTACAAGGGCAATAAAATATACGTTTCAGAAGAAAAAAAAGTTTTCAGAACTTGTGCTCCAAAACAAGAAATGGGAAATTGCATCATATACATTCAGAACAACAACAACAACAACAAAAAGAATATCTTGCTTCTTTTTCATGAAAATGTAGAATAACTTGAAGTAAATCCTGGGGTTTTGACAGGTTTAGAAGTGTCTTTTTACATCCCTGAGATCAGGAGAAGATAGCTTAAAGTTTAGTTCCTTGTTGGAAGCCAGAGAGCTGCCCACTTACGCATACGTACATGTGAACAAGGATGAGGATGGGGTGTCATCACTTTCCTTCTCACAGTTCCACCGGAGCAGGGCTGATGGAGCAACTGGGCACCCGGCCTCTCTCCAGACATGCTTCCAGCAGAGAGCCACATGCTGTACCTCAGTCCTGACACCGCCAGGTTGCATCCTGCAGCAAATAGCTGATCTGCAGAGATACAGGCAGCCTTAGTCCAGCAGCAGAAAAATGCCGAGGACTCCACAGTACCCTAATGTACAACAAAATATTTATATGCATCCAGCTGTTTTTAAAACTGTCTGTGGGTAACTGCGGAGGGACTGGGTAAGGCAAGACGGGGGCAAGGGAGGAGACAGGGAGGGAGGGGAAAAAAAAGAAAAATGGAGAGAAAAAAGTTTAAGAGGAAACATTTCCGTTTATACCTGACTTCTATTCCTGTAAAAAAAGATGAACCAACACCGAGGATCCAAATCGAGTCCCAACTAGCTTAAAAAGTGATGACAACAGTATCCTATCACATAAGAGTATTCTGAGGATGTATGGATTTTAAGAAATGCCCAGATACTTTGATAATGAGGAATCAAAAATTTAAAAATTATAGTAAAATTCAGGCTGGTGATGAGAAAGGGACTTACAGAAAATGGTCTCCTAGTTTTCCCTGGATATATAAGAAATGTTCATAAATAACTGACCTGCCTTTGCTTATTTGTTTGAAGAAACTATAAACCTATCAGGTAGCAGAAGCACTAACTGAGGGTTTTGATTTGTTGGATGTTGGGGTTCTTTTTCATAATATTTTTGTCTAAAGCACTTGATACCTTTCACAATTTAACTGCAATAGGCCTTAATAAGTGTTGTTACATGTGTAGAGATCTGATTAAAGGATGATAGCTCACTTTTACTATCAGTTGTACACCATTCCACTAGGTCATTTCACCATCCTCTTTGCCACAGGTTGAAAAAAAAGACTTGAGAACAGACTTATGAGAAGAAAATCAATTCTGAATGTTTCATCTATTACAGTAATTTGCTTAAGGCCAGCATCTGCTTCACTCTTGAGAAGTATGGTTTGCTGGAACTCTTCTCCCATGTGTAGCCTGAACAAATTAATGTTCTTAGGCTCTAAAATTTGGACAGTCTTGCACAGGCTTCATAAATACTTTCCATGCCTGTGCATTCATAGCAAATGTAATATTGTATTGCACATTATTCCAGCAAATACTTGCACACAGAATAATTAAAAAAAAGTCTTTGCAGTATCTTAGCAACCAGCAAAATCCCCTAATATCCATGCAGAGAGTATTTATTAAATCTTCTCCTGAAGAATTACGTGAAAACTCTTTAATACAAAAAGAAACAAAACCTGATTTTAAACCTTCTCAATAAGACTAAATGTTAATTGAATTTCTCCCATCTTTGAGTGAATACAATGTGTAATTATTGATTGTCATGTATTCCTTCCAGGAGCGCTTTAGTTTGATTTTTAATACATATCTCTATTTTGCAATTAATTTTCCTCATTTTTCTGCTCTTTTACAGTTAAAATTCTTTCATACAATTCAATTTTACAGAAAGTTTTTACACTCTGTCTTTATTCCCACTGCAGTCTTTTTATCAATATTTTTACCTTTTCTTTGAACACATTCAATTACACTATATGGGGCCTACTTAATACCATATCTTTTATGCTGCAGCTGAGAGACTTTAATATATGAGGTTCTAAAGATTAATAATTTCCTTCACACAGCATTTCTTTCATTTCTCATAACATAAGTTTCACTGATGGCCATAATTCGAAAACCAAGTTTTTGTCTCCACTGTTCACATCCACAATTATTTCAGAGTTCTACAATGCAATATTTCACTATTTGGATTAAACGAAGTAACCTTAATTTCTCACCCCACAGTTCACCTGTACATGGTGATTCACACACTGATAGATATACTAGGCACAAGCATCTGAAATAACAGAAAACTGCTTTTCAATTTATGATTTTTGCTTTTCTCTAGAACTTTAAAAAAACTTTTAACAGGATTCATTTATTCCGTGTGTGCTGTGTTTATGCCCCTTAGTCTGTCACACAGCTGACTTGCAACTTCCACATTGCAGAAACTACAGGCCAGGTTTTTTGCACAAATTTGTCCAGTTATGAGTGCTTACCCTCATCCTATTTGACATATGATGACTGAGAAAAACTTTATCATCCTTTACATAGATGTGCAAATAAAAATGGCTTGAATTATCCAGTTTTCAGTAGAAGTAAAATGAAAGTCTGAATATTCTGAGATGGGCTTTAACGAAGGAAGGGGCTGAAAAAAAACCATATCTCAGTAGTTTTCTGTATGACTGAGGTGTATATTCTTTTCACTGCATTAACTGTTGTGAATCTGCTTTTCTGCGAGTAAAGTTCTGTGCAGGCCTCTTGTCAGCATTCTAGGAAAGCACACTTTTCATATGGACCTGCTGGTGCCTCATCATAACATCAAGCTCCTGCTGCCATTCAAGACTTGCACGTCGTGTTGACACCGCAGCTGCACCTTTTAAACTATTCCAGAAGGAAATGGGGCTTCACATATCTTCGAGATGTTTATGCCACCCACCCAGTGTGCTCCAGAAAAGTCAGCCTAAGTGGCAGTCAGAGAGCGAAGTGTAGCTGACTAAAGAGTTGTGGCACTGGGAGAGGATCCTCATGAGGGCATAGAGCTTGGACCTTATATTCTGTGAAGAGTATATAGAGAAATATGTTCCATTTGAAACACTGACACTGCTCCTTTCAGTCTTGCCCCTGTATTACTAGAAAGAAAACCACATAAGGCAATTTGAATTAAAGTAGAAATATTTTTAAATACAATAAAATATGCAACTCAGTAGCAACTACAAGCCCTTGGTGTTTTACAACAAAATTTAAGGTGGGACAAACTTAGAGCTGGTGTTCAGCATCTGAGTAAGGCTAAAATGCTTAATGAGTGCCTATATTTTGTATATTTATTCACTTTAGTTTCCAGCAGACTTAACTTCGAATAAACTGCCAAATTTCACTTCTCATTTATATGCCTTTCCTAATGGGATTCAGCAAATAATCATTTGGGATAACTAAATCAAAGCTGATTCAAGGCATGTACGAATTCCCATTTTATGTTTACTTAACCGCAGTTGTTTTTGTATTTATATATTAATTATGTTGTTGCATCAGTCATCCCTGTGAGGCCCAGGTAACTTGCTTAGTTGCCTATGTTGAACTGGGTGATTCTTTTTTAAAGCTTTAAATGATTTGCAGTAAATGTTTTTTGTATATATTAAGACAGAAAAAAATTTTCTTTCTCACCAGGTCCTGTAGCTGAAATGGATTAAAGTGCCCCAACTATAATATATTTGAGAATATATTAATTCAATTAGTGGTCACTATGCAGGGAAAGGCTGATAGGTGCTTCTTGAGTAAACATCTGCATTAAGCATTAGTCTTTATTCAACTGTACCCTATCAGTTTTCTCTTTCACGTCATAGTTGTGCTGACTTGTCTGTAACAGCCTGCTGTGGTTTAGGAATTGTATTCCTGAATTTATTGCTCCCACCAAAACCCTCCAAACCAAGCACCACTCACGCATGCACTCACTCATTCTTCCCTCTCCCTTCCCTTTGTGGCATGTGAAGAGAGGAGAACTGGAGGCCCAAAAGGTGAAGGTCATGGGTTGAGATAAGAACAATTTACTGGAAACAGCAGCAAGGTAAGAAAATGAGCGATAAGAGCAACAATATTAATTACAAAACTGTACTAGAGAGAGGCGAGTGATTCCCATGAAAACATCCACCCTGGAGCCTGACTTGATCTCCACCACCCTACTCCTACCCGTAAGAGAGATCTTACTGCAGTGACTCTAAGCTTTGCAGTACTATTACCTGCTGTTGCAACAGAGAAAAAGAAAAAAAATCTTCAGTTTTGCCATCCAGAAAACAGGCTTACTATGACCTTCAGGTCAACAATCCTTATGGCAGTGCTATTTTCATCTTAACTTGCAAGGGTTTTGCAGAGAGCATAAGTAAATGCACAGCCATTAAAAATCAAACCTAGCAGCAGTTACCTCAGACTGTCACATGAAATGCAGGAATCCTAGCTGAGGGTTGCCTATAGGAGCCAGATGATTTGTGGAGAGGTGGAGACTTCAGATATTATTTTTTTAAAAGCTGGTATTAAAGGTTGAGTCCAACCACTAATCCCAGTGCCAATACTGTAACTGATTGGCAGGATTTAGCCACAGAAGGCTGTTTTCCTTAATTTCATCTAACTAAAAGTAGAGATTATGTCATCAATTACTTAAGACTAAGACTGAGAGTCCAGGAAGTCCTTAACTACTCAGTGATTTTCAGTTTACTGACATTTTATTTCTTATTTGTGCAGCTAAAATATTTAGGTAAAACAGAATGTAAACAGCTCAGATCAGGGTAAAAATACTAATAGAAAATCTTTAATTAAACATTTCTATGATCCACAAATATATCTGCAAAGATCTAAAGATCCAGTTTTTACTTAGTTTGCTCTCAGATAAACTAAGCCAAAGGCAAAACATTCCTAAGTGTCCAATTTGCATCCAAAACAAGATGAATTAAAAGATAGATGCTCAGACATGCTTGAACTACATCCAAATTAAACTCATCAGATCAAAAGGAAGAGACAGTGCCATAAATGTTTCCTAAAATAATGCATCTTTAGAAAAGAGACAAACCTGTACCTTTACAAATGATTCTTCAACTTCATAAATACTCTGGGAAAAGAGAAGAAATATACCTACGAGATTAAAGAACACAATATTTTAACGTCCTTTCAAAAGAGGAAAAATACAGTTCTGTAGCTTTTCAGAGAGAGGATACAACGATATTTTGGTGCTTAAGGGTGTGAATAGGTGCTTTCCTGATGTGTGTTTACCCTATACCCAGGAGAAATAATCTGAAAGAAGATTACCATTTTCTCCCTTTCTGTCTGAGGTAACTCTCAATCCTGTTTGAATCACTGGAAACTGGGAGATTTACAGAGGGCTGAGAATCCGGTGGTCAAAGTCACTGTCAGGTATCTTGCTATCAGCACGACAGTGTTAAACCACATTAAGAATAAACTGTTATTCCTGTTAGCTTTTAATTTAAATGGTGTACTCTGTTTCTTTTCAAAAAAAATAAATAAAAGGGGAAAAAAGTACCAGTTTTGATGCACAACGTCTGGGATTTGCAGTAGGCTAAATTATACAAGAAATGGATTAAAGGTTGCCCTGGTTTCAACCGGGGTAGAGTTAGTTCCTTCTCGGTACCTGGTCCAATGCTGGTTTTGCATTCAGTATGAGCACAGTGTCCATAACACACCAATGTTTCAGTTGTTCCTAAGTGGTGTTTATTCTAAGTCAGGGACATTTTCAGTCTCTCCTGCTTTGCCAGTGAGAAGGTACACAAAAAATTCTGGGAGAGGGCAAGGCTGGGATGGGTGACCTGAACTGGCCTGAGGGATATTCCACATTAGAGACTGTCATGCCCAGCATGTAAACTGGGGGAGTCAACTGGATTATTATTTATCTATTAAATAATACTTAAAATAATACTTAGTTATTGACACAGAATGGGGAGGGCTATAATCAGGGTTCAAGGGTGGGAATTGGCCTTAGTCAGCAGGTGGTGAGCAATTGTATTGTACATCTCTGTTTGTTCTTTGGGCTGTATAAATGACAATGGTTTCACTTCATGTTAATCATTAAACTGTTCTTAAATTACAAATTTCTTCTTTTATTCTCTTCACCATTCCCTTGGGGAAGGAGGAGGAGGAAACGAGCTAGTGGTTTAGTTGCCAGCTGGCCTTAAATAACAACAAAGGTAAAAGATGTACTTTTCTGACACAATAGCATTTTAAAAATTTTATTAATTTTTATTGTTTTGTATTAACATGAAATATCTGTAGAACTTGAGAAACTCTAAGTTATATGAGGGGTTGTCTTTTGTTTACTTTTTTTTGGTATGTGTGTTTTGTGTGCATTTTTTCCTTTATGTGCAGTGATTCTACAGGTTTCTCTTTATTTTAATAACCATGAATAGATTTTATATCTTTTAAATTAAAAAATTCCTGCTCTCACAAGTTCCCTTTTACCACAAAGTTTGATATGAAATCACTGAATAAAGATACAGTGGAGGATGTAATTTTTTATTGTCTTTTAGTTTAAGTAGAAGAGTGACATGTAAATAGAACAGTCCTCTGACACTATTACATTAGAGAAAAATGAAAAATGGCTTCTAAAATATTCATTTAGCCTTGAATAGGATAGCAATAACCACTAAGCACATAGCTTTACAAGATTAGTTAGAAACTGTGATTCAGGGTAATATAAATTTTGATCTGAGACTGAAATATTAGATTTTTATTTGACATGCAGTATATACAGTTAAATTGTTTCATAATAGTAATATTTTTTCCCCAGGACTGATATGATACACTGCTATTTAGAATAAATAAAAGTCACTGGACAGAAACATATGTTTATAAATATGTTTCATGATTCTTTCTCTACGGAATGTAAAAAACTAAGAGAGCTTCTACACTTTCTCTTCCAAAATATGTGTGGGTAAAAGAAGAAAAAAATGTTGTATGTTTATTATTTGATTTACTATTAACTATCTGAGTTTTACAAGAGAAGAATTTGTAATTCCACACATACAGGCATCATGTAAAATACACTTGGGTTCTTAAAGGATCAAATCCAAAGAATAAATCGTACACTGCAGACAGCCCATTCAGGTAGCATTTGCATAATTGGGCTTTACACACTTGAGTTAGCACTAACTGAATTCAGTGAACACTGACTCCCAGCAACTGTGAGACAGGGCCAAAGTGCTGCAGATTTTCCATTTATATGACTATATTTCCATTATTTTCAATTAGAGGTTTATGGGAATAAGGACTACGGAAGTAACTTCTAAGGAATTCATGTTTTAGACAGAACATTAAACCGAGATGTATTAAATACTGTAGTTGGATAAATATCCAAAATATTATTATTGTAATTGATCAGGTTTTAAGATGAAATCAACATTTAGTCTTTATATCAGAGCAAACGATGCCAGTAGCTTTCTATGCAGGTTTTGATGTTTAACTGAGTTTAATAAATTAGCCTTTCATATTCTTCATATGTCTCTTTTCTCTATACATTTGTAGTCATGTTGACAGTGCTGTTCCAAATGCATGGTGAGGCACCACAATTGCTCTGTTTTCATACATCCTCTATTCTTTAGAACCATTTCTCAAAGAGGGATATACACAGGAAATGGAACAATCATCAACTCCTCTTGTGGAAGAATAAACCTGCAATATAGATCTGTAGATTAAGGAGAATCAAAATAGATTCTATTCTTTACACAATGCTCTTTTATTTGAGCTACTAGGCCATCAAAAACTAATGTGGGCTACAGCAGAAGTGGAAGCATGAGACAACACTAAAACCTAAGATTCATCCCAGACTTAATAGTATTTAGTATATTGAAAATTAATTTGAGAATTTTTTAAAACGCATATAGGAATATGTACGGTTCTTTAAGACAATGAAGTCAGCTCCATAGAATTCAGCTGAACTACAGGTTAGTAACTACATTCTGGTTTCAGTATATTGCACTATTTGAGACTTCTTTTATTTAAGACCTGTGAAAAAGCTTGCTTGAATTATCAAACAAATGCACAGGAGAGAGAAAAAGATTATAAGTTACAAAGCATATAGTAAAATCGTCTCTACAAGCAACAATAAGTTATAACAATAAGTTATCTGGTTGGTTGTCAGATGCTTGAACTGCAATTAACTTAATTTTCATGAGAACTTTTGCTTTACTCAAGACCTTGAAGAAGTATTGTCGTCCCTAAAAATGGGATTCATCATCCGGTGTGGAGTCAACCAGTCTTACACACAAAACTGAGAGGGTTTTTTATTTCATATTGGTACAAAGATGGGTTTTACATGGTAAATCTATCTACAAAGCTAGTGCACCAGTTCTTGAAACTTTACTCTATTTCTACATGTTAGCAAACAAAAGAATCATGGTTCATTGGCTGCATGTTACCATCCTCTGGACACATTGTTGACTGTCCCTGCTGAGATGTGAGTATGAACAATAGAATGTCGCTGCTTTTGAAAGTGATAATTGTTTCTCCCTTGCCAAGGCCTTTGCTGCGCCTGCAGATTGGGTGCACAAAACCCCATGCTTTGTGAAACTGCTGGAAACGTGGAAAGTATCATTCATATGCTGAGAGAGGCAGAAATGGGATATCAATGGACAACAGGACTGATAGGAATAATTGAAGTGATGTCTTAAAATGTGTCCTGAGAATGAGAATTTACTGTCTCTCTTTGCTTCCACGTGCATCAATGGTATTTGGAAAATGTAAATATGGGAGCAGATTTTTTCTTTTCAAAGCCCATGCTGCGTTTTCTGTCTAATCCACTCCATCTTCCCCCAGAATATTTTTTTTGGTAATCTCTATCAGTGTCTTCCACTTACAAATATGACTTTACTGGGGAGATAGTAAGGTCTGTGTACAAGGTTTTTCTCTGCTTATCCAGACACCAGTGAGGCTCTCTGCTGGAGGCCAAGGCTGGGAAACATATTTCACCATATATAACCCTATTTGATCACAAAGTCTTTGATCATTTGGTTTCAAGTTACTGTCTTCCTTTCAGGACTTTCATTACACTTGATCTCCCATATAAAGACCTATTTTAAATACTAGAAGTCTGAAATCCTTGGCCGAGATTGCTTGGAAATTATTCTGATTAATTCAGAGAACTAGAACGTCACAAGTAGTCATAGGTTCCTTGATTTCCAAATCATCATCATCCTGTAAGCTCAGTTTCAGCTTTTTCCTTTCTGTTATAACAAACAGACTTTGCATGCCGATCTGTGGACTGTGTCTTGAACAAATAAAAAAAAAAATAAAATTAAAAAAAAAAAGTCTGGTTTGGGCTTAGGATGAATCTTTCCCCAGATTTTTACAAAAGATACAATTGATTCTTTCAGTTTTTCTTCAGAGAGGTTCTGTGTTTCTGGCCTGAAGCCATCCTAGTTGTGACCAGAAGCAAACATTTCATGTTTTGTGATTTATAATATGCAATGCTTACTTCAACTCTTCAGGGCTTTCTGCCTTAAGTCAGGTTATGTCACCTATAAAGAGAACCTTTACTGAACAGAGCCAAAAATTGTTCAGAGCAGTGCTGAACAGCTTCTCATATAAGAGCTGTAATAGAAAACTTGTCAGGTTTGGGTTTGCTATGTAGTGTTCTGATAAAGGGCATGGAATGAGAATGAGAGAGAAAGAAAGAGAGAGAGGCAGCAGAGGGGGAGGGGAGAGGAGAGAGTGAGTTGTGGTTCTGTTTTGGTTTCTTTAGCCCTAAGGGGTTAAACACTAAATTGCTGGACTAAGAGCTGGAAGATAGGAACCATTTATGCTTTAGTCCTGAGTCCCAGATAGGTCATCTAATGCAAGGTGAAAGCATGTCACCCAGCTTGGGAATGTTGTGTATCGACATTAGACAGCGTGTGGAGCTTCAGTTAGGGGCTGTATTCACAGAAGACCTTAATGAAATCTGGAGTGAGGTCTGAGGCTTCCTTCTTTGTGAATGGGAGTGACTATCCAGGTAAGTGTTCTTACTGAGAGTAATAAGATTGCTTACTCATATGCGAAGGAGCAGTCTTGACTTTTGTGGTTTATAACTGTTGTTACTTGTTTGTGGATTGGGAAAATACTTGGCACAGCTGATATGTAATTTATCGTTGCATTTTAAGATCACAATCAAAGCTCATTTTGATTTGGATTGCAAAATTAAACCGATATAAATACATACGTTTAATTCAGAAATAAATCAGCAGGCAACTTTGAAATGTTAGGAAAAAAATTAAGTGAACACTCTAGTCAATCTTTTGCCTTTGATGTGGAATATAAAGAGGTGATCTAATCTTTTTTTAACCCTGAGGCATATTTTCTGAAATGTACTCCATTCAGGCATTCCTCTGAAAGCCGCATAAAGCTGGTTGTTAATGTAAGATGAATGGCCTAAAATTTTAAAGCATACGAGGATTGATGTCACCAATATTTTGTGTTGTATGTGTAATTCAATATAATAAATATTGAACAACTTCTTCCCTTAAAAGGTTCATGCAAACTTCATTAAATGCGTACTTGTAGACCTGTGGATCATGGCCATTATCTGCTGTTTGGAGAAAATAAAAGAAAAGAAACAGGAAAATCAATTTTTTATCATCATCATTGTGACACAGCTTTATATGGATTTTTTGTTTCTCTGTATGTCTCCTTTGTCAGAAATTTAGGATAGAAAAGACTGTTTCAAGTGGAAGGGACTGTAGCTGGATGCTGTGCCTGGAGTGGGCATAAAACAGCTTGAACAATGCCGTATTTGCAAAGCTACCAGTGGTGAATGGAGAACGTGCTGAACAACGTAGAAACCAGCCAGACTCTATAATCCCAAAGTTAAACACATTTATAGTGAGGTGAAGGTGTGGCAGACCTAGTAAAGTTCCTGATAAAGGAACCAACAAGTGACGGTGCTGATAACTTATCTAAAGCTGTTGAACCGACAGAGCTGGCCTGGAGACATCTGACTGACAGTCAATTACTGTATCCAATAAAAGCTCAGTCCCTCTTCTTAACCATAAGGAATTTTAACACACCCTTTCTCGGAGTGTGCACGGAGATTCCTCCTTTAAATGGGTTTACTCCTCGAGGATGAGTGAGAGAGACTTGCCCATAGTTGCCGGCATAAATGAGTATCAGTCTCTACTTAAAACACCACATGAGTTCTTCCTCTAAGAATAAAGAAAGTTCACAGTTGGGGAGAGAGATTTTGGTTACAAACTTTTATTGTGCATTGATGGATCTAGGTTTTTTAAAATCAAAAATTTTATGTTTATTAATACTTCAGGACAGCTTTAAGCTGCTGCTTACAGCCCCCATAAAATAAGGAAATGTAATATCATAGCCATTCATAACTTCTGATATTAATTTTTGGAGTAAAATGCCTTGTTAAAGCTGAGGATTTGTCGCTGTTGAGGCAGCCAGACATACACATAGACAGTGTTTTGAGTAAGGGCAAAAAAGGGCATTTATTCAAAGAGACAGTGTCTTTTATACAGTTTTGTATGTTATCATTCATGTTACATACTCATTGGCTGCTAAATGACTACAATAGACTCATTGGCTATTATTTAACTACAATATACCACCATTGGCTAGCTATAACCTAAGCCTACAGGCACTCAGGAGAATAGTAGGTACGATATGTTGCTGTTTTCTCCTATTGTTTATGCTTTGTGCTTCTGCTAATCTTACAATTCCCATGGGTAAAACTGAATTCTCAGGGATACACAGTGACTGTGCCTAAGTCAAAACCTGAGAAAGTTTCAGACCAGAAGTCTGTTCCTACAAGGATTGGCATGAGTTTCTATTTGTCTTGCAGTAGAAAATGTGAGGGTTGGATAAAGCATCTGATAAAAATTTCCTTCGCGTTGATTTTTAAGTAAAATGGTAGAAGGCATGTCATGGAGCAGGAAGACGACATCTTGCAAAGGTTTACTTTTACACTGAAGAACTAATAGGGTAGGAAGAGGTCTATATTCCAGAACAATGGAGTATGGACATTTGGATCACGCCTTCTATACAAATGAACTCTGTCCTGTCAATATGTACCTTCCCTACACAGCTCAAATATTTGAACCAGGACCAGGAAATAGCAGCACAGAGACCCCCAACAGCCTTCCCCACCCAATCTCCACATTTTCACCCTCAACTACCTCTCCAACCCCACAAAAAAAACAAAAAACAAACTATAGCTATCTATTATTAAGAGATGATTCACTACCTAACTGTCCTCAGAAGGACAGGATCATGATAATGTCAACACGTTTTGGATAGTCTAAGGCTGTAAACGGCTGCAGAGATGTGAAAGCAGTGATCTCTTGGTTAGTGTGCAAACCTTGCTTCTTTTGCTATATTTTGCAATGAATGTGGATGGCATTACATGTGGGACAATGCTGACTGTTTCAAAGGTTTAGCAGACTTGTTTCTGTATTTTCATGCAACTGCAAAGATTGGTGATCGTAGGATTGAGAGTACTGTCACGGATCAGTCAAAGCCAGTGATCAACTTTCCTTTAGATTCAGTGGGCATGTGGGGTAAACACGTCCAAACCAACCCAAACAGTGACTGAACAGTAACCTGAATAAGCCCATGCACTTTTTCCATTCGAGTCATTCTATATGGTGTGTCTAATGGTATTTTTTAAGTAGAGCTAACAATTCATTTTAATCACTGGAAGTGATACTTTTAAAACAATGCTTTGTGTTCTTATGGTCGTGGAATATATAACTATATAAATAAATAAATAAATAAATAAATAATTTGTATTTCAGCTCTAATGTATCTGAAAAAAAAAGCCACGCCTTTGACATTATTAATTTACTGGTCATTGCCAAGGGGAAGAGAGTTTGTCATTTTTAAAATGATATTTAAAGTCTAATGGCCTAAGTAAAGAACATTCAGAATTGTACTCACCTGTCAATCTCTGAGTGCTCTGTTTGAACAGCTCCTTTCTGACGTTAAAAACTATTCTAGGTTGCTCATCTAAACCACTTGCAACCTGTCCTTCTGTGAATGATTTTTGCAGAGTAGATGCAGCCAGAAGGGAGCAGCTAACCGGGCTGTGACAGACAGATGTGAGTGAAAGCCATAGATTTATCTTCCGTCAGCCTCATGATGTATAATGCTTGAATTGTAGCTTTGAAACAAAATGTTTTGGAATGCAATTTGCTAGACCTGTCTAGCAGCTTGGAAAAGCATTATTAGTTTGGAGGCATAGTTTTTGGAAGCTGAAGTAGCACTTACTGCTACTAAGCAGTAGCACTTTGAATGGTTAGCTCAAGAAAATATTTACAATCAAACTAAGCTCAAATATTTAGAATAGTATTTCTTAGAAAACTTGGGGTATTACTGGGCTACGCCTTTTCTGATGGATTCTTTATACATTTTAAATGTATAAGGTATTGTATTACATTTGATGTTGTGTTTGTTAGACCTTCTGCCTTAAAATCCAAATTAAAACTGAAGTGTTAATTCATAATTTCACATTCTGTGCAGTTTGAAGGGAGGGAGACCAGAAATGGCAATGTGTTTTTTACATGAATTACTAACTATATTCTAAATACAGATGGAAGAAACGTAACTGGAAAGGGATCTGTCAGCCTACAGTTGTGGCTTTCACAAGTGAACATAGGCACACACACACACTATTGTATATATGCTTTTTTCATACCTTTCTCTTAACTTCCACAATTTTTTCAAAGTTTTTTTGTTGGATCAGCGGATCACTTCTGATTTGCAACATGATGAACATAGGTACAATTTCAGGCATGTTTATTATTCACAAGGAATTACGTTCTTGACTGAGCATATAATTGGTGCTTGTGTGTTTGTATAGATATATGTGTCATTTCAGTAAATTTCTGTCTTTAACTCTGCTAGCACTATGAATGAGTATAATTAAAATACACATTCTGATGATAGCTTTAAAAACATTCTGCAGAATTGCTGTTGCTATATTTTAGAGCTTTGGGTTGCAGAGGTCTAAGTTGTAACTTTATTTTAGGACAAATGAATAAGCACTTTGTGAGGTAGGCATGTGATGAAATATTTTTCTTGCTGTAAAAAATATTTCAATTTTTATTTTAAATTTCTTTTTTTTTTTCCTCTGTAAGTGTCTAAGAGAGAAACATTCCATTTAAGCATTGGATCTTGTTTTGATGTTTCTTAATATATTGCCCTATGGTAAGTAAAATATCTGACATCAGGTACAGCAACATTATTTAGAAGTCAGTTGTGGCCTTTTTGCCTTCCAGTTTCTTATTATTTAAAATGGGACCTACTTTTTTTTTTGCTTTCAAGGCATTTCACACACAATCAGTTCCTATATCAGTCTCCTTTCATTCACTACTGAGAAGTTGATTTGTGCTTCTGATTAATCAAGGACAACAACACTCATTGTTACTCTTTCAAACAAGTTTCTTTGGCTTTGTACTCTGCAATATTGCTTTGCTCATACATATACAAAATTTTTAGTAGCTGTCTAGAAATCTTTTTTTTAAATTTGCCTTTGAATACTACCTACAAGACCTATTTTGATAGATTTCTGTGGGGCTGATCATATTTCTCATCATGGTGACCAAGTGTCAGCACTAGTTTGGGAAACTGATTTTCTTACTGTTTTCACCTACTCCATGTCTTTTGTTTTCCACTTCATCCATGAAGAAAGAATTCTTTTTTTTTTTCACACTTTAATGTACTTAATGGAAACTATTCAGAGTCTTTCTAATTATGAACTCCTTTTAATGAAACTGCAGTCCTACATTGCCCTGTGTGATTCACCAGACAAAAATCAACACACAGCCTCTTAACAAAAGACCACAGGAGCTGCAATGGCTTTACAGATAAAACTGATTAATTTAAATTACGACCCAGTCGGGTTGTAAGTTTTAAATTTATGCGGCAACATAACATAATTACCTAGAAAAACATGTAGTAAAATTACTATAATTTGCAGTATATGTGGTAAATTTTATAATGGAAAGCATAAATTGAAAATACTTAAGATGTACATAATATTTCTATATTATGCTTCAAAAGTTTCTTATAATAATATTCTGAGCAGGCTCAGCTTTTAAGAATTGTGAGTCACTCCACTGCTCAGTGCCTAAAGTTTTAAATGTTTAATAGAAGTAAGAACTATGCAATTTTATTTTTAGGAAAATATACTAAATACATTATATATAAAAATAAGCAAAAGAGAATGACTGCTCTTGCTTGAAAATGTCAAGTTCAAATATTCCAACAGGATGCATTATTCTAATTTTCCGTTAGTTTTGTTGTGGGTTTGTTGGTTTGTTTGTTTTAAATTGCCTTAAAATGAAGATCCAAAAATTGTACCCAGACCATTGAAGCAAAAAGATGAAAAATACGATACTGATGTGAAGGGTAGTGGTCGAAGTTCTTGCTTTGTATATTTTTGTACATACAAAGCTTGTATATTTTGCATGTGAAAGAATGAAGCTGGCAAGCACCATAACCAAAAGAAGTTGGCCTTCAAAACAGTTTTTTTTCAGGGCCAAGTAGGGTAAAGAAAGTCAATTCTATGCAAACTGCACAAAGCAGCACATGAAACAGAAACAAACTCATATTAAGAGATCTTATTCTGTGTTCTCTAAATTCAGTGAAAGATTCCCAATGAAAACACCGAACTCTAGAGAAGTCTCATAATCTTAGTGCTTTTTTCCCTCCATTTTAACTGAATAATCTATGAAGTGCCAGTATTTTACAAATCAAAGCTGAAACCCAGCTTAACTGTACAGATGCAAATTCAGAAATTCAGACCACTAACTGAGTTATTTGCTTTTTTAAACTCGTTATACTACTTGATTATTTTTAAGTTCCACTCGATACATATTAACCAATACAAATTTTTTTAAACTACCTCGAAAGAATTCCTACCACTCAATTCTTTTTGAGGTGGAAAGGCACTTGTTCTTTTAAATATTTTATTTGGTATCATATTTTTTCTGCTGCAATTGTGGCTTTTGCTCTTTTTTGGGGAGGGAAGTGATTTTGGGGGGGTTGGTTTTGCTCGTTTGTTTTTGCTTTGGATGATTGTTTGTTTGGCCTTTTGGTTTTGGTTTGCGGGATTTGGGCTTTTGGTTTGTTCCTTTCCTTTTTGTTTGTTTCCATTTGTTGGTGTTTTCGTTTGCTTTTTTATCTTTTATGGGCAAGACCTGAAAAGTAAAACTTTAAGGTTTATACTGTTAATTTATATCCTAATGTTTGACATTGCGACTAACATATTTAATTTTCTCCCCAATCTATTATACAGCCAAAGGAGAAAATAGTTTTGCTCAAGTGTACACAAATCCTCTTCAATTTTAACTGCTCAGAAATAGAAGTGGATAAACACACCAGCTTGTTCTACAATGTTGTCACTGAATGCAACATTTCTCAGCAATCTTACTAACAAGAAGCAGACTATGTTTTTTCCTATGTTCTTTGAAATATCAGTATTTCCTTAAAAACTGTAACAGACAAATTCAAACAGTGGCCTTGACAAAAGATGAAAATGTTTAGCATTAGTAAAATTTGCTGATATCAAGCAAGATGGGAAAAAAAATAGCAAGCAGAAAGAATTGTACCTTCTTGCCCTGCCAGAGGGAGTTACAGTGAAATTAACCCTGAGAACTGTTTGAAGACCATTCTTGTGAAAACGGTATGGCACAATGGTAAAGTTATGTATTTGAATGTATCAACAGTCCTTAACTGATTATGACCAGTTACATTTCATTTACTGTGTTTTTAAAGTAAAATAGCACAGACTTATCTGTGCTAGAATTTCTTTGTGCAATTGCCATTTACTCTTATTTTCTGTACTCTGACTGAAGGATTTGTTCAATTATTATATTGCTCACCTGTGTTCTTAAAAGCAAAATTTCATTGAACATATCAAAAAATATAGCTTCCAAATCTTAAAACTCTTGCTTCAGGTTGAATTTTGGATAGTCATCAAGATTAAATAATAAAGTGCAGGAAAAATAAAATTCAAATTTTTTCTCATATTTGAGAATTAATATACAATCACAAATTACAACCATTTACCGGAAAACTACCAACCACTCTTTCCATACGTTATGATTAGAATTTCTGTTTCAGGACATGAGATTTGCTAATATAATTTTATGTCAGTAGGGCATACTAACTGGAACAAATTTACTGTACACTGCCCACTAATATTTGGTGGTTGTAATAAACAGCCTGAATTGCAGAGATGCAGATTTGATAGAGTAGACTGTTAGACAGATAAGAAAGTGGCTGGATGGTCACATGCAGAGGGTAGTCATCAAAGGCTCAGAGTCCCAGTGCGCATCAGTGACAAGTGATGTCCCTCAGGGGTCTGTACTGGGACCAGTCTTATTTAATATCTTCATCAGTGACAGAGACTGAGGGATTGAGAGCATCCTCATCAAGTTTGCAGATGACACCAAGCTGAGTGGTGCAGCTGACACTCCTGAGGGATGGGATGCCATCCAGAGGGACCTGGATAAGCTCGAGAAGTGGCCCATGGGAATCCCACAAGGTTTAACAAGGCCAGGTGCTGGTGCTGCACCTGGGTCAGAGCAACCCCTGGTGCCAACTCAGGCTGGGGATGAACAGATTGGGAGCAGCCCTGCCCAGAAGGACTTGGAGGTGCTGGTGGGTGAGGCTGAACTTCGTTAGATTTCTCTCCACGCAGTTCTCCAGCTGATCAAGGTCCCTCTGAATGGCAGCACAGCATTTCGGTGTATCAGCCAGTCCCCCCAGTTTCGTATCATCATCAGTCTCACTGATAGATAGCATTCTATCCCTTTGTCCAGGTCACTGATAGGCAAGTTGAATAAGACTATACCATAAGACTGGTGTCTTGTCACTTAGGACATGAAGAAAGCAAGTTTGCAAAATGAAGAACTTTGGAAGCCTATTTCAGGTTTTATTCCCCCTCATGGACCAGATGTGAACAGGTCAAGATGTTACTCAATCCACAGTCCAGGAAGCATGTGCTTTTGTTAAGACAACACAACCTATGTCTTCAAAGGAGGAATTCTGTACTTCCCTCAGGTCCAGAATGACTTCACACTGTTGCAAAACTGGACAAAAAAACCCTCTATCATCAGTCCCTGAAAATAAATATATAGAACTGGGCAAGAATTTTCATATCCTTGTAAAAACTTACAAATTTCCAAATCAGAAGTGCGTGTGACAGCGCATGAAAACAGCCAAAATGAACTATCCTCTGAATCTATTCACAATTTGTGCTGTCCCCTGCCTGATTTTATAATGCAGGTATGCCTTTGAGTGAAAACTATCACTTTTGTGGGACTTTGTCATTTGCAGTAATATATCTTAGATTTCAATTCATTTTTAAGCAGGTCTGTTGAAGAGTTCAGTGGTCACTGTCCTGAATTTCTAGGCATTCTTCATGAGGAGAGGTTGAGAAAGCACTGATTTTCTCAGACTATGGAAAAGAAGGCTCAGGGGGATCTTCCTGGCACATATAAACACCTAACGAGAAGGAAGAAGACGAAACCAGAATGTTTTCAGTGGCACCAAGTGTCAGTACGAGAGGCAAGGGATACACACTGAAACACAGGAGGTTCCCTCTGAACATCAGGAACTGGTGTTTTTACAGTGAAGTTGATCAAATGCATGCCCAGATTGCTCAGAGATGCTGTGGATCTTCTACAGAGAAATGCAAAATGCAAGTGAACCTGGGCAACCTGGTCTTGCTCACTCTTCTTGAGCAAGACAGTGGGACCCACTGACCATAAAAATCTCTGCCAACCTGAAAAGATCTGTGGACATACCAGCTTCAAGGCTGAGAGGCAGCACAGCACAAATGCATTAAAAATACTGGGCTTCTGAGTAAACATCTGTGTGTGTAAATTCTGCCTACCACAGATTTACTCCACGTCCATATATTGACATGCTTTTTGAGTAAGCTGCATTATGTGCATGTGTTCTTGGATAATACAGAACTGCCATATAAATCTAAGGCACTCAGAGTTGGTCAGAGCTCCCAGGACTTCCTTTTCTTTTGGTAGCTGACAGGTGCTAAAACACTTTGTCTTCTTCTTTAGAAAAATAATTTGCATCTTTTTTTGAGAACTTTGAAACAAACTCTCACTTAGTTGGACAGAGAAATCTGTCCAAGGAAGATCTCTATAGCATTAAAAAAACACACCTAAAAATGTAATTTCTTTATTTTGTCAGCTTATATTGTTCATCATGGTTCACTTGCCCCAGTATTTAAAGGCCTTGGGCGTGCAATAGAGATTTAGGGTTCCCACTCTATTAGAGTTTTTAAACAAGAGATACAGACTCAAAGGAAAAAAAACAGGAAAAACAAAATGAAAACCAAACAAAATAAATTTAAAAAAAAAGAATAGCCGCATTATGCTGGGGAAAAATGCCAAGATCATTACTTCAAATGAATAAACAAAACTCATATATACACTGTCATTGAGAATATTTAACTTCATGTTATTTTCAAGCATTCCCTAGCATTCTAGTTAAGGAATAGAGTGCAACCAAATGTTAAGTGCTTGATTACTGTCATCGGTAAGAAACAAAAGGCATTTATATGCACTGCCTGGATTGCACTGGTAGTGGTACTCTCTGTTTACTCTTTCTCTTTCATTTTACCTCTGTCTGCTACAGAGAGAAGAGTTAATTCTGCATCCTGTAAAAACTTTTCCATTCATAAATAACTCATGAACTGTATATAGTCAAATAAATATTTTATTTTTTAGATGTGACTTACACTGAGTCAATGCTAGTTTACTGACAGAAAGTTCTACAGTTTCTCAAAATTCAAAAATGGCCTTTTGCCTGCTTGTAAGAATATATTTAGGCCAACAATTTATGAAGAAATTATTGTAAAACATGAGAATAAAACCAGAAGTGGTACTTTGGATTATCAGTTCCTGTGGTAATTTTTGTATGCTTGTAAAGCAAAATTATAAACTATACTCTAAAATGTACTCATATTGTTTAGTAAACATACATATTTACTTATCAATGTAGTTTGGTTAGCAACAGGGACACTGAATTCACAAATGGATGAAACATCTAAATCCATATGCATTTTTCTTATGGTGCTGTATTCATAAGACACGAAAGGAATCTCTAAGAGCCACGCCATATTTAGGCCATTACACCTTGTTAATTAATTGTAAATAAAATATTAAACATTCATCATCAGATGATTTACAGGACTTTTTCAGCAGAAAAGCATCCACAGTAGAAATTTGCTTCAACGGTGGAGAACTCTAACTGAAACTAAAGCAAGATATAATAACCCCTGGTCACTTTTTTTACTCTTACACCAACATATTTCTGAACTGAGTTTCAGCCATTTTATTTTTGTTCAGCCTCTTGACCAAATGTTAGGAATGCAGTTTACTGGACATGATGGTCCAGCAGAAAATGGAAGCTTTGAGGGACTTACATCTTTTAGAACTTTTAGGTGAGAGAGTGGCTAACAAATATTACTGTTTGAGACAGGCTAAAAATCAAGAGCTTCTGAAAAGATAAGCCCATGGCTTTACACATACAAATGATACTTAAGAAAGAGACAAAGCAAGCAGTAAGTTTACACCTAAGATAAGGAAAGGCGTGACATATGAAGGATTTTCACCTGTCTTATTGGACAAGGGCTTTTTACCTGAGTGGACAAGAAAGAGTAAGAAAGGCTGAGTCATTCATTGATATCATTCAATAGAACATTCTGGAAAAAGCAGAGGATAGCTTTTCAAAATGCTGCAGGAACCGTGAATGTTTATAATCAGACTTTGTGAATTTAAACCAATTTAAAAAAAAAAAGAAAAGAAAAGAAAAAAAGCAAGGAAAAAAGAATAATACAAATAAAAATTTCCATTGCTCACTTAACCTATTACTCCTCTCCTTTACATTTAGTGAATAAAGGACTATTTATAATTACAAGATGTGTAGGTCTGTACAATAGTTAGCTTTCAGTCTTGATGTCTAACTGTAAGCAGCGTACAGCATGAAAATTCCTGTGAGTCAAGTGATATGAAATCTTCTGTGGTTACAGTTTTCAGAAGACAGTATAAGAACATCAGTGAACAAAAATTCCCAGCTGTAATGGTGCATGTTTATAGTGGTAAAAAGAAAAGTCTGTCCATTTCTCTATGACAAATCAATAGTCAGAGGACAACAGAAAAAATATTAACAACTTGTTTAAAAGAGTGCACCCTATCAAACAGAGTAGATAGGAGTCAGTAAGTAATTTTCATTCATGAGGCTACAAAAAGAAAATTGCTTTCAAAAAATCATAGAGGGTTATGTCTTGGGTATTTTTTACAGAATTACTAGAGACAGAGGCTTCAAAAAACCAGTGAGTTTTTGGTGGAGTTTCTTCGGATTTTTCTGGTTTTGTTTAGCTTGGTTTATTGTTTTATGTGATATTTTTTAAACCCGTATAGATTACTAAATTCTTCTAAGATATGGGGAAGTACTTTCATCTCAAAGTGGTATAAATTAGCATAAAAGAAAAAAAAATCCTTCATCTTATTTCAATCATGCTTATGCCCCCAAATGGCAATGTTTGGCATTGATTTTTTTAATGATCACCATTTCATTATCAGAGAACAAGCTAAGTGCCTCCAAAAGATGCAGACTCTGTAGCCTTAAAGATTGCTCTACCTAATTTATTGCATCCTGTCGGAGCAGCATATACCAATCTCAGTTTGCACAGAGAGATCTCAGCACCCTGGGATGGGATCCCCAGTACAGGGCTGCTTTGGAAGGTCACCGAAGGGACAATCAGCAGGAGGAGCCCTGCAATCTTCAAATCCCCAGATGATGACGACTGTCAAGATAAGACCTAAAGAAGGAAATTAAATCCTTCCTAGCTGAAACCAGAACAGCCCATCACATCTGCAAGCACAGCCTAAACTACTGAAGAACTTAGAAAACTGATACTGTCAAAACTCTACGCATTTATCCAGGTTTTGTCAAGGGATGGCTGAGGAGAAGTTTGTGGGTCAGAAATTTTAACTGACAAGATTAATGTGAGGGCTAAGGAGGAGTTTACTACCTGAAGCGTTTTGTGAATGAAGTCCAGGACACCTGAGGAATGAGAGGTGTTAAGGTTTTTATGTCATCTGGAAGAAAAGTCACAAACACAAAAGTACATCCTTTAATATTTGGTTAAATTTGCACAATACAAATAATACGTTTTCTGTTAGGCACTCAGAATTAAGTATTAATTGTGATTTTTTGTGATTTGTTTCCAATCATGAGCTGCAGTTTTGACTTCGAGGTCTGAATGTCACAAACTGTATGTACTTTTTCAGTCCTCTGGTGACACAGATGTAAAACTCAAGCTATTTTAGGGGGCCTTAAAATGGTAGGTGATTTACATACTGTATCTCCACACAAACATAGAATCACACTTTAGGGGGATTTTTTAATGGCAACAATAGCTTACTTTGGTATCAAGGTTCAGTTCTAGCTAGAGCCTTTGTCTTGAAGGCCAGTTAATCTTGTATGCTTTCCTGCCCTGGTACAATTTTAAGATTGTAACAAGGAGGATAAATTTTGCTCAATTTTCTGTTCTTATTACTGTCTTCACATTGTAATGAGAATGGATTAATTTTGTTCCATTTTCTGTCCTCGTCACAGTCTGTTATGAGAATGGATTAATTTTATGACATTTTCTTCTCTCATTATAATCTTTGTTATGGGAATGAGAATATGTAATGAAAATGAGAACATTTCAAGCATTAAAGGTCTGTGAGAACTCCTGACAAAGACTGTAACAAGAAGGGAAAGTGACACCCAATCCATTCTTATGACAATCTTAAGACTGTAAAGAGAACTCCAGGTAAAATTATATCCATCCATTCATAAGACAGACTGTTGAGAAAATTAAAATTGGGGAAAAAAAACCAACTTTTGTTGCAATTTGGACATTGCATCAAACTTCATGATGTGCTTTAGAACGTACAGTAAGTTAATACAAAAAATCACAGTAGGCCCTACACAGAACATATAGCTTTCAAGTTACAGTCTTGCTTTGACAGATATAGTCAGTGAGCTCTGAGTCAGATTTGCACAATACATGACCTAGGTGTCATTAATGGAAAATGGGATCCACAGAGAGCTTCAGTGGAAGTCCTCCCAAAGACTTCAATACAACCAGGAATTAATTCTCAAATTCTGTTTTTCATAATCATCCAGAAAATAAGAGACTTTCTTGTATGAGCACTAAAGCAGTTTTTACACAGGATCTAAAATATTAAAATAAATATTGAAATAATTCATGTATATATATATGTACATACACACACACACACACACACACACACACACACACACACACATATATATATATATATACATACACACACACACACACACACACACACACACACACACACACATATATATATATATAAAAATATGTATATTTCCAATATCCAAAACTAGGTCTGCTTACAGTCTGAGTACTTATTTATATATAAGTACCCATCCGGAAATGAAAACAGTAGAATTTTAGGTCAGGATTTGGATGGGGCTTCTTATCCTGATAATTAAAACTACATACTACTGTCACCTTCTGTATTTCGGAAAACATATACAGCACAACTGAAAGAGATGAGCTGCATAAATCAAGTGAAAACTTGGAATCACTAGAGATCTGTGAACTGAAAAATTAAATTTTATTGTAATGACAGTCTAAATAGCTTGTAACAAATGGAAAGCAAGTAATGGATATGCAATTTGTCAGTTTTCTAAAAGCTGCTAAAAGCCTGCTCTGCTGAGCTGTCTTGTGTCAGACTCAGAATAGGTATAGGGTTTTGAAGTCAGATGGAAGAGAAAGAGCAACAAAAACCCAAGGAAAAGACAAAAAAAATTTGCTGTATTTTAGTTAAAAATGTCAGTACTACACCCAAATATAGATATGACTGCAAAAGAAGGGTTAATTGGAAAATGCAAATATTATACTTATAGTAGCATTGCAATATCACTGTCAGCTGGGATTTTACTTGGAAGGGCAAGAACAATCAGTGATGTTACATCTAATTCAACATGGTTATCTATATCTCAGATCTGATCACAGTTTCTGTCCTGGAACGTCCTGGGGAAATTTCATTCCTGTATCTCCTACACCTTCTGTTAAAGATTAGCCACCTCATGTGAAGGAAAACCTACCAGAACAGTTGTCAGCCAGGCTGTGTAAATTTTAGGACCAATACACAAGACAGTTGTCTCAAATAAAGCTAGTATCAACAGAAATAGAAGAAAATGAGCTTACAATAAAAACAATTTTTAATACACCAGTAGACAAACAGGAAAAAAATCAGTAGGAGGAAGAAATTATGTAAGGAAGAATAACTATCCTATTAAAAGACAGACATACAATTATAGTGCAAAATCCATGCAGATAAAACCACCATTTCCTCAGCTAAACAGCAATGAAGGTTCACGTGCTTGTTGCAAACTTGTAAAAGTTTACATTACTTTATGTTTTTACACAGTGTTTGGAAAGCTGTTCACCTTCTCCATCTTACAGGATTTGTTACAAAATGACCACAGCATATTGGGATCACCCTGAACATTTCAATATCTTTGATATGACTCATTTAAAGTCTGAATACTAATTCTTCAGTATTAAAAAAACTGTAGTAGTACCACTTACAGATATTCTTGTACTCTTAGTTTTCTGCCTCAAAGGTAATAACTAACTAAAAGTAGCAAAATAAAGAATTCTAAAAGCTTTCCAGAAGTTAAACTCTGTACCTTGCAATTTTCACAGCATATGATCATCTCTGAGAGATGGGTTCCACCTCGATAGTCTTGGTGAGATATCTTTGGGCACACAGTGTTCTCCTGTCCTTTCTTTCTCTTTACTTCATGTAAATCCCTGCCATAAGCTATGCTATCATCAGTGAGGTTACCTGAGAGAAGTGAGAGCCTTACTTCTGTAGCTAACCAGTAGTTATTTTTTTCCAAAAAAGTTTGAAAGGAAACCTTTTACCTTGGTATCGAGGGTAACTAACCCCTGCTATGTAATGTGCATGTATGTCACAGTTCCATATCATGGTCGATTAGAGTAATTTTTTGTTAAATTTTACCCTGCCAAGCAACCTTCATGTGTGCATTTGTTTTTGAGGCAAACTTGATGAGAGCAGCTGCATTTAATCTTAAAGTGTAAATTATCGTATTAATATTAGAATACATAATAAAGTCACTTGTTTAGCTTTGTTGCAGGAGTGGTATCTCCAAGCTTCTCTGAATTTCACCTGAATTCATATTACACACAAAATCCTTCATTTTCTAGAAAATTAAAAATATGTTCTTGTTTTCTTCCCATGAAAAAACTCAGTAGCCTAGAACAAAACGAACAGCTGCATAAAGAAATTAAATCTGTCAGTGAGATAAGGAATGTATACACTGTTTTGTAATGACACTATTCAGAACCCTACTGATAGACAATGCAGCAAAGAGAAATAGCTGGCACTGCCATTGCACCAATAATTTCTCCATTACAGTTAGCAATAAATGTTTCAGCTTTATACATTTATGTAGATACATGATGTTTACAGTTAAATAATGTTTTTCATACATTTTCTTCACCAACAAAACATGTTGTCTTCCTTTGATGCCTGAAGATTTTTTAATCTTTTTATATATTTTTCATATATTTGTGACCTTGTGGATTTTCATATATATTTGTATAGCATCTAGTAGTTTTCCTGCCCTCTCTCACAGTTTAGCTAAACCTTATTAACACATTCCTGAAATCCTGTTTAGTCTTATACTTAAGAAGAGGATTTCTGACAATGTCATTTTGTTTTCCACCATAACTTAAGAGACATAACAAGAAAACAGGGCAAAGAAGCCCCTGCACTACCTCCAAGGGGCTGACCTAAGAGTGGGTTACTGGCACAACTCATCTCCTATTGGATGTACCTGCTAAATACAGTAATTAATTAACCTTATAAAAATTGTAGAAATCCTTTATCACATGTGCATTTAGCCATATTTTTGCACCTGAAAGCTTTAGATAAAGATCTTCTTTTTATCTTACCATTTTAACACAGTTGCAAGTTTCATCCAGGCTATGTGTTTATCAGCTAACTGCTTTTGAAGGACTTGGAATTCTAGGCCAATGCTCAAACAACATATGTGCAGATATACTCATATTTCTATTCAGTTTCAAGCTTCCTCGATTTTCTCAAGCTTTTTTCCATCTTTTAGTCCCCTGTCTTTTCAATGAGTATATCAGATCAAAGATTTGATGTGTATAACACAGTATTTTTTTCTCTATAAGACCATAACTATTTAACCTGAGTATGTAGTTTTCTCATATTTTGTGTTCATGGTGCTTTATATGCTATGAGTTCAACACTGTCAGACTAAATATTGCTTAATTTTCATTCTACTTCATTTGAGTAGAGGGGAGATCTTCAATTTGCAACATCAATTATTCTAGCATCACATTTTTTTGTTCACAGATATTAAATTTAATTTTAAAAAATTCTTCATCTTCCTTGGGATTTTTGGGATGGATTCACCTTCTGACCACTGTCCAAAGTCAGTTGAATGTGACATGGAAGCTCATGCAAAATGATACCATCTGCTGATACCTCCTGCACCACCTCCCACCCACCAAGAAAAAATAATCAGATGTTGTAATGTTTATAAGAGCATTAGCATTTTGATATTTTTTTGTTTCATTGATTCTGGTTTTGATTAGCCAACCTTTCTGTCTCAAAACTCTTTTCTGCTGCTTTTATCCTCACTCTAATATTCAGATGCTTGTTGACACCCAATGAGCTTTCATTAGGAGTAAGAATCTCCTTTGCTCGGCAAGTTTCTATTATGTTGGTAAGGCATTTTTCTTCTGCATCTCCTTCACTCTAAATCTTTTGCTCTAGATTTGTTATCAAGGATTGAAAAACTGTAAAATTTTCTTTTGGGGCTCAGATAATTGAAAGCGCTTGTACTTTCCCTCCCTTTCTCTTCCTCATAAAAATCTTTTTGTCATATTGTTCCTTCTTTGATGTAAGACAGTACTTTCTCAGAAATGTTATATGAATTCACAGTTATCTCCCTCTGCACAAATTTACTTTAAATTATTAAAAACATTGATGGGTTCAGCACTAGTTATAGTGAAATGTATATCTATTGATATGACCTTTTATTCATGTCCATTGCTTTCAGAAGCAGAATAAAGTACCATTTTTACCATTATTATTTGTCTACCACATCTTTAAGGCTATTCAGCTTTGGAAGGCTTTAATTAACCTATTCTTTCATCTAAGGTATTCTCTGAGCAGTGCTCCCAGAGCTCACAGTTCAGAAGGTGCTCAAAGCAGAAAAGACAGTTCACTAAGTTCCTGCTGATTGGAATTTTATAAAGTCTCTGTAGAGTCACAGCAAGTCTCAAGTACTCCCTGCTATTTTAAAGTTAATGATACAGGACCCCTTCTATCATTGAGATTACTGACTTTTGTTCCTGTAGAAGCAGATCCTTTAACCCTGCCTGCTGCTGGACCTTCTCCCTCTAGTCAGGCTGCCAGCAGTCACTCTTCTGTCCCAGTCGGTGGTGTGGCTGTCCTTTCCTTTCAGTAGGTGGGCCCGTGTGTTTTTTGCATGTGTGCACTACAAGCTAAACTATCACTCCTTATATTTGTGGCCACATGTGCCACACATACAATTTTAAGAACTGTGCTGGCACTGCTGCTGTACTTCTCTAGATCTTGTTAGATGGCCTATGTGAGGAGGTTCACCACTTTAAATAAAACAAACCTTTTCTCTTCCAAGCTTTTCTTCTGTAGAGCAGAAAAAAGCAGAAACTAGTTTCAATACTTGTAGCCGTGCACATGTGTTATTTGTGATCTTTGCAATTTGTAAGTCGTGGATATATATATCTTTGCAGTATTGGGAAAAGGTCAGTAGTAATAGTGTGCAAAACTTAATGAGGAATACATGGATCGTTGTCATAGCATCAAATACCTTTTGCTCAGATTGGTACTCCAGAAAAGTCTGATCAGGCCTATCCACACTCAACTCAGACACACCGGGGTTTTCTTAGTCTCTAAATTACATAACCTCATATACAAGTATTAAAAATACAGTATTCCTGCTATTTTTATATGCCCTTTTACTAGCGCAAAATCTAATTAATAAAACCAGTTGAGCTTACATTTTTATTCTTGATACTTGTACTATGAACAGAAGAACAAATATTGAGTTATTCTTATATTGTCCTTTAGGGGGAATGTATGTGAGGTTTTTTTTAAGGCTGCTGTAAACCCTTCATACTGGCAATACAACTCTGGCTGAAATTTTATTTTCAATATGAAAAAGCTAAAGAGATCTTTTAAAATAAGAATTGCATTCAGACTCCACCAAAAAATACATTTCATTTAAATATGAGCATTTGCGAAATTTGTTATGTTCTGCTTTACCTTATTTATCCATCGTCTACCCATCAATTTTCTTTCACTACCAAGCTGAAAGGCAAATTTTCATTTACATTGTTTTTTGCGGTCATAGTTTCTGGTTTCTTACTTGTGTTTGACAGAAGTCCCTCTAAATATTTGTAAAAATGCCACATCTTTTTTGTTATATTATGTCTTTCAAGCAAAACTAGAAGATTTCAAATTTACAATTAACAGTCGTAGTATTTTTAAAACCAAAGGCAAGTCTGGATTTCAACCCAGGCACTCAAAGAATATGGAAATCTGTCTTGTGGCAGTGTTGCTACATTACACTTACAACTTAATCCTCCGTGCTGCTGGTATGAGCTAAGCTGTTCAGTTATCTGAGTCTACCATGTCTCAGCCGGAGCAGTCACTCGTCCCAGTACCCTGGGAGCAGTTTTGTCTGAAACCTTTCTTTCAGTGAAGTATTTGCTCTTTGCACCCTGGAAAAGTTCTAGCTCAACTTCCTTAAGAGGCTCCCTGTGCCTTAACTTCTTACAAACGTGTTTCAGACTTCTGTTGATCCTTAACACCTTGTTACCTGTCTCAAATATGATTTGCCTCCCTAAGTGGCCTGAAGTCCTGTTGCAATTTCATGCAGACAGATTTCTTCTTAGACAACACGTTTCTGTTTGAGGCTTGACAGCATGAATCCAGCTGAATTGGTAAAATACGTGGCTATCAATTTTGAGGAGAGTGCATGCATATTTTTCTTCCCCTGCCAAGATATACCTGTAAATTTTGCTGTGTTTTATGTTTTTTATGTTTTATGTTTTCATATTAGTTACCAACCTTATTCACTAATCATTGTGTGAGAATACTAAAGCTTTCACTTCCTCTGTTTCTGTCCCAGTTTTCTAGCGTGTGAGAGAGCTGGTTGTCAGAGGAGAAAACAAACCTTCCTGAAGAAAGCGTGCAGAGCTTTTGCCGTGTCCCTCATTGTGTACTCAGAGATAAGCTGCCTCTAGGAAGAGACTACTGATCTGTGAAAACAAGCTAGCTGCTGAGATGCAATCTCACAAATTTCCTGCTGGCTTGTCCAAGGTTATACATCAGATACTTCTTAAAAGCAGGATTTCCCAGCCCAGAGTTGACCAGGAAAAAAGAAGGAAGGCCGTCTGGCAGGCTGAGCACCAGTATTATCCTGCCAGGCCAGCAGTAAGCAATTGACCTTGTTTTAAGAAACAGCACAAGAATAATCTGATTAAGTAGCTGGAATCTACAATGCCAAGCTGAACTTCTGATATGAAGTCACTAGTATGTTTTACCCCAGAAAGGTTTGATATAAGATTCAGGGCACACAGCGAAAAATTGAGCTTCTAACCTATGATGGAGGTGACAGTACAAAGTGGTAGTTACAGTGTGATACTTGGGTTTTCCACTATACCAAAACATCAGAATGTTGATGAACAATGAACAATCAGAACACTACGTGTCTACTTTTCTCCATTGCAAAAAATATCCCACACTTTATGAAGTACTACAGAAAAAGTAAAGACAAAGAGAAAAAAAAAGAAAACAAACAAAAAGACCCCCACATTTGCACAGACTTTATTACACTTTCAAGATACAACCTTAGTTTTCTTACTAGTGCGCTCGGTTTTCAACCTCAGACTTAGTAATATGTGATGCACTCCAAATGTGTTTCACAAAAGTAATGATGTAATTTGTGTTAAGGAAGCAGCCTTTCTGTAAATCCTGTGCAATAATTCCTCACTATTTTTTGATGTCTTTATTCAAAGGTCTACAGCAATTTAAAGGGAGTTAGTGCTGATTTTCTAAAATGGCTTATCTAAACAGGAGAAAACAATATCCTAAAATGGTAAAAAGATATATATGTGGATTTACTTGTAATTTAGGTATAATAACTTTTAATAAAGTTGTATCCCAGTTTTTTCTTCAGTCAAAAAGATAAAGTCAAACAACTGAGAACATTCAATCACATACAGCTGATTTAAAGGTGAAAATTCCGCCTCAGAAGAGAATGATTTGAAACTACAAAACTCAGTTGTGTAAAGGTTTAACACATGTGAGAAGCCAAGGGCTGTATCTATCACCTCATCTGGCTCTTTATAATCTGTGACGTTGGTGAATCACTGGAAAGCCATAGAACTTAGTGTTCATCCTTTACAGAGAAGAATTCCAAGGACCACCTTTACTATAGGAGTGGATGTTGGTTTGTGGGGTTTTTTTGGTGTTTGAGTTTTTTGGGGTTTGGTTTGATTTGGTTTGGTTTGGTTTTTTTTTGGTTTTGTTGTTTGGGTTTTGGTGGGGGTTTTTTTCCCCACCTTTTTTGTTCTGTATATGTAGGGGGAACAAAACACATACATACTGGATTGAGTGGGTTGGAAGTGATGAGCAAAAATATCACTCTTTAACTGCATTCCCCATGGACAATGACAAAAAAAAACCCAAAAACCAAAAAACCGAACCAAACCAACAACAACAACAAACTCCAGAAACACAAAAAAGCCCCACAAAACAAACAAAACAAACAAACAAACAAACAAAAAAAAATCCACCAATCCACAAACAAACCCAAAAAACCCCCAAACTAAAAAAAATAAAACCCCACAACTCTAAATTTTCCCACCAGGTCTTGTCATTAGTACACAGAGGTATGTTTCTCAATGCTGAGCAGCTCTGTTTTGTTTCAGAATCAGCATTCTCACAGCTACAGGTTTCTCAGAATAGGTTCTTCAATTTAAATAGTCCATTATCTTTCTTACAGAAAAGGCATTCAAACACATGCATTTCCACTACTTTCAAAGGAGATTAAGAAAATTTCCGTATAATATTCTTAGTGCCTACAGAGTTTTAAAAGATTTAGCATGGGGTTTGGGGTTTTTCTTGGATTTTTTTATTTGTTTGTTTTTTATTTTCCCTGCCTTTCTGAAGGAGATAGCAATCATTTATCTCAGCAAGACATTTTTCTTGAATAACAGGAAGCAGATAGAGATGACACCAGTGGTTGTTTAAACTGATCCAGTCTATTTGTCAACAGCGAGTCAGGGCAGGAGGTGATACAGATTCCATTTAATTTTACTACAACCCAGGAATTTTTACCCTCCTAATAGACCAGTGGTACATTTCTGCATTTGTATCAAAAAATACTTTGTCAATTGACTTTCCTTGGGACAGATAAGATACTATGCTTTTTTTTCTACAGCCAAAGGTAGAGATAAATCTGTGTAGGGGTGTAGGTGGCAAGCAAGGGAAGTCTGAGCTATTATTTACACACCACTTGACAAAGACAGAAACTGGAACAGATTTTAACATTTTTTTGATCATGGGAGGTCACACATGTTCAATCACACTAAGTGGACCTGTTCACAGAAAAGCCCTTTAGGTGTCAGAGCTCATCTCACAGAGATTCTTCAGTCCTCCAAAGCCCAGATAGCTATTCCATCAAACTTGTCTCTCTTGTTAGAAAGCAATGTGCTCACACCTTTCCAATCTATATTAACATCTTTAGTGGCAGTACTAGCTAGGGGATAGATAATGAGAGTTCATTTTGCATCTTTGTCATCCTACAGAGCCTGGATCTGTATCATGCAAGGGCTTTTCTATCAGCTGCAGCTGAAATTGGTGTTCAGCGCTGGTGCTCTGTGCTGCTCCATTAAAATCCAAAGGCAGTTCGAAATGTTAGCAGATAGTAGAGTTGAAATAAAGCCTCTGCTCTTGTTGTCTGCAACTATACATGTGAGTAAAAGCAATTGCAATGCCTGTTGAAGACACAGACATTCAGGCACCTCGAGGAGAAAACTATAGCATGAATACATGGCTTGTGACTATTAAAAGACTGTCAAAAAAAGAGAGAACAAAATAGATTTCCAAAGACAGCTAGTAAAGAAATGCGATGTATGCACATCTGGTGAGTCCACAAGTCATAAAAGCAGACTGCTTCATAAAAGTAAACCACATCAGTTTAATTTTACTCACATGTGAAGGAGAAAGTAAGAGCTGTTGTGAATTTGGCGTGTATTCTTACACACCTCTACAAACTGAGACTAACTCATGTCTCCTGCCTTCTAGCTCTTATATCCCAATATCCTCTCTTACACCATACTCGTACCCTTTCAATGAAAGCTTCTGGCAGAAGCAGTGGCACTGACATAATGAAATCCTCCTCTCTTGTTGATCACACAGAAAATACAGTAGTGGCTTCAGAACACATTTGCACCCCACTCATCCTGGAACTCTCCTCAAGGCTGAGTGACATCCAGCTGCCCTAAAAAAGTCTTACTGGCTTTGAACACACTGGGGGTTTTTGTCCTTGCTCTGTATCACAATTTCTCCAGGAATTATCAGGGAAATCTGACTTTCAGCTGATTGGAGCTTACAGCTCATCCCAAGCAGAACTTCTTGTCTCATTCCCTAGGAAGACAAACCAGTGTGCTCTCTTTAGGCCAGCATCTGCAAATCAGTGGTGAGAGTCCTGTGTCTTGCACCACAGCTGAAATACAAACCCATTAATCTACACACCTGTATTTAGCTGTAATTCAAAGAACTGGATTTGGCTTTCGGAAAGGAAAATCAATATATAGAAGGGAAGCATAAACTAAGTAGCAAAACACACATTAACCATCTATGCCCTGTATTAACATTCTTCCTCTCATATTTATACCTTCCAAATAATTATTTTTACACTGAATAAAAAAAATTAAAAATGCTTTATAATTGAAAACAAATTGATTGTCCCTTAAATGCATGTTAAAACTGCTGGAATAGGCTCTATATTCTAACATCCAATTCGAATAATCATTTCTGTACTGTAGAGATAGCATTTGCATCATATAATGAAAGGAATGGGATAACAATTACTTTGCCTTATTGAATAGGTAAGTAAATTGAGCTTGAAAATCCCTATAAATAGTAAGCGTGGAAGTTAGATTTTCCCATGGGAGGCTTAACCAAAATATAGGTTCTTTTCTTTAAAAAATAAAAAAAAAAAATTCTTTTTATTTTAATAAGCATGAATTGTGCACTTTAGTTAGAGCTAAGAGACTTTCTCACTGGTGACTACCAGCTTTCTTTGAGTTACTGGCCCCAGAAATAAATTCTGAAATTAAGAAACCTCCATTTATGTGGATGACAGATGAAAGATGAAGAGTAAATGCATGAGTTTAAAATATTTTCTCTAGTTTTGACCTATTCTGGAAAGTAAAATCAGTACAAATGGGACAATAATAGTGAATAAATTCAAATAGTACGTTTCTTTTAAAAATCCAATGGAAAACGTTTTTCAGATAGTGATATGAATGAGTGTCATAAGTGAATGCCAAGGGGCAATATTAAGTCCTACCCTGAATAATCTCTTTTTAAAGAGAATTTACAGAGTTAGATTATATATTACAGTAAGTTTACCAATTTTAGTGGTTGTCTTACCTTAAAAATAGAGAAAATATTTTTTGGCTCTCTGTTCACAGAACTTATCTAAATCGCCCTTCCCTTTCTCAAGTTTTCTGCTTCTGATTAAAAGAAAGATGTCAGTCACAATATTAACTTTAAAAACACATCATCAATCTCAAAGTTATTTGAAAACTCATTTCATAGACATGCCAGTTCTTGCATAATGTGTCTCATTTCAGTAAGTCATGTTAACTTAGTTTTGGAACATTATTGCTGAAGTTTCCAGAAAGTCAGTGAGATTTTGCCTAAGATGCCAGGCTCAGGAGCATCTATTGTTTCTCTCTGTTTTGGACTGAAGGTAAAAAGGTGAATGAGGTTTAAGAAAAACTATTGATTCACAGAGAAACTAATGGGGTTAGAAGGCAAAGTTACAAGAAAGTTCTGTGTCAGGTGCACAGAAGGGGAACTAAATTAAACCAGTTACTGATACTTGTTAATTCTGCATTTCATGTTTTCATCATATTTACGTTTATATTTATCTGTATTTTATGGGCATGTTTGCACTATGGGCAATTCTGGGGAATTTACTGGTTCTGTAAATGTGCCTGGGGTGAGTGAATTTCCAGTGTGACCACTTGAAGCTTTAACATGGAAAAGTTAAAAGATAACAGGAGATGAAGACAGTTTTTTCTTACAGTCAAGAGCTAAATGGGTGTACAAGTCTTGGCACTCTTTCTGAAGAGTAAAAGCCCTCGAAGAAGAGAAAGCCCAGTGGAAAAGAAGAGTCAATATAGGAAGTTAGTAATATGTGAAGCCTTGCTGAGTAGAGAACACAGTTATAGGGTTTTACCATGAAAGAGAAACTACAAGTGGTAGAAAGCAGACTTCTCGGTTGTCTCTCAAAGATACAAAAATTGAGTACTTGAAAACGTCATTGTTTTTCTTTAGGAAAAGGCAATCCTTTCCTTGCCTCCTACTGTCTTCTTGTCCTCATTTTTATTGCTCTCTCTCCTAACATGTTGTTTTGTTAAGGACGTTTCATTCATCACCTCTCAGCAGAGACGAAGAGCTCATTGAATGCTCATACTCACACATAATTTCCTCAATTTTCCCAGTGAGTTTTCCAACAATATTTAATAACGATAAGTAGAAATCCAGTGCAGTCCTTGTTGCTGCTAATCCAAAGTTACTAAGTTTTCTAAAGGCATAGCACTGAAGGAGACAAATACTTCTTTTGGAAGCATATAGCTGGCATTTGTCAAGAAAAGACCTAGCAGGACATCCAAAAAGCTAGTTAAGGTAGTTTTGAAAGCATAATACAAATTAAATTGCAGTGAAGTTTCCACTATGTTTTCCTTCCTTTTTCTGGGTTCCTTAATGCAAGGAATCGGATTAGTCAGTTTCTTTATTCAGTTTTCACAGGCCTGTGACAAAAAGATATTTGTCAGCTGCAGAAAGTGTAAGCTTAAGTTAAAATGAAATGGAAGGAAAAACACAAAGATAAATGTTTGATCTGCCTTTTTACATTGTTTATTATATTTGTATATTACTCATTGAAGTATGCTAGATGATAGTAATAAAAGCAAGTTTACATAAGTCAACACTCCATTGAAATGGAAATAATAATAAAAAGCATTGTAGAACAGTGTGGTCATATGCAGAATCACTTCCTCATAAACATTTCTCTAAGGAAAACAGTTTGCCAATTAGATTGTAAAATAAAACCTCCAGTAACACAAGGATGTTGTTTACCACAGAGTCCTCCGTAAATGAAAATCTGAGGAATGAAAATAGTAATTGTAGAACTTGATTGAAATGGATGGTTTTGGAAAGCTTAAATTTAAAATAAAGATAGCAACCTTTTAAATAAATACACTTGCAGAAGAGTTTCCAAGCTCTTAATACACACAGGAGATATGTTGTTATTCTCCTGAGTAGAGGAGTTTAGAGCCTGTCAGCCTTATTAAGAAATCACAAGATGTGTGACTGCTATTGGATAAACTATTATACTGTCACATTAAATTCTGCATTCACTCCTGTGCTCTTCCTATCAGAAAAGGTAGGCCTGAAGTAGATGTGGCTTGTGGGTCTATTTTATAGAACATAGCATTTCATTTTTATTTGACAAGAATTTTTTTTTTGAGACATGGCTTCAAAATAACAACAGGTTTGAAGTTTTCACTTCTAAGCCTGTTTGTGCTCTGCTTCCATTTGTTCATTAGGAGGTAGTCTTTAGATGATCATATACTGTTTTTCCACACACTTTAAAGAAGAAAAGGAAACAAGATAGTCAATTCACAGAAACAAAAATACAATTCAGGAAGCAAGACAATTAATTAAGAGTAGTGAAAATAAGGGTAACAATATGAATTTATTTACCGAGAAATGAATAAACAAAAGAAACCCAAAATAGGACAGTGTACATCTATGGGTGACTACTAGCGCAAGAGTAAATGGTTTCAGTGTGGAGTAAAAAATGGTTTGCCCACTAAATTTACTTTGAAGAAGAAAATCAGATGTACAAGTGAGTAAAATAAGAGGAAGTAGTACAACTATAAGTCGTACTATGTCTTAAGTCTTGAGAATTATACACCCTATTACTTTCCCAATTCAATACTGATGAAAATGTCAGGGGGAATAAAACAAAATCCAGGATCCAGGTAAACATTTGGATCACAGAACATGATCTATAGAAATCTGAGATGCAAAGAAAGCAAAGTCTCTGTGTCTCAATTGTATAAGATCCTATACTAGCAAACTCACTGTGGTCAAAGAGATTATTCATCTGAGAGGGCAAGAACCCAAGAAAGTATTTATATATGCTCACACATAGTTGGCCTATTACAACAGTCCTAGAACATGGCACATAATCCACAGTATTTAAACTATTTAAAGCGTCTTTAATGCAAATTTTTTCACCTTTGGATGCTCTTTGGCCTGACTTTGTAAGTGAATAGCTAGGTTGCAGTAAGAATCATAGCACGGAGCGTTAGAGGACATCCTGTGAAAGCAGCCTTATGTTTCACAGTTGTGTAAAGCAAAAGCAGATCTCATTCAGAACACTTCACTTCCACAGCTGCATTTTTTCAGTGTACCATAAAAACTATCTACCTGAGCATAAGTGAAAAAATTAGTAGACATAACATTTATTTGCCACACAGTTTTGACTACAACCTCCAGTTCTCACATCTCCACAGATAATTTTGGGATTGTGCCAGCAGTTGAGCTGCCACAAAAACCAGAATATTGCTGTTTATTTAGGATATTTGGATTACCAAGAGATAGTTTCGGGTTGGTTCATATGGTTTTTTTCACATTGGTCTGGGGATATACCTCTTACCCTCAAGGAAAACACTTGATGAATATTTCCAACCTTCAACAAAGCTTTTTTAAAAATCAAGCTTTTTAAAGAATGTCAACATGTAGAAGGGGGAAAAAAGTGTGAAAAGGTTTGTTTACACCCCTAGATGAGCTTTTCCTAGGTAGAATTAGTCTGAATATTTTCAGATTAGATCACAGAGAAGGAATGAAGCTTCTGTATCCCCATCTCTCTGTCTCTCTCTACCTATCCCCTGTACAGGTCTTCCACATCACAGGAAAGGAAGAAAACTTGTGTATAAATATCCATGTACATATAAGGGATTTTTATATTGATTTTTTATACATATGTGGCAGAAAGTTTCAGTCAATGTTGTTTGTATCTCTTGTCTTCTCTCAGCTCAGAGATATATTTCATTTCAAGTATTTTCATTTCCTGATATTTTATTTAGATAACACTCTTTTACAAATCACATTTTCTAGATACCTTCAACCACAGTATGAATTTGCCATTTGTGTTTTTGGAAACTTGATTTACTGATTTACAGCCTTTGAAAGGTACAGTTTCAAAGATTTAATAACTATGATAGGAGTTCTGTTCTAGAGAACCTTCTAATCAATTACATAATTCATTAAAAGCCCTGTATGTTGTTTACTGGGGAAACTATTGTTGGAAGTGTGCAGTAGTGAGTAAATGCAAAGTCATGATGCAGACATGGAAGCTGTGTGGAGATCTTGTGGCTTGTGTTGCCATGGCAATAGAGAGGAACATGGAGCAAGGTGGAAGCCACATGGTCTTGTTTTTATACGTGATACCCAGAAATGTTTTGTGTAAACCAAGTACAATTTTTTTTTTTATCCTTATAACATTTATTTTTACTAATAACTTTATTGTTACTATTCCAATTTTTGACAAATGACACATTTGTATTGGGAAATTTCTGATAAAGGAAAAATAATGACTTATGGAACTGCCTGTTCCAGTTTTTCTACTGAAAATTTCTTACACAGAAGGATACTATCCAAAAAATTTCTTCAAAGATTTTTAATAAGCCTTAGATCAGCACTTGTTGTTCTCTCAGAAAAATTAATCACTTAATCAGTTCCTCTGCAGTCTCTGTTATGAACAACTTTGTTATGCACTTTGCTTCACCTGTTATTTAAGGTCAAATATATTTCTGTGCATTTACAAATACCACATGAGTCTGCTTGGAGCTAATAAGTATTACTTGTCCTTATCATGCTGTACTTAGGGACAGTGAATCTATTTTCCTTATCATTACTAGAAGTGGGCAGGTGGTTTTATGAAACTGAAAAGAATGAGTAGTTAGCTAATTTAAAAATACATAGTCCTCTGTATTTTCTAGCTGCTGCTAGGTCAGCAAATTTTATGATGGAATTTCTGAAGAAATTTCTTTGCTATTCCATTAGCCTTTTTATGGTGGTGCTTTCTCAATTCTAATCTAAATTTAGACCTGTAACCATTTTAACACAAGGTTTTAAAAACAGAAGGCATTAAGGTTTAGCACGTTATATATAAGAGGCATTTTCAAAGTGTCCATTCATGGATGAGATTCAAAATTTCCATGCACCTCCATCACTGGTTATAAACTGGAGATCTCACTTTTACACTACTCTGCAGTGATATTATCAAGTCCTTAATAGAGACAAAGAAGATTTCACAGGGGCAAACACACATTTTTCAGGGAAAAAGGCAGCTGCTACAATAAGAAGAGACAGGTACTTTTTTTTATATTTTTAAAAGTTGGTCTAAAATGGATTTAAACTTTTTCTACATTTCACACACCTGATTCAGTTCTAATGTCAGATATATGAAAGTTTGGGGGGGGTTTGGGATTGGTTGGTTGCTTTGTTTTGCT
>VZTF01003502.1:76485-90808 GCA_013397755.1 Cnemophilus loriae | reverse complement strand
TGTGTCCATCTGACCTTGGCGGCGGCTTTCATGGGTTGGTATTTGGGAGGATTTCATTGTTCAGTTCGTGTCAGGGTGGGGTGAATGAACAACCACAGCCCAGCAGAGGTGCAATGTCATCAGTGAGGTCATTTTGTGGCTCTCGTGTGCTGTGGTTTGTGGGTGCCTTGTGAAGTCTGAGCGCTGTTCTGTGCACCTGGATGTCCATCAGTCCTTGTGTTGGACCCAGGAATGCTGAGGGAGCTGCTGATGTCCTGGGGAGGTCCCTGTGGAACAGCTTGGAAAGATCCCAAAGCCTGGGAGCACTTCCTGATGGATGAAAGAGAGCTCACGGCCTTGGATCTTGAATGGGATCAAGGGAGAGGATCTGGAAAAGTAGAGGCTGTTCGGGCTGAATTTGTTCCATTGCTGTGGTCCATTTGGATTTCTCAAACTTATACAAAAACCTGATCTGTCATTTAAGATGTATTTCTCGACCTGATTCAGAAATCTAAGAAATAAACAACAAATGGGGCCCATCCCTTTGTTCCCGGGATGGGCTGTGACGTCAATTCATTTATTCCGCTTTCAAGCCATAAGGCTTCATAATTTATATCCTTCAAGTGTAATGTTCCTCTTAGCAAATAAGCAGTAATTACTAACGGATGGTCAACAACCTCCACTTCCCTCCTCTGCCATATTTTGGGCATTTCTTTGCAGAGTTCTGAGATTCCGCATCCTTTTCCTGAGGCTGTGTCCATCTCACCTTGGCGGCAGCCTTTAATTGTGCATTTCAGACACCAAATTCTGGCGTTGTGGGCGTAGGACGAAGACTTGACCAAAGCTTTGGAGAGCCGGGGTGTCATCACCGAGGTCACCCTGCGGCGCTCGCTTGCCGTGGTTCGTGGCCGTGTCGTGAAGGGTTGTCCCCGGTCTCTCTCAGCCCTGACAGGATGTTCTGGGCTTTGCAGCCGTTCCAAGTAGGTGTTGTTACCCCTTCCATCCCGTTCCCTCTCTCCACGCAATTCCCCCAGCTGGCAAAGCCTCGTTGGAGACATCACCTTTACCATTGGTTGTGCTCCGTGGGTGTCTTGGTGTTCCTCTTGTCCGTAAGGTTTTGATATTCAAGGTCTTTTGGATCTTTGCTCAGGCTGAGTGTTGAGGAGGGAAATCGCTTCTCTGGGCAATGTCTGACTGTCAGAAAGAGGATTTGAAAGTTGCCCCGAGTTTTTGGAGATGAGTGTGGCAAGATCCTCAACAACCCAGGCAAGTCCACATGTCCAGCGTTGTGGCCTGAGAAGGGTTTGAAGGGCAGGGCCCAGAGGGTGGTGGTCTGGACTGTCCTTAAAACAGGGAGAAGCTGAGAGACTTGGGAGTTCTTTCAGGCAGAAGGCAAGAATGCAAATGGGACACATTCTCAATATGCCAAGGCACGACCTCGGATGACACCCCAGTTCTCCTCAGCTTCGGTTGAATCTTCTACGTGTCCTGACAGGCACCACCAACAACCACACTCTGGTCTCTAATTCCAGCAATTAAAAAGGTGCCGCCAAGGTCAGATGGACACAGCCTCAAGGGCAGGACATGAAACTGCAGAACTTCACAAAGGAAAACACTCCCCACCTCAGGACCGGCCAGGCTGGGCCACGCAAGAGCTGCTGCCTAAAAAATGCCCCAAGGCCATGGGACAAGGCTGTCCCGCCCCTCCACGACCAGCATAAAAGCCGGCCCAGAGCCTCTCTCCCTCACACACTTCTCCTCACTCCTTTTCCTGCTCCTGCGGACAACAAGGTGAGTCTCAATCCCCTGACCCTCCTCCTCCTGCACCCCTGGCCCCTCTCTTCCAGCACGCTCGGCCCCAGCCTCAGCAGCCCTCACGCCTCCCCACAGCCCCACTACAGCCTCCACACTCCCTCACCCTTCCCGACACTTCACCCCTTATCCTCCTCTCTTCCAGGGACCCTCCACACCACACCCATGGCCTGCTACAACGCCTGCCGACCCTGCGGACCCACCCCGCTGGCCAACAGCTGCAACGAGCCCTGTGCCCTGCAATGCCAGGACTCCAGCGTCGTCATCAACCCTTCCCCTGTGCTGGTCACCCTGCCAGGACCCATCATGACCTCCTTCCCCCAGAACACCGCTGTCGGATCCACCTCCTCGGCTGCCGTGGGCACTGAACTCAGTGTGCAGGGCCAGCCCATCTCTGGGGGATTTGGTGGCTTTGGCTACGGCCTTGGCTATGGCCGTGGATTTGGCTACGGGCTGGGCTATGGCTACGGGCTGGGAGGCCTGGGCTGCTATGGCAGAAGGGGCGGCTACATCTGCTAAGGACCCTCGGCACCACCCCTGACACCACCAGCTCGGGGCTCTGGCCACAGCTCCTGCAAGCAAAGCACCTCAGCTGATGGTGTCCCTACTTGCACCTCACATTGGATCCCTTCCACTTTTTTCTCCTGTCACTTCATTTTTTTGCCTCAATAAAGTTTTTCTGCATCAAAGCCTGAGATGCCTCCTCTTCCTTTTTGCATTCCAATGGTCTCGCATCCTCACCCAGCACAGTGCCAGGGCTCAGCAGGACATTGGGGTGAGAGGAAAAGGGGCACGACACTTTTTGTTAGGAAATATTTCAACACCAACAGCAACCAAGACCGGCAGAGGAAGGAGAAAAGGGGAGGAACCTTCCAAAACATTGCACAAGCCCAACACCTGCTACACCAAAGGCTTTGACACAACAATCCTGTCCTGCTCACGGCTTTGCCAAAGTCTCTCTTCTGCCAGCACATACTCGACAAATTCTCTTCCCAGCAGAACTCCCAAGCCCTCTGAAGGGTCATAAAATCTTCCACTTGGGCAGGAAATCTGGAGTGCAAGTGCTTCATTTCCTTCTGCTCAAGCAAGACGAGCAAGAGCAGAGTTTCCAGGACCTTGGACAGTTCACGTTTTGATCTCCCAGCAAACTCTCCACCACCTCTTCCACCCCATGACCAACCTCACACTGAAAAATCCTTGCCTTCTTTTCCCACGGAATTCCATCTGTTTTCCCTTGTGCCCAAGGCCTCTGGTCCACCACGTGTGCACGGCTGAGAACAGCCGGGCTCCTTCAACTTCATTCTCTGCCATCAGGGATTTGCACGCACTCATGACACCCCCCTGTCCATCCTTGTCTCCTGGGAGTCCCACCTCTCTCAGCCTCTCCTCTAGGAAATTTCCCCCAGTCCCTTTAGAATATTTCTGGCCTTGAAACGGTCGTGATTCACTAAATCGAGTTCATTTCCACACTGGGGAGGCCAGGACTGCCCACAACCCCTCAAATGAAACCTCAGCAGTGCTGAGCAGACACCAAGAGCCACCTCTCCCAGCTTGGTCATGACAGTTTACCCAATCCTACCCTGGACACTTGGGGTTCCCATTCCCACAAGGGTACGGGGACACCTCCTGCTCTGTTTCTTCTCACCCACAGCCACAAAGGCTTTTTTGGAGAAGAAAACAATTGCTCCAACAGACACCCAGACGTTCCTTCCTACCTGGGATGAGTCCACCCTACCAACAGCCCTTGGCACATGCCCTTGCGGAGCTCCAGCAGATGTCCAGAACCAATCAGGTTTTCAGGGTTGGCCCAGTGGATCCAACTCCTGGGCTACAGCACTGGGGACTTGCTGCCATCTGGACTTTGGGACACTGACCACAACCCTCTGGGCCAAGCCCTTCAGAGACTTCTCAGGCCACCATGCTGGGCACTGAGACAATCTGGAAGTGCCTGGGTTTCAGAGGACTGTACAATGCTTGCCTCCAACAACCCTGGGCAACCTTCAAATCCTCTTTCAGACAACCAGACACTGCCCAGAGAAGTGAAATCACACCTCAGCCCAAGTCAAGACCAAAAGGCCATGGATATCAAAACCTTAAAAGCAAGGGGGGAACCAAGAAACGCAAAGAGCACGACCAATGTGGAATACAAGGTTTAATGCAAGACTTTGCCAGACTGGGAGAAATGTGAGGAAGGAGGGAATGCGATGTGTTGGGGAAGATGAAACAGGAAAGACTTATAAATATGATTGCCTGGCAAAAGATGCTGAGTATATGGAAACTGTGAACCAGATAGAAATGAAAGCATACTTTGAGATACCAGGCCTTGGTTACTGAACAACTGGAAAACAATGGTATGGCCACTGAAGGTAATCCCCTCTTGATGAAACAATACCCTCTGCTTGAAAACAGGTCCAAGGGTCAGAGCAGACCCTGCTAGCTTGGCAGAAGGGGTCCAAAGAGTAGTTTTAGAGTTTAAAATGTAACGCAGTATAGTAATGCAATGATTCTTATAGGCTGTATGTAAATGCTATAGGATTTGTATCTTGTACTAGATTGGTTGATGAAAATTAGAATATTCAACACAGAAGATGATTTATTGTATTGTAAAGGACTTCTACGGGCACTCGACTTCTGCACTCTTTCTCTTCATCTCTCTCTCTCTCTTGCTCTCCTTTACTTCTCTGGCCTGCTCCGAGCTGCGGCTCGCAGCTCTAAGCAGGCCCCCTGTACCCACGCCCTTCGTAATAAACCTCATGCTCTAAGACCTGACTTCAGAGATCTCTCGTCTCCGTCCGTCCCGACCGTCCAAACACCACCGAGACTTCTTACAGCGATGGAAGGGGCAACACCTCCTTCTTGGAACAGCTGCAAAGCTCAGACCAGCCTGACAGGGCTGAGGGAAACTGGGGGCAACTCCTCACAACACACCCACAAACCACAGCACACCCGTGCCACGGGGTGACCTACATGATGACACCCCACCTACCCTAAGTTTTGGTCACATCTTCAGCCCGCCCTGACGTGAACCCTCAACAGCAGAATTTGGTCTCTATTATTCACAATTAAAAGAGTTAAAAGCTGCTGCCAAGGTCAGATGGACACGGCCTCAGGAGAAGGATGTGGAACGGCAGAACTCACAAAGACACGCCGGAACCATGAGAGAGGAGGGAAGAGGATGGCACTGACTGTCCGTTAGTAATTACTGGGTTTTGCTCAGAGGAACACAATACTAACATTTATAGAGCAGAAGTTATGAAACCTTAAGGCTTGAATGCGGAATAAGGGAATTGAGGTCACGGCCCCGGCGAAAAGGGATCGGGCACTGGTTTGTTGTTTGTTTACTGGATTTCTTAACCAGGTCAAGGAATGCACTTTAAATGACAGAGTACGTGGTCATGTACATTTGAGAAACACAAATGGACCAAAACATTGGAACAAGTTCAGTCCAACCACGTTCTCGTTTTCCAGATCCTCTCTCTTGATCCCATTCAAGGCACAAGGCCATGAGCTCCCTGTCATCCATCAAGAAGCGCTCCCGGGCACCGGGACCTTTCCAAGCCCTTCCAGAGTGACCTCCCCAGGACATCAGCAGCTCCCTCAGCATTCCCGGGTGCAACACAAGGACTGAGGGACGGAAGGGCCCAGTCTACACAAGGCACCCCCAAACCAAAGCACACCAGTGCCACAGAATGACCTCACTGATGACATCGCAGATCTCCTGAGCTCTGGTCGTTTGTTAAGCCCCTCCTTATACATATTGAACAATCATAACCACCCAAATACCAACTTATTAAGGTTGCCGCCAAGGTCAGATGGACACAGCATCAAGAGAAGGACACGGAATTGCAGAACATCACAAAGGAAAACATTCCCCACCTTGTGACTCACCAGGATGGGCCACGCAAGAGCTGCTGCCTAAAAAATGCCCCAAGGCCATGGGACAAGGCTGTCCCGCCCCTCCACGACCAGCATAAAAGCCGGCCCAGAGCCTCTCTCCCTCACACACTTCTCCTCACACCTTCTGCTCCTGCCGACAACCAGGTGAGCCTCAATCCCCTGACCCTCCTGCTCCTGCACCCCTGGCCCCTCTCTTCCAGCACGCTCAGCCCCAGCCTCAGCAGCCCTCACGCCTCCCCACAGCCCCACAACACCCTCCACACTCCCTCACCCTCCTGCATCACTGCCCCTCACACCCCCACACCCCTGCCCTGCCTCACCCCCCTCTCTTCCAGGGACCCTCCACACCACACCCATGGCCTGCTACAACGCCTGCCGACCCTGCGGACCCACCCCGCTGGCCAACAGCTGCAACGAGCCCTGTGCCCTGCAGTGCCAGGACTCCCACGTCGTCATCAACCCTTCCCCTGTGCTGGTCACCCTGCCAGGACCCATCATGACCTCCTTCCCCCAGAACACCGCCGTCGGATCCACCTCCTCGGCTGCCGTGGGCACTGAACTCAGTGTGCAGGGCCAGCCCATCTCTGGGGGATTTGGTGGCTTTGGCTACGGCCTTGGCTATGGCCGTGGATCTGGCTACGGGCTGGGCTATGGCTACGGGCTGGGAGGCCTGGGCTGCTATGGCAGAAGGGGCGGCTACATCTGCTAAGGACCCTCGGCACCACCCCTGACACCAACCACCCACTGCCTGGAACACATCTCAGGCATTGAGGACACCTCTCTGGGCCAAGGCTCTCAAACGGGCTCAGCACTTCCAGCTCCTCCTCTCAGGGCACCAAGCAAGGCAGCAGCCCAGGGGCCAGCCCGGGCTGCCTGCAGACATGGCCCATCTGCCTCCTTCTCTTCTCCTGCTCCCTGCTCTGCATCCCCCGTTCAGCTCTGCCCAGTCACTCTGGACAAACCCCTTCTTCCAACCCAGAGGCCTTCAGGCACCTCTGGTGAGCTCTCACTGCAGGGCTGGAAGGCATCAGTGCTCTGGCACAGCCTCCTGCAAGCAAAGGATCTGGGCTGGTGGTTGTCCGATTGCACCTCAGACTGGCTCCATTTCATTTAGTTCTCCTGCTTTTTACTTTTTTTTGCCTCAATAAAGTTTTCCTGCATCATAGCCTCAGATGACTTCTTTTCCTTTCTTCTCCCAAGATTGTTCCAGCCTCTCATGGCCTGAATTCAGGTGTCAATTGTCCATCAGATCCAGCAGGCCTTGGGTTTGGTGTTCAACCTCTGTCCAGTCTGGCTAAGCCCCTCATCCTAACAGAGATATGAGCAACCCAATGTGCCAAGACTTACTCAGAGAAATATTTCAGCCCCAACAACTACCGGTGTAATTTTTCCTTCCAGCACATGGCGCCAGCCCTTCCCTTGCCCAAACCAAGGCTTGGGTACAGCTGCGCTCATCCGCACGCGGCTCCGATGAAATCTGCTGCTGTCAGAACAGTCTCGAGCAACCTCCTCCCCCAACACCACTCGCGATCCAGAAGGAGAAATAACCTCGGTGAAGCAGAAAGGAAAGCTGGAGGTGGGGGAGAAAGGAAGTGGGAGAAATGTGTTATTCCTTTCCACGGGTTCAGCCCTGACTTCCGTGGCCCCATTCCATAACCTCCAAGGCACTGACCAAACGGGCTCTGGTCCCTTTTCCACAGGGACCGTCACCGCCCGAGGCATCTCCTGTGTCCTGTGCTGAGGCCAAGGCAAAGAAAAGGCCGCAGAAACCATCCCGTGCCTTATTTCCATCCCCGGAATTGTTCCTGGCCAGGCTGGGGCATTTGAATACAATTTCCCATGGAACTGGAAATATTTGCTTTGGAAACTTCAATGGTCCGGTGACCAGGTATCGGAAAAATTATGGATGAGTGGAGGGAGTCATCTTGAGAGCCCGCAAATAGTGGAGCCGGGAAAGGGGCTCAGCCTGGAGAAAAGGAGGCTCGGGCGGGACCTCCTGGCTCTGCACAACTCCCTGACTGGAAGGTGGAGCCAGGTGGAGTTCGGGCTCTGCTCCCAGGGAGCAAGGGACACGATCAAACAGCCTTAGGTTGTATCAGGGGAGGTTTGGTTGGATATTGGGAAAAATTCCTTCCTGGAAAGGGTTTTCCAGCCCTGGCATAGGGCAGTGGTGGAGTCCCCATCCCCGAGAGGGATCAGCACCCTTGGGGACGCGGTTAAGAGCGGCTTTGGCACTGCTGGGGGAAGAGTTGGACTCAGTCTCAGAGGGCTTTTCCAACAATTCCGCGATTCCACGGCCCTTTGGAATTTGCCGCGGCGGGAAGCTGGTTCCAAGATTTAAATTCCTTGTGGTAAACGTAGAACCGATTTTGCCATCTGGAACCCGTGGCTCAGTCCCCATTCTAATTGCGGTCAATCCTAACGAACCACTTCATTGATAAGAATGATAAGCCAATGATAAGCCCATGATAAAGTGCTACCAAGCTTTCTTACACCTTCGGTATCCACGCAAATAATCCTGAATTAATTCTAATTTGATGTTCCCTTTTATGTTTCATCCATGCAATTATTCTACGATACGATTTTAATTAGCAGAGAGGACCTTCCCATCAAACTTTATACTAATAAAACACAATAAAATGTGATTTATATTAAACCAGCTTTTGTTGGTGGCTTTGACAGTGAGCCTTTAATCGACCCAAACAATTAATTTCACGACACTCTGATGTGGAGGTGAAAGTGCTCTTCAGCTTCCCCGTGTCCTGTGGAATCGGGGCCCCTGATTTTCCACTTTATGGTAATAATCCCCCACCCTCAAAAGCAGCTGCAATTAATAAATCCATCAATCAATAAATCCGCAAGCAGATGGAGAAGGAAAAATAACCTCTTGAAGATAAAAAAAAAAAAAACAACCCAGAACCCCCTGCTTTGAGTAAATCCATAAAGCCCCATCAGAATAAATCAGAATAAACGTCAAAACCAAACCACCCAGCAAAGGCCTTCTGGGGGAGAAAGGCTGCCAAAAAATGGGTGAGAAAACGCCTGGTTAGAAAGCCCCGCCTAAAGAAATTATCGAGATTGAGCAACGAGCCCGCAAAAATAGAGGGCAAAGGGAAAAGAATCAAATTTAACAAAAAGAGGGGGGAGTGAAATGGCAAAGAAACGAGAAACATAAATAGTGAAAAAAGGGGAAGGACAAGGATCCAAAGGCAAAATGCTGCAAAAAAATGTTGATAACAAGAAGAAACTCTAAAACTTTCCAAAGCAAATCTGTTGGGTGCCGCAGACCCCTCGGTCCTGCACCGATTGCAGGTCGCTCACCATCCACAGGGTCCTCGGAGCACCAGTTTCGGGTGTTGCCACTTCCTGCCCTTCCTGAGGCATCCCAAAGCCACTGCTGCCACCACCTGCAGTGTCCATGCCACCTTTCCTCCCTGTCGGGAGGTCCTTGGGACGCAAACGCAGGACCGGCTCCCGCGGAATCCTCTCGCTGTGGTTCCCAGCCCAAACATCTGGCACCCCCATAAAACATTTCCCATCGCCGCAGGGTCCCAGCACCACCCCCACGGGGTCCAGTGTCCCTGTCCCCACCCTGACAGAAAGCTTGGGGCAATCCAGAGCACCCAGGTCATGGAACTGTGGAATGGTTTGGGTGGGAAGGGACCTTCAAGATCTTTAATTCCAACATTCTGCCATGGGCAGCAACACCTTCCACCGTCCCAGGATGCTCCAAGCCCCGTCCAACCCGGCCCTGAACACTTCCAGGGATCCAGGGGCAGCCACAGCTCCTCTGGGAATTCCACTCCAGCCTCTCACCACCCTCACAGCCAGGAATTCCTTCCCGATATCCCAAATTCCCTCTCTCAGTTCAAACCATTCCCCCTCTCCCGTCACTCCGGGCTCTTCTCCAAAGATCNAATAAAATGTGATTTATATTAAACCAGCTTTTGTTGGTGGCTTTGACAGTGAGCCTTTAATCGACCCAAACAATTAATTTCACGACACTCTGATGTGGAGGTGAAAGTGCTCTTCAGCTTCCCCGTGTCCTGTGGAATCGGGGCCCCTGATTTTCCACTTTATGGTAATAATCCCCCACCCTCAAAAGCAGCTGCAATTAATAAATCCATCAATCAATAAATCCGCAAGCAGATGGAGAAGGAAAAATAACCTCTTGAAGATAAAAAAAAAAAAAAAAAACCCAAAACCCCCTGCTTTGAGTAAATCCATAAAGCCCCATCAGAATAAATCAGAATAAACGTCAAAACCAAACCACCCAGCAAAGGCCTTCTGGGGGAGAAAGGCTGCCAAAAAATGGGTGAGAAAACGCCTGGTTAGAAAGCCCCGCCTAAAGAAATTATCGAGATTGAGCAATGAGCCCGCAAAAATAGAGGGCAAAGGGAAAAGAATCAAATTTAACAAAAAGAGGGGGGAGTGAAATGGCAAAGAAACGAGAAACATAAATAGTGAAAAAAGGGGAAGGACAAGGATCCAAAGGCAAAATGCTGCAAAAAAATGTTGATAACAAGAAGAAACTCTAAAACTTTCCAAAGCAAATCTGTTGGGTGCCGCAGACCCCTCGGTCCCGCACCGATTGCAGGTCGCTCACCATCCACAGGGTCCTCGGAGCACCAGTTTCGGGTGTTGCCACTTCCTGCCCTTCCTGAGGCATCCCAAAGCCACTGCTGCCACCACCTGCAGTGTCCATGCCACCTTTCCTCCCTGTCGGGAGGTCCTTGGGACGCAAACGCAGGACCGGCTCCCGCGGAATCCTCTCGCTGTGGTTCCCAGCCCAAACATCTGGCACCCCCATAAAACATTTCCCATCGCCGCAGGGTCCCAGCACCACCCCCACGGGGTCCAGTGTCCCTGTCCCCACCCTGACAGAAAGCTTGGGGCAATCCAGAGCACCCAGGTCATGGAACTGTGGAATGGTTTGGGTGGGAAGGGACCTTCAAGATCTTTAATTCCAACATTCTGCCATGGGCAGCAACACCTTCCACCGTTCCAGGATGCTCCAAGCCCCGTCCAACCCGGCCCTGAACACTTCCAGGGATCCAGGGGCAGCCACAGCTCCTCTGGGAATTCCACTCCAGCCTCTCACCACCCTCACAGCCAGGAATTCCTTCCCGATATCCCAAATTCCCTCTCTCGGTTCAAACCATTCCCCCTCTCCCGTCACTCCGGGCTCTTCTCCAAAGATCTCAGTCAAATCCAACTTTTCACGGGAAACGAAGGAACCAAATCCATCGGCCACATCCCTTCCCTCCAGGATCCCACTGGCAGCATCCTGTTACTCCTGGGGGGCTGCACCCGACCCCGGGGAGGGAGCCCAGCTCCCTCCACCCTGGGGAAGCCTCACGAGTCACGGCTCTGCCCAAACCAAATCCCACGGCCGTGCAATTCACCTGTTTGGAGAAAAGCTGCCAGGACCAAGGGATTGGGATAACGGAGGGGGTGGAACCAGGTGGACTTTAGGGTCCCTTCCCAACCCAAACCGTTCCGTAAGGATTTCGGAGCCCAACCTGTTCACCTCAACAGGGCGACTCTTGAAAGGGAATTATCCGGGTTCCTTCCTGGGCCTCCTCCGGCCTGTGCACGCCAGGACGCTCCGTGCCTCCCTCTCCTCCCGGGTTTTGTTATTCCCTGGCAAGATTGCTCAAGAACCACGAGAGGACTCGCGCACAGGCTCTCGAGGACTGAAATTACATTTTCCACTCCCGAAATCCGGTGTTACTCAAGAGGACTTTGTGACCAGTGGCTGAACTCCTGCGGCTCCCGCTCCCAGGTGGGACAACAACAGCGTCGCCCAATTTCCCACCTGGACACGGACACCTTTGGGAGAAGCCAAGCAAACAGGAATGAAGATTTTATACGAATTTAGGAACTCTTCAGGGTTGTGTGACCATCAGGAGAGCCAGGAAAGCAAACTGACCGACACAGAAAAAAATCATCCCAAAAAAAATGCTCTCCAGTCCCGAACGAGTCTTGTTCTCCAGCTCCATTCCTCAAGGTTGGATTTGCAACAGGCCGGGGGGAACGGAGACGGAGCAACGTGTTAAAGGATGGGATTAAAACCTCAGCACTCAAAGATTTGGGCTGTGGAGACGCAGTGGAATAAATGGGATTGGATTTTATCCCCAGCGTGCGCAGCAAACAGGAATCATGGAATGGTTCGGGTTGGGGGAGACCTTCAAGATCATCCATCTCCACCCTTTCCTTGATGGAAAAGCGCATTTATTTTTTCCATTCCTCCTCTTGTTTAATCGTTGCGGGGTTTCAGAGCTGTTCCAAGCCTTTATATAACTTTAAAATATTAAAAGATAACAGTCTCCCGTTTCCATGGTGACGGAGACAGCGGGAATTCACGGGCTTGGGTTGTTGGCATCTCGCGTTTAATCAAGGTTTAAAAAGCAGAGAAATTTGCTCGGAGGTTCCCTGAAAAGCTCCGGGTGGAGCAAAGAGAGGCCACGTCCAGGAATCGTGGAACAGGTTGGGCTGGAAGGGACCTTAACCACGTCCCCAAGCACCACGGATGCCGAATCCCACCAGGAATGGGACCCACCAGAGCTGGACCACCTTGCCAGGGAAGCATCCCGTTTTTCCCACTTTCCGCTGTCCCGGGCTGCTCCGAGTCCCGTCCTTCCCCGGAGGATTTGAGCGATCGCCGCCCGGCCCCGGTGGGATCATCCTTCCCCAGGGATGACTCCAGGAACGTGGGGAAGAGGTGCTCCACCACCGACGTGACCGCTGGGAATCCCCGTCCCCTGTGGAGCGCAGGACGCGGATCAGCGTCCTCACCGGGGTCACGCAGGGACAGGCGCCACCAAAGGGGGACGTTCCCACCTGCTCCAGGCTCTGCCGTTCCCAAGGTTTTGGCTCGGGATCACGAGGTGACCCTCACACCTCCAGAGGGTCGGGAACAACGGTCCTGGGCAGCTTCATGTCCCAGGAATGGGAGGAATCACCGGGATAACTGGGGGTCACCCAGTGGGGTCAGGCTGTGCCTCGGTGTCCGGATCTCACCAGAGCTGGAGGTGGGGGATGGAGCCCAGATTCCCGGGAAAGGGGGTGATGCCTCAGGGTGTGGATGTGGGGGGAGTCTTGGAGCACCCCTGAGGGTCAAACCCCTCGGAGACATCCCGATTCCTCCCTGGAAGCGTCCAAGGCTGGGCTGGACAGGGCTTGGAGCAACCTGGGACAGTGGAAGGTGTCCCTGCACATGGCAGAGGGGGTGGAACTCGATGAAATTCCCTTCCGACCCCAACCAGTCCATGATTTGGTGATGGAATGGTCTTCCTCGGATCGGGATGCTCAGAGAAAAGGACAAAACTGCTCTTTTATTCTACATAAATCAGACCAAATTAAAAAAAAAAAAAAAAAAACAAACCCAAAAGCACCCTAAACTGAAATGTTTCCAAAATTAAATCTAAAGAGCAACAGGAGCAGGAGAGAGAAGCCCCCGGGAAAACACCAAGATTTTACCGACTCACCCTTTCCCAGCCTCCATCCCGCTCCCGCGCACGTCCCAAAGGAGCTCAGAGGAGAAAACCTGGCGGGTTTGGGTCCTTCTGCTCCCCAAAAAACCGCGGGTTGGACGTGAGGAAGCTCTCGCAGCCGTGGAAAAAAAAGAACATGTGAGCAGCAGCCCGGAGCCCCGGGCACGGCGGAGCCGCCGACGCCGGCACCGTCCTGCTGAGACAGCCGGCAGGACAGACGGCCAAATTCCTGGAAAATTTGCAAGTCAGGGATTGTGCTGAGGCTGGGAAGGGAATAAAAGGGTTTTGTGGTTGGCTTCGCGCCGTGACCGAACTTGTCCCCTCCTGACAAATTGAATTCCCGAAGTTTTGGCCGCGGGGTGGGAGCTGCTCCGGGGTCTCGTGGTGTGTCCTCAGCGCAGTCGTCACCGTGGCCGGGCGTCCTTCGTCCTCCCGAAAAATATTTCGGGCCTCGTCCTCGGGGTGTTTGGGGGTGTTTTGATGGATATCACAGCCAGGGAATTTCTGGCGGAGCAGCAGGAAGAGGGAAAGGTTTGGAGCGGATGAATTTCGGCAGGGACCCCCCAAGTTGAGCAGACTGGGCAGCGCTGGCGGAGGGTCCCGGGGGGGAGCTGGAGCCTCCCAGTTTGGGGTCTCCATCCCAGTGACACCAGGGAGGGAATGGGAACACGGACATGGGTGGAGGGCGGGAAGGTGTGGGGACACGAGGGGACAGTGAGGGGGCACAGGTCCCGCAGGGTACCGTGGGGTATTATGGGGTGCTGGGGGGCACGAGGGGGGAGTGTCACAGACCCCGGAGGGGTTCAGGGGCCACGCGGTGCCACCGCGGGGTGACGGTCCCGGGGGACCTGAGGGTCCCGGGGTGCTGGGGGAGCCCCCCGTGTGTGAGTCCGGCGGACGTGCACGCGCACAGAGCGCCCGCGGCAGCTCCCACGCGCGTTCCCACTCGCGTCCTTCTGCGTGCGCTTCGGGAAATACGGGATTACCGTATGTACAAATGTGGGTGCGCGCCGCTGGTACCGTAATGCTTCCAAATGCGCATCACACCCGTACCGTATTTCCCAGCGCCCATGCGCAGCACCGCTGCAGTTATTTCAAATGCGCATGTGCAAAACAAATACCGGATTTATTTTTTTTTT
>VZTF01003502.1:60280-73494 GCA_013397755.1 Cnemophilus loriae | reverse complement strand
GCGAAAACTGCAGGGTGGGAGTGGAGTTATATATTTATTTCCTTATTTATTTATTTCCTTATTTATTTATTTCCCTATTTATTTATTTTGCTATTTATTTATTTCCCAATTTATTTATTTCCTTATTTATTTCCCTATTTATTTATTTCCTTATTTATTTATTTCCTTATTTATTTATTTTCCTGTTTGTTTGTTTCCCTGTTTATTTGTTTCCCTGTTTATTTATTTCATTATTTACTGAGCAATTCGTCGAGTTATTTCTTTATCCCGCTGTTTATTCCCACTTTAATCAGCCCCTTTTTTTAGTGACCTCTACGGAGAAATCCGCAGCTGCTCCGCGGCTCCGGAGCCTCACCTGGCGCACGCAGCTGGGTGGGATTAAAGGGGGGGAAAAAAACCCCACGTTTATCCATAGAAAATGGCCGGATTTGGGATGTTGGGAGGGAGCTGCCGGCGACCTGCGAGCAGCAGGTGGCTCGGACAGGGCTGGGATTGGGATGTGGCGCTTCCCTCGGTGCCTCCGCGTCCATCCAGGGCTCCTTCCCCCACGGAATGTCTTTTCCCGGGTGGATCGTTCATCGATCCCAGAGGCGGCGGGATTGCGAGCGCGGGGGTTTGGCGCTGCCGGAGCGGGGAAACCGACGGTTTTAGGGAAGGGGGAGAGCGGCGGGGTTTGGTTGGGGATGTGGATTAGCCCAGGGATGTGGCATGGGGGGCGAGGAGGGGGGTCTCGGATTATCTGCGCGATTTCGTGTTGGATTTTGGAGTTCTCCGAGTGTTTCTCCGTGTGGATTTCGGGGGGAGTAAGGGTTGTATTCCTTCCCCGTCCCTCGGGATGGGTGGAGGAGGGAGAGCTCGAGGCGGCCGGCGGCCTTCCCCTTCCTCCAGAGGGGTTTTCGTGGAATATCCTGAGTTACGGAATCCTGGAACGCTTCGGGTTGGAAGAGGCCTTAAATCCCACCTAATCCCAAGCCCCTGCCATGGGAAGATTTCCACTATCCCAGGTTTCTCCAAGCCCCGTCCGACCTGGCCTGGAGGTGGAGTGCGGGGTCTTGGGATCGCTGACCGGGAGCAATCCTAGGCCTAAAACCTTAAATTTGGTCGAATTTAACTCCAAAAACTGGAATTTTGTGCCGCTGGTGGCGGCACGACTCATCCCACCGGAACCGGGGATGGATTTTCAGGATAATCCCAACATTAATCCCATTGGGAAAGAGAATTTCCACTTCCTTCGGGGAGAAAAGCCTGTGGGGAGGCCCTCGTTTTCCGGGGAAGTCTTTGCTTTTCCCACCCAAATCTGCGGTTCCCGGATTTTTCCAGCTGCGAATCCAGGCAATCCAAGGTCTGGGCTGTCTGCGAGCCAGATGTCTTCGGGCTGCTCTTTTCCAGAGGGGCTGGAGATGGGTTCAAAGGGAATTTTGGGAACGCCCCGCTGCGCCGTGGGGTTGGCTGCTGGGGCGGTGGGAGCAAAGAGGGGTCAGGGATTTGCGGAATCGTTTAGGCTGGAAAAAGACCCTTAAAATCATGGAATCCAACCCTAAAGGGTTGGAAGGAAAGGGAGGCTCGTGGGGGTTTTGCAAATCATGACTCGGGTTGTGTTTCACGATGAGTTTTCCTGATATCCGTGAAAATTGGTCAGTTTGATTTTGTCCCGATTTATTGGGATTTTATTCCTTGGTGCCGCTGTTTTGTTGGGACAAGGAGCCACTTTTGACCCCGGCTGCAACCCCGAAGTGGTTCTTATGGGTCGTCCAACCTTTTCAGGGATTTCAAGGCGTTTATGTCGCGATGTTTACCCGAAGTCATTTTTTAAAAAAAGGTGTTTTACGGAATTCCAGGCTTCTGAAAAATACGGGAATGCCGTGTTTGGGGTTGGTTGGACATCACACCTCCCGGGAACGCGTGGAACCCGTCCTGTGGAAATCTTGTCCTGTCGACCACCAAATCCCTTCTTTAGTGGGAAGCTGGAGAATCCCTGATGCATCCCATGGGTCTTCCCTACGGATAATCCTGATGTTCTCAGGCGGAGCTCCGGGGAAGGAATTCCCTCAACTTTGTGCTCCTCAAAAGCTGTTTCTTCCCCCCCTCCATTTCCCAGAAAATTTGGGAGAATCCACAGTTCTGTAGCTGGATTTGGAGGTGACCTACTTAGGCCTTGATCCCAAAGTTCCAGGCCTTCGGGAACTCCTCAAACCATCCCCAGGAAACCAAAGCCTTGCGGCGCCGTCGTTCCTTTCCCGAGGAATGATGGATTTCGGAGTCTCGCCTCTGGGAATTCGGGGCAGGAATTAAAACCCAACCGAATAATGACCTTTAAAAAAACCCCCAAATCCAAACCACAAAATACAGCTCGGAATTCGGGCAGATTCCAGAGTCGAACTGATGTCAAATCCCGTAAAACCGCGCGCTCCGTGATGGTGGAACAGAGCCGTGGAGGGGCTGGAGCCGTGGATTTAGGGGAGGGATCCCAGATCATCGGATCTGGGATTTTTGGGCTGGGCTGTGGCTGCCGTCGCCGTTTGGTGGAGTTTTTATTCGGGAATGTTTGCTCCAGGTGATAAATATCAGCGGGAATTCCGTTTTGATGGTTAAGATTTGGTTAAGGCGATTCCGAGTTGCTCCAGTGACCTCTTCCTTCAGAAAAATCCTTTGAATCATCATTCCCTGATTTTCTTCCATCCTCTCCCTCCCGCGTTTTTGCTCCAGTGATTATTTCCTTACATGCTCTAAATAACCCGTTGAACCCCGACCTTTCCTCTTCCTCCTCTGGCTCTTCCCAAAAATAAACATTCCGGCTGGAATTTATTTTATTTTTTTTCTCCCCCCGCCACTTTCCAACTCATCCAGGCTCGGCTATTTTTAATTCCAGCTGCCAAGAAGTGTTTGAGGGATAAATGCGCTCCAGGTGCTGAGGGGAAGAAGTGGAGCACTCCAGACCTCCCAGTGCCCTTGGGAATTCGTCGTTATCCCTGAAATTGCTCCCAGGGATCCCCAAATCCCGGTGGTTTTTTTTTTTTTTTTTGGTTTCCCAGCTCCCGAAAGGATTATGCTGTTCCAGTGGGAGGTGCCTCCTGTCCCAAATTCTTCATGCCTCGCTCTTTCCTTGACCTTCACGGATCCAGGGTTTGGATTTATTTCCTTCCTCCTGCTCCTGCCCTTTAAACATTCCCTCATCCTGCTCCGCCATCCTGATTTTTAGGGAATAAATCCGCCAATCCCGGTTTTTAGGGAGCTAAAACTTTCAGGAAGCCGGGTATCCCCAGCTCCACATTCCCAAGAGGAGAATAAATCTAATTTCCAGTTCTTTTCAAGTCTTTCCCAACAATAAACGGGAAGGAGGTGGGAAGAGGCAGTGGAGTGACCCCACGGTGTCATTCCAAGACCGGGAACAGCTGTTCCCACAGGGAAAGAGGTGGAAATTCCTGATTCTTGGGGAAGGTCTTGTAAAACTTGGAGCAAATGAGGCCTGGAATGGACTCTCAGAGGGAGAGGGTTTTGCTCGTTGGGTTTCACGGACAGCGGGATCCTGGGAGGTTTTGTTCCTGGCTGGAACTGGGGTTGGAAGTTTGGGTTCTGGGTCGGAGCAGAGCTTTTGGAATGGTTTGGGTGGGAAGGGACCTTCAGAACCACCCATGGGCAGGGACACCTTCCAAGATCCCAGCTTGCTCCAGCCTGGCCTTGGACACTTCCAGGGATCCAGGGGCAGCCACAGCTCCTCTGGGAATTCCAGTCCAACCCCTCACCACCCTCACAGCCAGGAATTCCTTCCCGATATCCCATCCATCCCTGCCCCTCTGGCAGTGGGAAGCCATTCCCTGTGTCCTGTCCCTCCATCCCTCATCCCAAGTCCCTCTCCAGCTCTCCTGGAGCCCCTTCAGGCACTGGAAACATCTCCAAAGTCTCCCTGGATCCTTCTCCAGGTGAACACCTCCAGGCCTATTCCCATTTTCCCCGATTTCACCCCCTGGGCCATGACTGCCTTTGTTCTTTGCCACCAAAAAACCACAGGAAAACCCCTGGACTGAAGCACGGCTCCTTCCTTGTGGTGTTTTCCCTACGGAAAACCCACGCTCCTGATCCGTTTGCGCCCGGGCCGGATTCCGGCGGATTCTGGGCCTCCTCTTCCCGAGGTGGTGACATTTCCCTGCCTGCCTCGTTGCGTTTTTATTGATCTTCCCTCTGTGCTCCGTGCCGGAATGGAAATGACTTCCGACGGAATGGAAATGACTTCCAACGGGAGCCGCGTGTTCGGGAAAAGCCGTTGGAAAGCGTTACTTTGGGAAGCGCCGCTACGGAATTACTGGGGGTTTTTTTAATTGATCTTCCTCACACCCGGCTGGGGGAGGTCATGGAAAAACATGGAAAAGTGCAATCCTTTCCGGGATGGAAACGGGGCGGTTTCCTGTCTGGAAGAGGAGGATGGACAATGAGGTGCCTTGGCATTATGGGGGAATTTCAGTTGCTTTGGAATTTCGGCTCGCCGTCGGTCCAGGGTGTTGAGACCGCTCAAGTCATGGAGTTATGGAATGGTTTGGGTTGGATGAAGACGTAGAGGTCACCCAATTCCACCTCCTTCCCATGGGAAGGGATAATTTCCACTATCCCAGGTTGCTCCAGCCTAGCCTTGAACATTTCCCGGGATGGGGCAGCCACAGCTTCTCTGGGAATTCCATTCCAGGGCCTCACCACACTCCCACAGAGGAATTTCTTCCCAATGTCCCACCTGACCCTGCCCTTTTGCCTCCACTCCCCATTGTCCTGTCGTTCCATGCCATTTTCCAAAACCCTTTTCCAACTTTTTTTTGGGATCCCTTTGGACTCTAAATCCTTCCAAGGGCTCCAAACGAAGCTGTCCCTGGACTCCGAGTTCCAGGTGGGCTCGGAAGGGAAGATGCTGCTCCTTGAAGAGCCCGCCTTCCTTCTTTTCCGTATTCCAGGGTTGTTTTTGATCTTTCTGGTGTCCATTTTTAAATTCCTCGCGTTCAGGGACGCGTCCCAAGCTGCCCCGAGCACGGGCACAAGGATTTGGTGGATACGTGGATGTATCCTCAGTTTTGCTGGGAATTAAGCTGCCTCTTCGTGGTTTTCTGGGTCCATTGACGGGCCCGGAGTTGGATTTTTGGATGCTTCCTAAGCTTCTTTGCTCCCTTTAATCCAAAGGGTGCATCCATGGATCCGTGTCCGCTCAAAGATAGGGGAAGGAGGAATCCCGTGGAGCCCTTTCCCGGCTGGGCTGCTCGAAATAAAAGAATAACAGAACAAAAAATCCTCGGCAAGATTTAACGTGGTCGGGAATATTTGGGAATAATTGGGAAAAGGGAGGGGAAGAAAACGCCACAAGGCAGAAAAATTCCTTTTGGAAGAAGAGGAATTGTGGGATTTGCGCTCCGGGATCTCCGAGCACATCAGCAGCCTCTGGGTGAGGTGGGAGGGGATTTTCTTCCACTTCCCAGAAAAAACAGCGGGATTTGGGTCGGAGGTTGTTGGCTGAGGCTGCTGGACTCGGACTCGTCCACGGGGCAGGAATTCTTCTTGATCATGGAACCGTGGAATGGGTTGGAAGGGCTTGGATTAAAGATCATCTCCTTCCAAGCCCTGCCATGGGCAGGGACACCTTCCCCTCTTCCAGGTTGCTCCGAGCCCCGTCCAACCTGGCCGTGGACAATTCCAGGGATGGGGCAGCCACGGAATTCTCTGGGAATTCCATTCCAGCCCCTCAGCACCCTCGCTGTAACAAATTCCTTCCTCAAATCCAGTCTAAATGGATCAGGAATCGCGCTGGGTTGGAGGTCTTGGTTTGCTGATTCCAGTGGGGATGGTGCCAGGACGGGAGCGGCTTCCCTGGGGATTGGTGTGTCCCTAATTAAGTGCGGCTGGATTAAATGGAGCAGTCGGGCAACAAAAACGTGGAAAAGCCTCTTTGTTTTCCATTAATTCCACACTAAATTGGTTTTCGTTGCGCCCTCTGCCCCTCCCAAGAAGCAGAGGCCATTCCCTTCCCTATTCCCACCTTCCGTGCCGTTTCCGGGGGACGCCGTCGGATCTGCCAGAGCTGCCAGGAACGAAAAAAATTCCAAATGAATCCGTCCTTTTAGGAGCCTTTTTCTTTTCCCACTTCTTCTCCTGCATCCCTGACATGTCCTGAATGTCACCTTGAGGAATCCGTATCGGAGCGTGGCGGTTCCATGCCGGGGAATTTTTTTTTTTTTTTTTTTTTTTTTGGAAGTAGGTGTTGCTCCCAAAAAAATTCCCGCAATGACCCAGAGAAAACATTTTCTGTCTGGGAATTTTCTGTTTTAACAGGAAGTTCGTGAGGTTTTTTTTGGTGTTTTTTTTTTTTTAATTGAGGAAAATCTGGAGTGCCCGGAACTCCAAACGCCGATAAGTGAGTCCAGAATAATTCCTGTTCTGTCACACTCCAGCTCACCTGAACAATTCTCCCTTTTTTTTTTCCTCGGCTGGGAGGGGCATGGAAGGGGATTTTTATCAGGGTGGAAGTGGGAATAAGATCAAAGAGTGGGTTGGGTTGGAAAGGGACCTTAAAAATAATTCCCAACCTCTTTCCATGGTCAGGGGCACCTCCAACTGTCCCAGGTTGCTCCAAGCCCCATCCAAGCTGGCCTTGGGCACTTCCAGGGATGGAGCAGCCACAGCTTCTCTGGGAATTCCATTCCAGCCCTTCCCCACCCTCATCGTAACGTTCAGAGCACAGAACGAGGTCGGGAAGGTTTTTTGTGGGAAAACCCATGGGAATAACCCAGGGAGGAAAACAGGTCTCCATTTATCGTCTCCGGAGCCCCCCAAAGCGTCTTTTGGGAAGCTCCAAACAGGAAATTAATGCAAACCCTTGGGAAAAGCCGAGCTGGGTGTGCAGGAGGAGCAGGTTGGGCAGCAGATCCCGATGCTTTTCCGCGTAGGAAAATCCCGATCCAGGCTTTTGAGCCACAGGTTGGGTTTGCCTCATTCCACGCGTCCCTCGGGCGTTGCCTCGGTGACGGTGCCTTATCAGCTCATTAAGTGCCTTATCAGCTCATTAAGTGCCTTATCAGCCCACGGAGGGGTCTGTGGCCTTTGGAATTCTGAGGTGCCCGTCCTTTTGTAGGGATTGTAGAAAAGTCGGGATACTCCTGGCGTGTGCAAATACCTTTCCTTAAGGCTTTTAGCTACGGAAAAAGGGGCCTTTTGTGGCGGGGGTTAATTTTTGTGGGAATACCTGGCTCGTGTGGAGGAGGCTCAGGGAAGTGACGTTCCCACAGTCAAATCCCGGGATCAGTTTTGGGCCCTTCATGATGAGAATTGAGGCGTTGGAGCGTGTCCAGGGATGGGGATGGGCTTGGGGAAAGGTCTGGAACACCAGGAGCAGCTGAGGGGTGTGGGGGGGGGTTTATCCTGGAGAAAAGGAGGGTTTTTTAGGGATAAAAAAGCTGAGTTGAAGACTTGTCGCTCCTTGTGTCAAATCCCACTGCGAAGCCAGGAATTCAGATTCCGTCCTTCGTTCCCTTGCCCTCAAAAGGAACATGGAAAACACCTGAGTTTTGAGAGCCTGGATATTCTAGTGCCGTCAACGGTTTTCCTGCGCTCGGTTTTGTTCCGGAGAACGCGGAGAAGGGAATTGCAGGGGGTACAAACCGGCCTTGGAAGCGATTAAAGGTTGTCAGTGACTCACGGATCTCCCTCCACCCACACTCCCCGATCCGGGCGTCTCGTTCCTCTTTTCCTGACTCGTGCCAGATTTTCCTGGGTGGCAGAAATCATTTCACCCTCAGCGATGCTCCGAGGAGATCTTGGAGCCTCTTCCAGTGCCTAAAGAGGCTCCAGGAGAGCTGGAGAGGGACTTGGGACGAGGGATGGAGGGGCAGGACACAGGGAATGGTTTAGATGGGATATTGGGTAGAAATTCTTCCCTTTGAGGGGCTGGGACGGGATTCCCAGCGAAACTGTGGCTGCCTCATCCCTGGAAGTGTCCAAGGCCGGGTTGGACGGGGCTTGGAGCAACCTGGGATAGTGGAAGGTGGTTGGAACTGGGTGGGCTTTGATCCAATCCCTTCCATCCCAACCCATTCCACGATTTTGTGAACTTAAGTGGTTTTGGCTTAGTAAGAACTTACAGCTCCGTGGAATCTTGACTCAAGCAGGATTTAGAGCGGGAACGGAGAGGCACAAATGTCCGGGGGGGGGCCACGAAAACCTGGAAAACTCTTGTCAGAAAAACAGGGATTGGGAAGGAAGAGGTGAGAGGGGAATGAGGAATGAATTACTTGGGACCTACGCAGGTAAAAAGTAGAATCATGGAATTGTTTAGGTTGGAAAGGAGCTTTAAGGTTGAGCGCCAGCACTTCCAAGGCCACCACTGACCATGTCCCCAAGTGCCGCATCCTCCGGGATTTTGGATCCCTCCAGGGATGTGACTCCACCCCTGTGCCAGGGCCGGACAGCCTTTTCCAGGAGGAATTTTCCCAAAAATATCCCACCCAAACCTCTCCTGATGCCACTTGAGGCCGTTCCCTCTTGTCCCGTCCCTCGTTCCCTTGGGAGAAAATCCCAATCCTCACCTGGGCTCCAACCTCGGAGCAGAAACATGGGGAGGGGAAAAAAACTGATAACTGTGGAATTAATCCAAAGGGACAGACACTCGGGAGAAGAAAACTGGATGTGAAGGAGGCCGAGGATGCTCCGGGCTACGCGTGGAAGTTGCGTGCGCGGAGAGGGACGTGGAGGCTCTTTGATCGTGATCGGGAACGAAGTGCAGGCTCGGGGAAAAAACAGGGAAGTTCGGAATGGCTGTGAGGAAAACACGGGCGGCGCTTCGGTTCCTGGGTTCCTAAATCCCTGTTCATGGAGAACGCGAAGATATTCCAGCAAAACGTAAAACGCCGGGGAATAAAGGGAGATTTGGTGTTGCCTCTGTGGTTTTTTTAGGGATTGTTGTTCCTGGAAAGTCGTGGAATTAGGGAAGCGTTCGCGGTGTTTGGGGCAGGAAGGGCGGGAATAAATGAGTTCATGGATTTGCCTGAAACTGTGGGAATTAGAGTGGACCAGACAGGCTTTGTGAGGAAGAGTCCTGGATGGAGCTTCTGGAGCAGTGGGAAATATTTTCTGTAGTCAGAAAAATGCGTAAAAATCCACTTTTTTTTTTTAATCAGGAAAATTTACAGCAGGAATTGCTGGAGGAGGAACAGGAGAAACCTTGGGGCAAGGGTCAAATCACCAAAAAACCGTTCCGTGGTTTGAGGGTCTCGTACCTCGCGCTTCGGCTCCGAGAACTCGGCTTCGGAACCGAGAACTCCAAGGGAAAGCTCGGGACTGGGAGAGGTTCTGTCGCTCATCCCGAGCATCTGAGGGAGAAGGGAACGGGCAGGATGTGATCACGCAGGGATGGTCTGAGGATGCCCCCTGAACGGATTTTTTTGGGGATCCTTCTCCACGAATGAACCTTTGTATTTTCGACAAAATTTTCCTGGAAATGTTTTTTATCCCGTCTTTTCCCTGCGAGATACGGAAGGAATGGGGGGCGAGAGCGATGGGAGTGGGAGGGCAGGAGAATGGGAGGGGGGAAAAAAAAAAGGACAAAAATTGCGACCATAGCAGGAGCTCCACACTTGGAGAAATTCCAAGTGGAAGTTGGGCACGGGGAAAACATTTGGGAAGACGCTGATGGGACGTTGGAGCCGGGTGGGATCAGGATCTGCTCCCAGAGGAAACAAGGGACAGGATGGGAGGGAGCTCAAGCTGTGCCAGGGGAGGTTTGGGTGGGATATTTTTGGGAAAATTCCTCCTGGAAAGGGCTGTCCAGCCTCGGCACGGAGAGACTCGGGAGTATTTTTGGCTGGGAACGATAAGGAGGCCTGAATGCAGAATCGATTTGAGGCAGGATCCGTCTGAGGCAGGAGATCAGAAGAATTCCCGTTAAAAATCCAAGGGTGCAGAAACAGGAATGGCAAAGGGTGTGGGATCTCTCCTTGTCTTCTTCTAAATCAGAGGGAGAAGCTGCGGCTGAGCTTCCAACCCTTTCATCCACCAAAACATATTTCCAAGGAACGCCTTTTTTTCCCTATTCCTCTGCTTGAATGGAAACCCTTCCAACATGCTCTGTGCATTTTGCTTACTCCTTTCCCTGGTTCGGGTTCGCTTCCCCTTGACAAATTTCCTTCCATCCCTAAAAAAGGCCTTGAGCTGCTCCGAAGGGCGAAAACATTCCGTGCGGATTTGGGTTTTTTCCCCACATCTGACTCAGGAACTCTTCTGTCAGCCGGAGGAGGAGGAAGAGTAATTGCAAATATTCAACCGTGCACGAGCAACGCTCCAAGAACATTTCTAATGCAGCCGGAATAAGATCTGGGTTTTGGAGCTCTCTCAGTATTGATTTGCTGCTTCGATTTGTTCGTTGCGCAAGGAGGGAGGAGAACGTTTCATGGAAAGATTTCTGAGCACACCCAGCGATGGCCGGACCATCGCGGAGTTGCTTTGGCTGTTCATGGTTAATTTGGTTTCTATTTAAAGCCGGCAGGGATTTATTTTGTCGCGTTTCAAAGGATAAAAAGGGAGGAGTGGGCGGATCTCATTGGGACCCCGATTTAGAAGATGTCTCCTCCTTCCCCACCTCAAATCGGAGCTTTTTTATCCTAAATTTCTGTCTCACCCTCGCCTGGGTGCATAGTGGCATTTGTCAGCCAGAGGGGAATAAATTATAAATGTGCTAAAAAAATCCCCACACCCAAAACAAACCCCAAATCTTGACGTTGAAGGAATTTTTCCTGCTCTCCTCTCCGTTTTCCTGCATTTTTAGCTGCACTTTTCAACCGTGGCTTCCAAGAGCACGGGTCGTTGGTTTTGAGATTGGCAGATGAGATTCCCTCCAGCTCCGACGTCGCTCCGAGGAATCCGTGTCCGGACGGGCGGAATTGAGCCGGGTGGGCACCGTTGGGTGAAGAACCCAACGAAGGCGTTGCTTGGGGGTCGGAAACGCCCTCGGAGCGCGGCGATGTCTGGAAATTCCTATTCCTGCCTGGAAATTTGTTTCCCAGGCTGTTGAAAGAGGTTTTTTTCTCGGGTGTGGCGTTGAGGTTGGACTCCTGGGATCGGTCGCTGTGGGCTTGGAATGCTGCGTCATCCGAGAATCTTCGCCTCAGTTTCTGAGCAGGGATGTTGGGTGGTTCTTGATGAGTTTCTGCTCAAATGTTTGGGTTTAAAGGATCTCCGTTGGAAAGGTCTTGAGGGTTGGGATTCATTTTCCTTTCCCTCAAAACATTGGATCGTGTTGGAACAGGCTGGGAGAGCTGGGAATGACCAGCCTGGAGAAGGGAAGGATCCAGGGAGACCTCAGAGCCTTTCCAGTGCCTAAAGGGGCTCCAGGAGAGCTGGAGAGGGACTTGGGATGAGGGGTGGAAGGACAGGACACAGGGAATGGCTTCCCACTTCCAGAGGGCAGGGATGGATGAGATATTGGGAAGGAAGTCTTCCCTGGGAGAGTGGTGAGGGGCTGGAATGGAACTCCCAGAGAAGCTCTGGCTGCTCCTGGATCCCTGGAAGTGTCCAAGGCCAGGTTGGACAGGACTTGGAGCAACCTGGGATAGGGACAGATGTCCAAGGCAGGGAGTTGGAGCCGGATGGTCTCGAAGGTCCTTTCCGACCCAAACCATTCCGGAATTGTGCCCTGCTGGTGCCACTTTGGAAGGAGGATTCTGCCGGATAACGAGGTCAGCTCCCTCTCCAACGCCTCGTGCGGCCAAGGTCCAGCTGGCTGCGGACCTTCTCCGTGGACACTCAGCGTGCTTGGAGAACATCCCGAGCGGCTCAGACTTTTGGGAAAACAACTTTTTGGATGTTTCGCGGTGGGAAACGTTCCTCGCGAACTCACTCGGATGAGTCGCCCGCGTCGCCCGAAACCCGTCCCGTGCCAGACTGGCCGAGCGAGTTCTGGAGGCTCCAACGACGCCTCATCCGTGCCCAAACAACCGCTGCCGTCCCCCAAAATGTTGGGACGAGATCGTTTATCCCGGGAGGCAGCCAGCAGCCGCTGGTTCCTTCAAGTGTCTGGGGGATGATTTCCCTAATTTTCCTGCCGCTCCAGGGATTTAATCAGCCGGCAAATTGCAGGCCTGGCTGATTCCCGCCTTATCTCCCGGCCTCGCTGCTCCGGTTCAAGGGCCCCGCTTGGCTTTGTCATTTCGGGATGAGCTTCCAGAACTTCTTTGAGGGCGGAATTGCCGGGATGAAAGGCTCGGGCACACAGGAGCTGCTGGTTTGAGCAGCTTCTCCAGGACGGCAAACTTGGTTTAACCACAGGAAGCATTTTGGGCTCTTTGGGTCTTTCCAGGTGAGGAGCCTTTCCGTGGAAAAGCCCCCCGTGACTCAGCCGCATCCAGCTCGAATTCCCGGGAATCGCGTCGAATCTGCCAAATTCCCCTGTCATCCGTGAAAATTCCGTGGCGTAGCGTCCCTTTAACCTGGTTACCTGCTTTTCCCATGGTCTTTCAAAGGGATCCCTGCGTTTCCTCTGCCCTATTTTCCCTCGGCAGCTCCGCTGCGAGGATGACACGGATAAGAAGGGAAATTTTTTTGCTCTCCCACGGGGCCGGGAGCCTGATTTGCTCACGGAAAGCATCGCTTGGGATAATCAAACCTTTCAGCTTCTTTGTTCTGGGCACCTATTATTGGAAAAGGAGGCTGCTGTGAACTCTCACAAAGGGCCGGGAAGGGCTGGAATTCAAAGGGAAGCAGGTTCAGGAGGAGGGTTTGGTCACCTCACGGAGAGGGTGTGGGAGTTGGCATTTGGGTCATTTGTTCTTCCTCCGTAATAAAAGCAGGTCCTAATTGCTGCAAGTTCTTGTTATTACGCCGAAATTGCCGTGGCAGGCAAACGATTCCCAGCGTTGTCATTCCAGAAATGGCCAGATAAAAAAATGAATCGTTTTCCCGGCAATAATTCCCTGTTTTTTCCAATCCGCAGCTCCAGAGCTTCCAGGCTGTGGGCGGTGGGTGGGCTGGATGAAACTCTTCCCGTTTCGTGGTGGTTTCTCTCTTATTTTGCTCTCCAGAGTGGTGGAGTTTGGCCTCCTGCTCCAAGAAACCTTCGGAAATGGCTCTCTAGGATATGGTGGGATTTTGGGGGCTGTCCCGTGCTGCACTCGACAATCCTTGTGGAATAGCTCAGGTTATTCCATGATTTTGAGTCCATGTGTTTTGAGAATCTTTCCATGATTCTCACCCTTTTT
>VZTF01003502.1:32118-53376 GCA_013397755.1 Cnemophilus loriae | reverse complement strand
GAGAGCCTGTGCGCGAGTCCTCTCGTGGTTCTTGAGCAATCTTGCCAGGGAATAACAAAACCCGGGAGGAGAGGGAGGCACGGAGCGTCCTGGCGTGCACGGGCCGGAGGAGGCCCAGGAAGGAACCCGGATAATTCCCTTTCAAGAGTCGCCCTGTTGAGGTGAACAGGTTGCGCTCCGAAATCCTTACGGAACGGTTTGGGTTGGGAAGGGACCCTAAAGTCCACCTGGTTCCACCCCCTCCGTTATCCCAATCCCTTGGTCCTGGCAGCTTTTCTCCAAACAGGTGAATTGCACGGCCGTGGGATTTGGTTTGGGCAGAGCCGTGACTCCTGAGGCTTCTCCAGGGTGGAGGGAGCTGGGCTCCCTCCCCGGGGTCGGGTGCAGCCCCCCAGGAGTAACAGGATGCTGCCAGTGGGATCCTGGAGGGAAGGGATGTGGCCGATGGATTTGGTTCCTTCGTTTCCCGTGAAAAGTTGGATTTGACTGAGATCTTTGGAGAAGAGCCCGGAGTGACGGGAGAGGGGGAATGGTTTGAACCGAGAGAGGGAATTTGGGATATCGGGAAGGAATTCCTGGCTGTGAGGGTGGTGAGGGGCTGGACTGGAATTCCCAGAGGAGCTGTGGCTGCCCCTGCATCCCTGGAAGTGTCCAGGGCCAGGCTGGACGGGGCTTGGAGCATCCTGGGATGGTGGAAGGTGTCGAGGTTGGAACGAGATCTTGAAGGTTTTTTTCCAACCCAAAGCATTCCATGATTCCATTTTAAATTGTGACGGCAGCCTTTCACTGAGGGCTCCTGTTGAACTCGGTGCCTTTTTGAAAGAATTTAATTTATTTCAATTCTAATTTAATTTTAATTTATAGGAATTTTAATTCGTGGAGGGAGGAGAATCCGAGTAACGTCTCCCGTTGAGGGATAACGATGGCAAACTTCCCCTTAACCAAAATATTGCTGCTGCTCTTGCTGAGCACGGAATTCTTTAGGTTGGAAAAGACCTCCAAGGCCATAAATTCCAACTATTAACAGTACAGAGCCATCCTTTCAGCTGGAAAGGTCAGCGCGGGTCTTCAGGTGATATTTAAGGTGAACAAACAAACAGGGATTTGGTTGGAAACCCGGGACAGGAATCCTGGTCTGGGTTGCCTGAGCTTTTCCTGAACCTCCGGGATTCCAGGTGCCCCCTGGAAAGGAAGGAGCTGTCCTAACGTGCTGCTGTAATGGATTACTCGGAGATGATTAAAGTCGCTCTGCAGCAGCTTTGATCATCCGTCGCGTTCCTTTGCTGCTGGAGACAGGGCAGCTGTGTCCTGAAATTCTGGAGGAGTGAGGGCTCCGGGCTGGCTCCTGACCGATCGGGAATTTCTCTCCGTGCCTGGTGGATTTTGCACGCTCAGGCCTCGATGAGTCGCGGTGCTTCGTTAGCTCCGGAGCAGCTAATGAGCGACCTGCGTGGCAGGCTTTGAGCAAGCCATGGAATCGTGGGATGATGGAATCGTGGAATCGTGGAATGGTTTGGGTTGGGAGGGATCTTAAGGGTCATCCACCCCTCTGCCATGGCCGGGGACACCTTCCCCTATCCCAGGTTGCTCCAAGCCCCATCCAACCCGGCCTTGGACGCTTCCAGGGATGGGGCAGCCACAGCTTCCCTGGGAATTCCATCCCAGGGCCTCACCACCCTCACAGGGAGGAATTCCTTCCCAAAATCCCACCTAATCCCGCTCTCTGTCCGTTTAAAGCCCCCTTGTCCTGGCATTCCCAACCCTTAGGTCCGGAAGCTGCATCTGCATTTTCCAGGGATGGGAAACAACTTCCCCCAACCTCCTTTTTGATGAGGCCCAGGACCAGCTTGAAACTTTAATTTTATTAAATAGAATTAGCAGAGTAAAGCCCTAATTAAGAAGGGTTTAACAATAATCTCTCGGAACGAGCAAAGTCGTGGTATCCTGCCTGTGGACTGGGCCGTGCTCCGCTCCCTGTATTTTTGGGAATGTTTTGTAATACGGCTTTTGTAACACAGTTTTGTGGCCCTTTCTGACTAAGAATTTAGTTACAAATCCGTCCCTCCCAAGGGATGACCGGGAAAAGGGGTCATGGAGCGTGGTGGAGTCACCATCCGTGGCCTTTTAATTTAACGCATCCTGAATATTTCATTTTGACTCTTTCAAGTCACTTTTTTTTTTTTTTTTTTTGTGCAGGTGAAGCAAAACATGTTTTATCAAACTAAAATTCCCACCTTCGCCCGGAATAACTCCGGGAAGCGGTCAGGGAATTTTAAAAAGCAGCGTGACAAGATATTATTGTTGTAGAGGGAACGGGCTCGCGGCAGGAAATCCATGAATGTCAACTTTAACATTTTCACTGCTCTTCCTACGCTTTCCCGGAATCCACCAGGCGAGTGGGTTTTCCTGCCCCTGTCAACCTTTCGGGATGAATATTCCTTTTATTACTCCTCCTTTCTCTCCCTGTGATGTACGAGCCATGGGATGATGTCACGGGAGCCGAAATGCGGCCGGGGAACAAATAAATGTTGTGAGGACTGGGACAGGGGTGGGTGTTTTCCCGGGAAGACTCAAAGCGCTGGAAAACTGCCAGCACTCCCCTTCCTGGGATTGGGGCTGCTCTTCTGGGGTTGGGAATTCTGGGAGAGCTCAGCCTCTTGTGGGGCTGGGAATTCTGGAGGAGCTCAGCCTCTTGAGAGGTGGAAATTCTGGAGGAGCTCAGCCTCTTGTGTGGTTGGGAATTCTGGGAGAGCTCAGCCTCTTGTGAGGTGGGAATTCTGGAGGAGCTCAACCTCTTGTGGGGTTGGGAATTCTGGAGGAGCTCAAACTCTTGTGGGGTTGGGAATTCTGGGAGAGCTCAGCCTCTGGTGAGGTGGGAATTCTGGAGGAGCTCAGCCTCTTGTGGTGTTGGGAATTCTGGGAGAGCTCAGCCTCCTGTGGGGTTGGGAATTCTGGAGGAATGCAACCCCTTGTGGGGTTGGAAGTTCCGAGAGAGCTCAACCTCTTGTGGGGTTGGGAATTCTGGGAGAGCTCAGCCTCTTGTGAGGTGGGAATTCTGGGAGAGCTCAGCCTCTTGTGGTGTTGGGAATTCTGGGAGAGCTCAGCCTCCTGTGGGGTTGGGAATTCTGGAGGAATGCAACCCCTTGTGGGGTTGGAAGTTCCGAGAGAGCTCAACCTCTTGTGGGGTTGGGAATTCTGGGAGAGCTCAGCCTCTTGTGAGGTGGGAATTCTGGGAGAGCTCAGCCTCTTGTGGTGTTGGGAATTCTGGGAGAGCTCAGCCTCCTGTGGGGTTGGGAATTCTGGAGGAATGCAACCCCTTGTGGGGTTGGAAGTTCCGAGAGAGCTCAACCTCTTGTGGGGTTGGGAATTCTGGGAGAGCTCAGCCTCTTGTGAGGTGGGAATTCTGGGAGAGCTCAGCCTCTTGTGGTGTTGGGAATTCTGGGAGAGCTCAGCCTCCTGTGGGGTTGGGAATTCTGGAGGAATGCAACCCCTTGTGGGGTTGGAAGTTCCGAGAGAGCTCAACCTCTTGTGGGGTTGGGAATTCTGGGAGAGCTCAGCCTCTTGTGAGGTGGGAATTCTGGGAGAGCTCAGCCTCTTGTGGGGTTGGGAATTCTGGAGGAGCTCAGCCTCTTGAGAGGTGAGAATTCTGGAGGAGTTTAACCTCTTGTGGGTTTGGGACTTCTGGAAGAGTTCAACCTCTTGTGGGGTTGGGAATTCAGGAGGAGCTCAACCTCTTGTGAGGTGGGAATTCTGGAGGAGTTTAACCTCTTGTGGGGTTGGGAATTCTGGGAGAGCTCAGCCTCTTGTGAGGTGGGAATTCTGGGAGAGCTCAGCCTCTTGTGGGGTTGGGAATTCTGGAGGAGCTCAGCCTCTTGAGAGGTGGGAATTCTGGAGGAGTTTAACCTCTTGTGGGTTTGGGACTTCTGGAAGAGCTCAGCCTCCTGTGGGGTTGGGAATTCCAGAAGAGAACCTCTTGTGGGGTTGGGAATTCCAGGAGAGCTCCAGCCCCTTGTGGGGTTGGGAATTCTGGGAGAGCTCAACCTCTTGTAGGGTGGGAATTCCAGAAGAGAACCTCATGTAGGGTTGGGAATTCCGGGAGAGCTCTGATCCCCCTTTTCTCCAGGATGAGCCCCCTCAGCTCCCTCAGACGCTCCTTGGAAATCCCTTCCTGGCCAAGGGAAAGAAGTCAGGAAGTGCCTCAGCCTCTCCCTCATCCTTTGTGCCCTTTCCCTGTCCATCCCACAAAGGATGGAGATTCTCCTCCACCCCATTTTCCATGGATCCATGGGAACATTTTCCATTGTCTTTTAGCTGCAAGAACCGAGATTAATTCCAGCTGGGGTTTGCGCCTTTTCCCGTTTTCTCCCTGACCAACCTCCCGCCATCCTTGTCCTGAGTTCCTGCCCTCCTTCCAGAGCCCACAAACTCCCTGTTTTCCATGGATTCCAAGCTGGACAGACCTGTCCAGGAGGAATATTCCCTAAAATCCAACCTAGACCTTCCCTGGCATGGCTTGAGGCCGTTTGCTCTCATCCTGTCCCTTGTTCCCTGGGACCGGATCCTGATCTCCCACCTGGATTCACCCTGGGATCCCTTTGATCCAGTTTTTCTCCAGGATGAGCCCCTCCAGCTCCCTCAGCCTCTCCTGGTTCTCCAGACCCTTCCCAACTCCATCCCCATCCCTGGACATGCTCCATACCTCCAGATTGCTCTTCCAACACAATTGCAGTATTTCCCAGCGGCAACCAATTTTTATTTTTGGGCCCGATTCACCCCCAGAATTCCAGTCCAACATTTTGGACGGAAGTTCTGACGAACAGGAAGCGCTCATCCCTGAGATCTCCGTGGGCACGTTGTCCTAGGCGTGCAGGAACGGGGAAAGAGACACAAAAAATTCCTTTTCTAGAAGGACAGACGTGAATCACTTTGTGTTCCTCCGTGAGTAATCCTGCAAATCCGTGGCACCCGGCAGGAATTCTGCCACATCCCACCCGATCCGTGCTTCCGTGGAGTAGCATCTCCCAGCTGGGTGAGCTGGAGTTGAAGATAAAATTTAGAACAAGTGATAAAAGTCCTCGCGGGCTTTCTAAAAATACGGCGCCCTCTTGTCATCGGCATCGCAGTTTTCCCGAGGAGCCAACGGGAACGTTTTTCCCCGAGGAAAACGGGATTTGTGATCCGCAAGCTGTCGCGGCTCCCGTGACCTTGCTGCCTCGGGAGGAACCCTTGGGAATTTGCTTCGTGGTCCCAAACGTGAGGAGGAGTGGGTGGCGTTTGGGGGTTGGCGTTCGGAGCTGGGGCGTCTTCGAGGTCTTTTCCAACCCGAATTATTCTGGGGATGTAGGGGCAGGACCGGGAATGGTTTCAAATCTTCAGAGGTGGGAAGTTGGGGAGGAATTCCACCCCGTGAGGGTGGTGAGGCCCTGGGATGGAATTCCCAGAGGAGCTGTAGCTGCCCCTGGATCCCTGGAAGCGTCCAAGGCCAGGTTGGATGGGGCTTGGAGCAACCTGGGATAGGGGAAGGGGTCCCTGCCCATGGCAGGGGTGGGGGAATTCCATGATCTCGAAGGTCTTTTCCAACCCAAACCATTCCATCGTTTTGTGGTGATTCCATGATTTCAGTGCCTCCAGCTGTATAAGCAAAACTCTCCTTATTTGTGGAAACCTTCTTTTCATCCCTGGTGGCTCCTGGTGACAACATCAGGAATTTTGTGGAATGACCCTGGGGAAAAAAACCTGGATCTCAGCACCGGGAAGCATCACCCACGTCCCCAGAGACAAACCCGTGTCTCAGCCCTTTCCCATCGGAATTCAACCTTGGAAAATCATTCTTTAAAGCCAAAATCTGCCCTAGGGAACAGATTTTTCCAGGCTTTCTTTGTCCCGAGGTCATTCCTTCAACTTGCAAAGCTGGAACGAGGAAGGAATCCTCTAGAAAGACTGGGAGACCTCTTGGATGGATTAGGTCTCATCCCTGGCTTTGCTAAACCCTTCTAGTAGTGCAGACTGGGATTAGTCCCTTGGTTTTAAGGACCAAACCCCACTTTTGGGTATTTACTGGGTGTTATTTCTGTGGCACTTGATGGTAGCAGTGGAAAGGGATGGGATGGGATGGGATGGGATGGGATGGGATGGGATGGGATGGGATGGGNGGATGGGATGGGATGGGATGGGATGGGATGGGATGGGATTGGGATTGGGATTGGGATTGGGATGGGTTCCCTAACTTGATGATCCACGTATCCCAGATTCGGGGTGAAATTTACTGGCAGGGACAGACCCTTGCAGGACCTCAAAATCTGGTCTCGGATCTTCCTAACTCCATGAATTTCCTAAATTGGCTCCAGGTTTTGTCGTTCTACACCCGTTACAGGTGTCCCACATGACACGACGATTCCCATGTAACACCACAATTCCTGGGGTTTGGATCTGGTTGGTCTCGTGGGTCCCTTCCAGCTCAGGATATTCCACGATTCCATGATTCCCTGCCATATCCGTTATCCCTGTTGCCGGTGACTTCATCTGGTACCGGTCTGGGTGCAGCATTCAGCCTGGAAATTCCTGGAGTCGTGGAATCACGATTGGAAAAGCCCTCCAAGGCCGTGGAGCCCAGCCGTTAACCCAGCACTGCCAAGCCCACACTAAACCTCATCCCTGCGTCTCAAATGTCCTGGAGCATCTCCTCTTGAATCGGGGGTTGATTTTTGGGTGGCNGTTCCCTAACTTGATGATCCACGTATCCCAGATTCGGGGTGAAATTTACTGGCAGGGACAGACCCTTGCAGGACCTCAAAATCTGGTCTCGGATCTTCCTAACTCCATGAATTTCCTAAATTGGCTCCAGGTTTTGTCGTTCTACACCCGTTACAGGTGTCCCACGTGACACGACGATTCCCATGTAACACCACAATTCCTGGGGTTTGGATCTGGTTGGTCTCGTGGGTCCCTTCCAGCTCAGGATATTCCACGATTCCATGATTCCCTGCCATATCCGTTATCCCTGTTGCCGGTGACTTCATCTGGTACCGGTCTGGGTGCAGCATTCAGCCTGGAAATTCCTGGAGTCATGGAATCACGATTGGAAAAGCCCTCCAAGGCCGTGGAGCCCAGCCGTTAACCCAGCACTGCCAAGCCCACACTAAACCTCATCCCTGCGTCTCAAATGTCCTGGAGCATCTCCTCTTGAATCGGGGGTTGATTTTTGGGTGGCGTCACCTTCCAGCCTTCGTTCCTGGCCTGAAAAGATGGAAAAGCTGGTGAAGGATCAAAGGGTGCGGAAGTTTTGCTGGGAGAGGAGGTTTTGGGTCTTGCTCCGTTATTTTGGTGAGACTTTTGGGTAAATATTGCATTGCTTGGATTTCTGAGCCGCTTAAAAGCCGATATTTGTCCCAAATCCTTGTTTTGTCCCAAATATGAGCTTTGAACATGGATTCGGTTCCAAGGCCACACAAAATTCCTTTGAATCCCCTTTTTTTTTTAACCAGAGTCACAATGATGGCACCTCAGGGTGTTCAGGCTCAGCTGGGAAGCTCCAAGGAGCCAAACACAAGGAATTTGGAGGCACCAGCCTGGTTCTGGCGGAGTCAGGTGAACTCAGAGAGCGCCGTGGTGCTTTAATTCCCCCTCCCTGGGCATCTCTCTTTAAACAAAGCTCTGAGTTAGTTCCTCTCAAAATAAAGAGGTGGTGCCAAGCAACGGCCGTAACTTTATCCCTGGTGTTCCCAAGATCTCGCTCTCCCTTTATCCAGCCGGTGCTCCCCAGCTGATGGACAAACGGCCTCTTTAAATCATCAGCGTGGTGATGATTAACAGTGATCAGCGACGGGAGGGAGGAGACAAAAGGCCCTCCTGAATATTTGATTCCTCGTCCTCTCAACATTTCAGTTGTTCCAGGCGAAAGGTTAAATGGAGACAGGGAAAAAAAAAAACCCAAAAAAAAAAACAACAGGAATTTGGGCTGAGGGTCTGTGGTAAAGTTAAAATTTGGGGCTCTGCTCTCGCTTGAGGACTCAAAATTTATCTCGAGCCTCGGTTGGAGAAATGAAGGTTTAAAGGCAAAGAAGCGGAAAGCTGTGAACCTCCCCGGGATTGCCTCACCCCCTCGGAATGGCTCATCCCGGGATGTGGCGGGTGGAACAAGGCGGGCATTGAGGGAGTGGGTGCTCGGCCAGATGTTTTCGGGGAGTTTCACAATAGTCCTTTCATTTCCTGGGCCCGAGTTCCGACCGGAGTCCGGGGCGAGGAGGGAGGATCGTGGTGGTTGACGGAGCTGCTGGGTGGGAGGCTCCTCATGGGAGTGAAAATCCCAGGGCAGGATGAAAGAGGTGTCTCTGAACTGTTGGGAATTCTGTGGGAGAGAGAATTAATCTCCTCGATCTGTTGGATTCCCTAAGAAAAAAAAGGGGAAACCTAGTCCTGATTTCCTTTATCTTTGAGGGATTTGGGGGAAAATGTTCTGTGGGTTGGATTTCTGAGGCGCTTCAAAGGTGAAATTTGTCCCCGGTGTTCTTTTTGTCCCAAATCTGGTCTCGGATTTTCCTAACTCCATGAATTTCCTAAGTTTTCTCCAGGTTTTGTTGTTCTGTGGCTGTTAGAGGTGTCCCATGTGACACAACAATTCCCATGGGACACCGCAGTTCCTGGGGGTTGGATCTGGTTGATCTCCAAGGTCTCTTCCAACCCAAACCATTCCAAGGTTCCTTCCAACATTCCTCCCAAATTCCTTCCTCGAAGGTCCCTCTAGAAGCTGTTCCAGGTGCTTTGAAGCTCGAGGTGTGAATCCCTTTCTGTGTTGTTCATCCGTGGAGAAAGCAGTGGAAAGCTCAGGAATAATTCAGAGAGGTCGTGGAATCTCCGTCCTTGGAGATGTCCAGAATCCAACCGGACACAATCCTGATCCATCTCCTCTGGATGGGCCTTCCACGAGCAGGAAGGTTGGGTTAGGTGATCTCCAGAGGCGCCTGCAAGCCTCGAGTGTTCCGTCATTCCGTGAAAAAGCTCTTTTAGGATGCAGGACTCAGCTTTTGGAGGGGGGCAAGGGAGCTTTTCCCACTCACCCTACCCAGGCAGGAGCTCTCCCGTTGTGTTTTTTTGGGAAGTTCCCGGTGCCTCCCGTGTGGATCCAGTGAGAGGAATCCTCTGGGGCTGGTTTTTGCACGGAGGACTGAGGTTGAATTGTGCTTTTGAGCTGAAACGGAGATAAATTCCAGAGAAACGTGTTTGTGTTGGATGTGAGCGCCGTGCACAACCCGGACAAGGATTAATTGCACTTTTCGTAGGAAATTATTAGGGATTTGTCCGGATAGAGGATGGTAACAACTGTGGGAACGCTGGAGCCACTCTAATTACGGAAAAGTTGGGTGATTAAGGATGTTTGTGGATTCAGGAGGGTGATGGTTCAGTGAATCCAGAGGGACTCAAAACTTCCCAGTCCGGGGATCGGGAACGTCACAGGAGTGAGCAGGAGATGAGTTTGGAACAGGGGAGAGGACCCTGGCACGGATTTCGCAGAAAATCCTTGGTTGCCCCATCCCTGGAAGTGTCCAAGGCCAGGTTGGGCAGGGCTTGGAGCAACCTGGGATAGTGGAAGGTGACCCTGCCCATGGAATGGGAGGATTTGAAGGTCCCACCCAACCCAAACCATTCCGTAATCCTGTGAAATCGCTCTGCTGCTGCCACAGCCGGAAAAGCGCGGAGCTGTTCCTGGCCCGGGGAGGGTGTCTCCCATCCTCACCAATAAACGGATGAGCTCCATGATTCGGATGCGTCAGGTCTCTTCAGTTGGTGCTCGAATTGCTGCCTTGCAATCCCTTGATTTTAGTTCTTGTTTCCGTTTCTGTGGAGAACGGTTGGAGAGGCCCACGTGGATCCTCGAGTTAACGGTTTCCGGAATAAATCGAGCCAGAGGTGACCCTGAGGATTCTGCGCCAGCCGGAGGGAGGCTGGGATTGGAAAAATGTTTAGTTTAGGTGGGATATCGGGAAGAAATTTTTCCCTGTGAGGGTGGTAAGGTGGTGGAGTGGAATTCCCAGAGAAGCTGTGGCTGCCTCATCCCTGGAAGTGTCCAAGGCCAGGCTGGACGGGGCTTGGAGCAACCTGGGATAGTGGAAAGTGCGGAAAAACGGCAGGAGGTGGGACTGGATGATCCCGCGGATCCAAACCGTTCTGGGATTCCGGTTTTTTTTTCCACCATTCCTTATAGGAATGTCCTTTATAGGAGAAGCAGCTCCTGATTATCTGCCGGAGCGGAAGTGTGGGTGCACGATTCCCCTTCTAAAATTGGATTTAAGTTGGAAATGGAGTTTTATTACACTCTCCAAGAACTGCTTTGTAGCTTCCTAGGGTGAGATGAAGAGCTCTCCCGGCTAATAGCCAATAATACCCAATAAAATGGGAAGCTGTCAAGGTTAAAGGAAATAATTGTAATTAAAGGCCGCCTTTAAAAATGAAGTTGGCTTTAAACTGAGAAAATTTATGCTGCTTTCAGATATTGAACAGAGTTGAAGGCTCTGCTCACTGGTTTCTTCCACATTTTTCATCGTAACTTCAGGAAGAGAATTTTCACCATTGCTTAATCATTTTATCCCTACTTAATTATTCCATATTTAGATTAAAAACTGCCAAAAAAAAAAAATCCAAACTCCCTAATTGACCAAAAAAAAAGAAAAAATCTAAATTTGAGTCTCGCAGTGCTTTGACAGTCTCACATCAACTTTTTTCCCCCACATTTTGAGACGTTTTAATTTTCTTTTCTGAGAGATCTGAATCCTCGCTCAGCGCCAGGGAGCGAATTGTCCTAAATTTCCACGCATCCCAGAGGCAGGTGAGGAAGAGGAAGCCTTTATTCCGTGCCGAGGATGAAGGACGCAGCCCTGATTTTCCCTCCGGAGCCGCAGCTCCGAAATTTCCAGCGCTTTAGGAACGTCTGGGGTAATTTGAAGTTCACAATAAACTCGCGTTTGATTATTTGAGTTTTCCTCTCGAATCCCGACCCCGTTTCCTGTGAATTCCGTGGAGCCGGGGCAGAGCAGAGGAATTGTTTATGAATTCGTAACTTAGCGGGGAAATAAACAGCGATTTATCCGTCGGGGCCTCGCTCCGGAGAATTATGGATACGGATAATAAAGCGCAGGAGGGGAACCTTGGGATAGTGATGTGAGGGGCTTGAAAAATAATGGGTATGCTTTAGACCCAAATACGTGATTTTTTTGTGGAATTTCAGGCTCACAAAATACGCCCCGAACAGGATTTGAAGTTTCAAAACCTCAGTGCAGAGCAGGAATCTGAAGGACTTTTTTATTTGCATCACCTGCTTGGTACCGGAGCCTCCTGAAATTATCTCGGAATTTCAGTATATCCTCGGTTTTGAAGATAAAATTCTTATTTTAGACCTGAGGGCTCTTCTAAAGCACGTGGCGGCGGCGCCTCCGATGAGTTTGTCGATCAGAAAGTGGGGAGGATTTTAGGGAATAATGAAACATCAAAGCAGTCGGGAGAGAGGGATGAATCGTTAGGAGCTGGGATTGATTGCTGACAGAGGAGAGATCGCGTCAAAAATGCCTGAAATTCAGGTGGAGATCAGTTGTTTTTCGAGAGCCGACCCCGGTGTTTTGGTGTGTCGTCAACAGTGATTTTTTTTTAGGGGTGTTTTCTGGGAGGAAAGGACCCGAAATTGTTCGGGAACAGTGGCTGGGGTCGTGTGACATCACCTTTGGGATTAATGTGGGATTGTGGAATGGTTTGGGTGGGAAGGGACCGTCAAGACAATCCCATTCCAACCCCCTGCCGTGGGCAGGGACACCTTCCACTGTCCCAGGTTGGTCTTACCTGGCCTTGGACACTTCCAGGGATGGGGCAGCTTTTCTGGGAATTCCATTCCAGGGCCTCACCACCCTCACAGGGAAGAATTCCTTCCCAAAATCCCATCTAACCCTGTCTTCTGTCAGTAGGAAGCCGTTCCCTGTGTCCTGTCCCTCCATCCCTCATCCCAAGTCCCTCTCCAGCTCTCCTGGAGCCCCTTCAGGCACTGGAAGGGGCTCTGAGGTCTCCCTGGATCCTTGGCTTCTCCAGGCTGGACATTCCCAGCTCTCCCAGCCTGTCTCTAGTGAGTGACTCAGCCTTATCTTGCTCAGTATCTTAATTTGAGGTGATTTGCTTCCAAAAGGGCAAAAAAATCGTCCCTGAAAAACCCATCCGAGTATTTTTCTGACGCGTGCTCAGCTCCGAGCGGGAATACGGCTCCGACAATAAAACAATCGGCTCGAAGGCGGGAGATGTTGTGAGTTCCTAATGAAATGCGTCCCGGAGCTGCGGGTGGTGAAGCTGGAATATCATCGTCTGCCTCAGGAATTATCCGGATTATTATTCGTGACGTTCAGAGAGCTGCAGTGGAAGGAAGCCGGCGTTAGCCAGATGCGGAATTCCGGGTGCGGAATTCCGGGTGCGGAGCTCAGCGCTCGCGCCCCGGATGTCGTAGCGGAGTTGCTCTGAAGAGTTTGGGATTTGGATAAAAAGGGTCCGAAAGAGTGGGGATGAACTAACTAAAATTCATAATTGGTTGTAGTTATTGCGTTGTCTGGGATTCTTCCCTCGAAATCTACCAGAAGGAATTCACATTCTTTTACTTGGATAGGCCTGATCAGTCAGAATTCCATCCTGAAGGGGGATGAAAGGGTGGATTCCATGGCTGTACAGGTGTGGAAATGAAAAAAACACCTGGAGCTCACCCAAGCTCGTGGTGGAGCCTTGGATGGACGCCCAGAGCGAGACCTGGATTCGGCTGCGAAACTCATCCCATTTCCAAATAACTGGGATGCGGGCCTCGCCATCACCATTGCTGCCATCCAAAACCCGTAATTCCATGGCAGAAAACATCCAGTGAGACAACAGTTTCTAGACAGAGCTCCGTGAAACTGCTGAAACGGCTTTCCCCCAGATCCTCGTTTGCCGAAATGAGCGCGTTAGCGGAGGTTTTTCTACCCCCACAGACTTGCCGGTGTCGGTTCTCCTATGGATCCCTGGCAGGGATGTCTTGTACAAATAGACTTTGACTGGTTGTTACTGGAGCTTCCAGTTCCCACGCTGATTCTTATCAAAGCAGATTAGTTCCCAGCCAAAGCCGGGTTTTTCTTTCTTTCCAGGGATTTAACGCATCCAAACAAGGCCACGGCCTAGCGGAAGTGGCCACGGTTGTGTCCTCTGACCTGTGGAACCTTTTCAAAATGGGACGGGGCTGTTTTATCCCTCCCTTTGTCTTTGGGAAGCAGGACCTGGGTCCTGCGTGGTGCACTGATTCTTATCAAAGCAGATTAGTTCCCAGCCAAAGCCGGGTTTTTCTTTCTTTCCAGGGATTTATCGCGGCCTAGCTGAAGTGGCCGTGTTTGTGTCCTAGGAGTTCTTGAGCCTCTTGAAAATGGAACGGGGCTGTTTTATCCCTCCCTGCCTCTTCAGGAAGCAGAACCCAGGTCCTGCGTGGTGCACTGATTCTTATCAAAGCAGATTAGTTCCCAGCCAAAGCCGGGTTTTTCTTTCTTTCCAGGGATTTATGGCATCCAAACACAGCCGCGGCCTAGCGGAAGTGGCCGTGTTTGTGTCCTCGGACCTCCGGAGCCTCTTGAAAATGGGATGGGGCTGTTTTATCCCTCCCTGCGTCTTTGGCAAGGCTGGAAGCAGGACCCGGATCCTGTCTGGCAGCTTTGGATAATCATGGCCTGCACGGGGGGTGAGGTTTCACCCCGACGCTGCCATTCATCCTCCCGGCCTTTGGATTGCTTTGAGCGGGCGGAGGCTCGACGGCATCGGGTTGTTTATTTTTCCTGGAGTGCTTGGCTCCGTCCCGGCACGATGGGATCCAACCGGCTCCTCCGTGGATCGCCTCTTCGAGAGGCGCCCGCCGGGCTCCGCGGGAAGCTAAACCCGGAGTCGAGTTCATTTAAGGATTAAGCGTTTGCAAAATTCCTGTGATTGCCCGCGCAGACCAAAGCCAGGGAATTAAACCAGGATAACGCAACCCTCCCGTGGATACTCGAAGCCCTGATAGCATCAGGACCCAGGGGACGCCACATCTTGTGGTTGGGAGAGCCATTAAGGAGATTTTCCTGCTTTTCCAGTTGTCTGTCTTTGAAGCCAAGAGCCCCCAGTTTGGCCAAGAAAAGTCCTGTCTTTGGGAAGTCTCCTGATTTCTTGGCTGGCCGAGGGTCTGGGTGGCTTCCTGGATTTTTTTTAATTGGGAGAGGAGTTGTCTCACCCCTAAATTTGTTGTTTGCAGTTATTCTACAGGAGACGCTGTTAAACAACACCGGGAAACAAAACTGTGTGGGAAGTGGGCCGGGAGTGCGGCTGCCTCTGTTTTTCCCCTCTTTAAATCATCCAAGGAAAGCGGGGCTTCCTTAGGGTGTAGGAATCCAGCGGGGAGAAGCCACGGAAATGGTTTGGGTCAGAAAGGGATCTTCAAGACCATCTCATCCCACTCCCCTTCCACGGGCTGGGACACCTTCCACCATCCCAGGTCGCTCCGACCTGGCCTCGGACGCTTCCAGGGACGGCGCAGCCACAGCTTCTCCGGGTTCCTCTACAACCCGATTTCTTCCAGCTCTTTATCCTTCTGCTTCTTCGCGCTCATCCCGCTTGACTCCCGGCGCTTAACTGGAAATAAAATTCTGGAGATGGAGGAACTCCGCCGTGGAGAGCACGGCCCCGGTGGAATCAGGGAATGATGCATTTTTTGCATAATGAAAATCCCGGGATCCACTCGCTGACGCCATCGTGGGTGTTCGCAAAGCGCTCCTTCTCCCCAGCGGCGATGCCGTCCGCGGATGCGCTTTTCCCCTCGGAACTTCCGCGGGGAACGATGCTCTGCGGCCACTGGGGCCTCAAGTAACGTCATGGAAGTGAATAAAATCATCTCCCCTTGGGTGGCCAAGCACCTTCTGACCTCTCCCGATTCCAGTTCTGCTCTGTAAATATTACAGAAATTTTTATTTTATTTTATGTTATTTTATTTTATTTTATTTTATTTTATTTTATTTTATTTTATTTTATTTTATTTTATTTTATTTTATTTTATTTTATTTTATTTTATATGTTTTTTTAGGACACTGAACTGGTTCCAGGACAAAATCCCTTTCAGGGGTGTGGATTTAGGCATCCACCGCCCTCCCAGGGAAAAATTCCTTCCCAATATCCCGCCTATCCCTGCCCTCTTGCCGTAGGAAGCCATTCCCTGGGTCCTATCACTTTTCCAAAGTCCCCCTCCAGCTCTCCTAGATCCCGTTTTTAGTCACCGGGAGGATTTTTCGGGAAAACTCACTGGCCCGCTCGCTAGAAAATATTTCCAGGCTTTTGAGGAAAAATCCTCGTCTCCAAAAAACAAATTGGATCTGTGAATAGAATTTTTATTGCCTTCATTAAAATAATTACAGAAGTGTTTTGGAAGCAGTTCCGACCCTTTCCTTGATCCACCAAGTCTGAGTCGGACTGGGGAAACTCGTTCCACCAGTTGAGATTTGCCGAGTGGAGGAATCTCCACATTCCCTGCATCGCTCACATCGAAAACTTGGCCTGTTTTTCCCAGTTTTGTTGTCTTTCCTATGAATCCGCGATTTCTGGTGGGCTTCTCTGGGAAGAAGCTGCACATCCCTCGCGGGGAATGGCTTTGCCCTGGGGAGTTTTTGGGATCTCCCTGCCCCAAATCCATGCTCAGTGCCTGGGATTTGATAGCAGGGCTCGCACAGCAAATTATCTTCCCTGGCGATCAAGTATGAAACGCTCGGAGCGATCCAAATTAATGGATGGGATGGGATGGGATGAAATTAATGGGATGGGATGAAGGTCAGGAGGATTCAGGTGCAGACTCGGCTCTTGCTTAACTATTTCAGGCCACGCTTAAGTGGCTTGACACGGTGACCCTGAACTTTGAGGCGTCGGGCGTTGATGGAAATTCAGCTCCAGGCTTTGATTTGTCGCCGTTCCGGCTCTCGCGTTGGTGCTGCAATTCCAGGCTCTGAGATTCCCGGTGTTTGATCCAGTCCTGGGCAGGTGAAGGTCCAGCTGGTCTCTGCTGTCATCCAGGAAAATGTTTGGATCCCACGGCGTGGGAAGCAGGAGAGGGGGAATTTCTGCTCCTCTGTCCTGCTCGGGTGAGGCCCCACCTGGAATTCTGCATCCAGCTCTGGAGTCCAACATCAGGAGGATGTGGAGCTGCNTCCCCAGAACTGTCCAAGACCAGAGCAAAAACCCCGAGCCACAACCCCCAAAACCCCGCGAAGATCCCGTTCTTTTTGCGGGATTTTTGCAGGATTTTTGCGGAGTTGAATCGAGACGTTTTCCAAGCAACGTTCTGCCATCTTCAATCCAGCTGACAAATCCCCAGTTCCCTGACATCCCTGTAATTAGCCGCAGACAGCTGACTTGGAGTAGGACAAAAACCTGCTAAATTTGCCGCGCTCTGTGCTGTTATTTCGAGTTATTCATCCTGAAGGATCGTCCTTCACCCCGCAAGCTCAAGACGCCAGAAAGATTCCACACTCTGGGAGAAGCAGGATCAGCACTTGGCAATTTCCTGGCCTTTCATCCCGGCTCTCCATCCGCGGGATCCAAATCTCTCCCTGTTTGTTGCTCTCAAGCGCTGCGGGATAAGTTTCCTGGAGGGATTCGGCTTCTCGGGAGGGATTTGAGGGCAAGAAGCCGAATTCTCCCGGGAAATGAGCAGATTCCTGTTTATCCCACCCGCCTCCCTTCCTGCTGGGAATTAACGAGGTGCCGCACCGTTTCCGTGACCTATTTGCACGGCCAAAGCTGTGGCTCGGTATTAGAGTTTTGTGGGATTAATGAGTGTCCCTCATCTCGTTTTTGTGGATAACCGGGATGGGATTATGTCATCCGTGGGGATGAAGAGAGGGGTGAGGTGGGATCATGGGATCGTGGAATGGTTTGGGTTGGAAAGGACATAAAAGGTCACGGAATTCCAACCCCCAACCTTCCCCTATCCCAGGTTGCTCCAGACTGGCCTTGGACACTTCCAGGGATGGGGCAGCCACGGAATTCTCTGGGAATGCCATCCCAGCCCCTCCCCACCCTCACCGGGAGGAATTCCATCCCAATATCCCACCCATCCCTGCCCTCTGGCAGTGGGAAGCCATTCCCTGTGTCCTGTCCCTCCACCCCTCATCCCAAGTCCCTCTCCAGCTCTCCTGGAGCCCCTTTAGGCACTGGAAGAAGCTCTGAGGTCTCCCTGGATCCTTCTCTCCTCCAGGATGAGAAGGAATCCCATTCCATCCCACCCTATCCTATCCCAGTCTTTTTCCTCTTGCTTCCTCTCAGTGTTTTAGGAATTACCAAAAGGACAAAATTCCAGGTGTTTTTCTTCCCCTTTCCTTTTAGACCTCTCCTTTTTTTTTTTTTTTTTTGGTTTTTTGGTTTTTTGTTTTCCTCATCTATTTTTTGTGTTTCCTGATAAATTTCTGTCCTGATTTTCCTGCTGGTTGCCCTTTCCTCAGGATTCCTCTCCTCATTCCCCAAACCTCAGTTTGGGAACTGTCAAAACCCAGTGTAGGATTCCTTCTTTTGGCAAATCGATGGAGGGAATTTGAATTACAGGGAGGAACGAGGATAAGGGGCTTCCAAACCCTCTGGTGGTCTCTTAATGACTTTGCGGAATTCCTGCCTCTCCGGCACCTCCCGTTTGGATTCTCTTAAATCATTAAAAAGAAATGAAAAGTAAAAAAAAATTAAATAAATCAATAAAGAGAAGAGCGCAGGCTCTCCACGCTGCTGCCAAGTAGGTCAGGCTTTTCCCAGTTGGATGGTTTGGGAAGCGGAGACGTTATTCGGAGTGACTTTTTCCAAGTTTTTTTTTTTTTTAATGAGTTGAAGACAACTGGAAGCACGAAAGTGGTCGCGAGTGTTGCTCCAAGACTGGAATTGGAGGGATAATAAAATCATTTGGCTAAAATCAGGGCCCGATTAAAATAAATACTGGTGAAATCTGGGAAAATAAGCGACACATTCCTGGGTTTTTCCATGGGGGAAAATCTGCAGATTTGGGATGCGGCCGGAATGAAGGAAAGAGTGGGGAACTGGGGCTGCAAAAAAAGGGGCAAAGATCCCTCCGGGCATTTTAACCTGTGGAAAACGGCACCGGAAGCTTTTCCCGGAGGAAAAGCTGGGATGGTTGAGCTGCCACGGTTGGATTGGGGCTTTTTTGCCGGAAATACAGCGAGGAAGGAATGTCTGGACTTGGGATCAGCAGGACACGGAATATCAGTGCGGTGTCACCACCTCCGTCAAAAGAGGTTGGGAACGTCCAGCCTGGAGAAGGGAAGACCTTGGAGCACCTTCCAGTGCCTAAAGTGGATCCAAGGGAGGTGGAGAGGGACTTGGGACAAGGGATGAGGGACAGGACACAAGGAACGGCTTCCCACTGCCAGAGGGCAGGGCTGGATGGGATACTGGGAAGGAATTCCTGGCTGGGAAGGTGGTGAGGGGCTGGGACGGAATTCCCAGAGAAGCTGTGGCTGCCCCATCCCTGGAAGTGCCCAAGGCCAGGTTGGAACGGGGCTTGGAGCAACCTGGGATGGTGGGAGGTGTCCCAGCCCTTGGGAACGAGAGGATCTTGAAGGTCCCTTCCCACCCAAACCATTCCATGGTTCTGTGACCAAATTTAAGGCTCGGGAGACCGGATTAGTAAACTGCTCTTTCCGGAGGTACCTTCTGGAATTGTGCATGGAAAATCATGGAATGGTTTGGGTGGGAAGGGACCTTAAAGCCCATCCAGTTCCACCCCTTGCCATGGGCAGGGACACCTTCCACTATCCCAGGTTGCTCCAAGCCCCGTTCCAACCTGGCCTTGGGCACTTCCAGGGATGGGGCAGCCACAAATTCTCTGGGAATTCCATCCCAGCCCCTCCCCACCCTCACCATAAAACACATTTTCCTGCTCTCTCCTCAGAATCTTCCCTTTTTTTTTTTTTTTTTAGTATAAATCCATAAATCTCACAGCTAATCCGGGCCGTTATCGACTCCCTGGAATTTCTCTGCCTGGAAGGAATAAAAGAGACTCTTTCAGGAAATAATTCATTTATGCCACGGCTCCTTCCAGCTGAGAGAATCCTTAAACTCCCAACCCCTCCCCTGCCGTCATTTTATTTTCCTATTAAACCACTCCGGATAAATCGTCGCTCCGAAAATTTTTTAGGCGGAAAACGACATCGGGAAAAAGAATACGGAGCATTAAAAATGGATTACACGGTGTCACTTCTGGACTCCTTGCCTGAGCTATTAAATATTTAGGATTCGAATCCCAGATTTAATCTTGATTTCTCCACGGCTCCGAGGCTTTCCAGGTCTTCTCCAAACTGCTTTTTCCTGGGGAAAACGGGATTTTACCTTGTGTGGAGGAGTTCACCTTGTGGCTTGGCGGGGGAACCTTTGCTCGTGTCAGGTCTTTTTTTCCCATTTTTTTTTCTTTTTGGAGCCTTTTCTCCATCACCTTCCCCAGCCATCAGCTGCGAGTTCAGAACTTCAGTTCCCTTTTTTCTTTCCCTAATTTTTTTCCGTCCTTAATTTTTTTCCCTGGAAAAAGGCAGCTCTCAGGCCGGTCTTGTCTTAAACATCAGGATTAGGGAATAACTCATGGGGTCCCCTCCTGGTTATAACGACCCCGTTCAGGTTCTCGGAAATGGGAAGACCGGAAACTTCCCGAGGGGGGGAAAGAAAAAAAAAAGGAATAAAAAAGAGAGCAACACCACCAAAAAAAGCAACCCCTCGTTTCCCGTCTCCCAACTAATTAAACTCTTCGGAAAGAGCCGGAAAAAAAACTCCTCTGTGGTTCCTTTCTGTTGCAAAATCCCCGGGGAGGCCGGATCGGGGAGGGCAGCGCCGTCACCCACACGGCTCCGGAGGGGAGGGCTCTCTGCCAGGCCCTCTGGAGACTCCGTCTCCTCGGGAAAGGCGCGCGGAGACTCGCTCTGGGATTTGGGAATCACCCCCCCTCCCCAAAATTAGACCCTTGGGGTGGATGCGACGTCAACGGAGAGAGGAAGGAGAAGGTGGCCCCGGAGTGTCGTGAGGAGCCCCGGAGGGATGGTGGGAGATGGCAGATGAAGGCGTGATGGGATCTCTCCGTGGACGGAGGTGGGCGTCGCGCTCGGCGGCACCGGGCGCGGGTTTGGTGCGGTCGCGTTGGGCGGATGGGATTTTCTGCCGCTTCCCTGGGCTCGGTGACGCTTCGGGAGGAGAAAACTTGGATAATGAAAGGTGGAACCGTGGAATCGCTGAGTGGTTTGGGTTGGAAGCGGGTTTAAAGCTCCCGAAATTCCACCCCCCTGCCACTTCCACGCCTTCCACCATCCCAGGTTGCTCCAAGCCCCGTCCAGTCTGGCCTTGGACACTTCCAGGGGTGGCAGAGCCACGACTTCCCTGGGAATTCCATTCCAGGGCCTCCCCACTCTCCCAGGGAAGAATTTCCTCTCTAATTTCCAACTCAAACCTGTCTTCCCCGGCTTCGTGCTGCTCCAAAAGCTCGTGCGTGAGGCTGTAATTCCCAGACTTCCCTCTTTGAAGCTGGGAACAGCCTCAGGGAGAGCGGGAATGACGGGAGGAGGGGACATCCAGAGTCCCTTTTCCTGGGCAGGTGGAGCCCTGTCAGCACTTCTGACAGCGAGGGCTCCTGGACCGAGCTTCGCCTCCATCCTGAAATTCCTGCAGAGCAAAAATTTCCCGCTGCTTATCTGTTTTCCATGGATTTTTTTTTCCCGGTGTTTTGATTAGGATCACGGTTCCGGCGGAATCTGTGCTTAAAGTGAGGCGGGAGAACGTCAAATATTCCTTCATATTTTTTAGCTTCCCGCTGAGCGCTCGCACGGCCGACTCCCAATTTCGGGAATGGCTGAGGATTACTGGGAGCAAAACACTCCCTGGCAGGGGGACAGCTTTATCCAAGCCCTTTGCCATGCAGTTCCAGCGAGCGAGGATGGAAAAGGGCTCGGACAAACACTGAAGGCTCTGTTCCCGTCCCGGCGGATGCGGTCGAGGGCCGCGGTCCGTACGGAATTATCCCGGAGGCGATGGGATCCTCTGGAAAAGGCTGCAAAACTCCGACGGCCCAGAGCTGCCCCAGGTCCTTTCATTGCGAAATCTGCTCTATCCTAATTTATGCTAATGAGGGGAGCTCTCGTCCCGTCTCCGAGCTCCTCGGTGCGTGTGTCACCGTCTGGACTGCCTTGCTTGGGATAGGGAATGTTTTCCTGGTGAGCTGGGACC
>VZTF01003502.1:6054-20693 GCA_013397755.1 Cnemophilus loriae | reverse complement strand
TCCAGCCTTTGGAGCATCTCCATGGCCTCCTCTGGAATTGCTCCAACATCTCCACATCCTCCTGATGTTGGAGCCCAGAGCCGGGTGCAGAATTCCAGGTGGGATCTCACCTGAGCGGGGCAGAATTCCCCCTTTTCCCGCTTCCCATGGCTCCAGCGGGAAGGTGCGGATCAGTATTTTTTCCTGGATGGAGGAGAAGGTTTGGGAAAACAGAGAAAAGCTGGGGAACATCCTGCTCGTCCGCCTCCCTTCCCCTCCGCCTGGCAGCTGGAATGACAGATTCCACGCCAACTGTGCCGAGCCCTCGGATCCCGGATCCCGGGCACGAGTCACGCTATCGGAGCGATTTATATCCGCGGAACATATGGCTCGCCTTCCGCGCGGATAACAAACCCTCCCCTCCGTCTTCCCCCTGCTTTTCATCCCCGCTCCGTGTCCCGAGGAACAATCCAGGCTTTTTTTTTTTTTTGGTGCTTCAGCCCTGGATTTGGGAGCGAAACGGAGCAGGGAAGCAGCACAAACTCCGGGAACCGCGCGGATCCCGTAATTTTCCTCCTACGAAGGATTGAGGGATTTTGCGGCTCCGCTCGGCGNCCTGGGAAACAAGGATTCCTTGTTTTCATCCCAAATCCTCCTCCTGGATTCCTCCCTCATCGCGATCCCGGCCGTGGTGGTGGGGGAATCAAATGGCGGCAGGTGGCCTCGGAATCACCTGCTCGCCCGGCAGCTGCCGCTTCCCGAGGACGAGGGAAAAAACATCCCAAAGCCCCAGCTCGGGATTTCCAAGGAATTCGACCCCCCTGGAGGAGCCGTGCCCGATGTTTGCTGTGGCTCTGGCAAAGGAGGGAGGGAGGAGGAGAAGGAGGAGGAGGAGGAGGAGGAGGAGGAGGAGGAATATTTTTCTCTCCGGCTCAGATTTGCAGTTCGCGGCTCCCTGCTCTTTCTCCTGACCTCATTCCATGGATATTTTGGAGTTCAAAAAGCACGGGATGTGCTCCGAGCCTCATTTTTCCTCGGCTCGGGGCTGGGCTTAGTGAGGAAAAACAACTTTTTCCACGTTTTTCCTCGGTGCTGCTTTTCCCCCTTCGGTTTGTGGTGGATTATTCCTTGTTTTCTGCCGTTATCAAATATTCCCTTTTTCCTCCCAGTGATCGTGGGAAATCTCAGGGAAGTCAGTCTCGGAAAACTGGGAGCCATTCTGGAATTTAAATTTAAGGATGTATATTTAGACTTTATTTTCCCCACGTTAAATCCATAAAATATCGACCTCCCATGCTCTGATACCTCTTGAATTCCCCCCCCCAAAAAAAAAAAAGTGAATTTTTACTTTTTTGTTGGAATTTTTGTCCTTTTCCTGCTGTTTACAGACCTCTGTGACTTTGGGGGTCCCACTTTTCCAATCCTCACCCACACTTGGGCTTTTCCTCCATCCAGGCTCCACCTTTTTAGGTTTAAAGCTTTAAATTGAAGTTTTTTTTCCCCTCGGGATTGGGACGAATGGAAATTATTTATGGAAATGAGGTTTTCCATAAATAAGGAGTTAAAAAATAGGAGTTTAAGGAAAGGGTGTTTTGGACATGTGGTGAGGGAGGGTCGGGATTCAGCAGCTGCGACCGGAATTTTTCCCTTCTCCTCTCCCTCCCCCAAGCTGCCACTTCCCCAAAAACCCAAATTTCACTTTTTTCCCCTTAAAAACCCCCCAACTTTGGGGGAAAATCAGGGATATCAGTCCCAGAATCGTGGAGTGGTTTGGGTGGGAAGGGAAAATCCCATCCAGTCCCCCTGGACACTTCCCACCATCCCAAATTGCTCTGGCCTGGCCTTGGACACTTCCAGGGATCCAGGGGCAGCCACAGCTTCTCCAGGAATTCCATCCCAGGGCCTCGCCACCCTCCCGGGGAAGGATTCCTTCCCAAAATCCCATCTTTCCCTCTGGCAGTGGGAAGCCGTTCCCTGTGTCCTGATGATCCAAGTGGGCAAAAATTGGGAATTTAAAAAAAAAAAAAAATTTAGCTGAGCCAGAGGGGGGATTCCTGCACGAATTCCTCTCGCAAGGCAGCAGCGAAACCGCCAGGAATTCTGGGAAAATAAGGAAAAATAGCATCCTTGCCAGGATTTTTATGGAATTTTCTGGCTGGAAGTTTTTGTGGTGTTTGATTTCCGTCCCCTGATGTTTTTGTTTACATGGAATACGAAGTGGAGACACCTGAGAATTCCTTTTCCTGCAGGAATTTTGGGGGCGGAGGGAAAATTCCTTTCCCTCGATTCTGATCGCTCCGGGTTTTCCTCGGATTGGTGCGGGTTGTTGCTTGTTCCCGGGCTTTTGGCTCAGAGTTCAAAGCGTTCCTCTCGATATTCCCCATTTCCAAAGAGCTTATTCCCGTTGATAACCCATTAATCATCTTTTCCTCTGAAGATTCCGACTGGAAAAGCAAAACGAGATTAATTTCTTACGGATTTTTAGGAACTATTTGAGTCAGTGTCGGCAAGTCCCACTCGGATGATCTTCACTCCGATTTCTGGGAAGTTCAGGAATGAAAATTCGGGATTTGGGAGCAAATCAGAGCTGATTTAAGGAGCAGCATTTCATGGAATGCCACCATCCAAAACGATCCGTCCTCAAGGTGGGAATCGTCTGCTCCAGCTTCACCTGCCCCCCACCTCGGAGGTTGGAAAACCGGCTCTTCCCGTCCCAAAACTGCTCCACAAACCCCGGGAACGTGGCTTCTCCAAGAGGGCAAGCCAATGGAAGGTGTCCTCCTGCTTGGAAAGGCGGAATTTGGATCCATTGGTTTGGATCTGGTTTGGGTTTGGTCTGGATGGAAACCAGGGAGGACCTAAAGATTTATGAAAAAAACATGGATAACGGATCACAGAGTTCTCCTGGGATAATGGATCACAGAGATCTCCTGGGATAACGGATCGCAGAGATCTCCTGGGATAACGGATCGCAGAGATCTCCTGGGATAACGGATCGCAAAGTTCTCCTGGGATGATGGATCACAGAGCTCTCCTGGGATAACGGATCGCACAGTTCTCCTGGGATAACGGATTGCAGAGATCTCCTGGGATAATGGATCACGGAGATCTCCTGGGATAATGGATCTTCTGTGGCATCTTCAGTTCATCAAGTTTCTTATCAATTTAAAGACCCTGAGGTTTTTTCGGGAATGCTCTCCCAGAACCCTGGAGAAGATGTTGGACGGGCATCCCGCACCCCCCAGCCCCTTCCCTGGGATCTCCTCTTTCCCCCCCGTCCCATTCCATGGTGTCCTCCAGCTCCTCTCCCACCATTTGGGGATGAGAATCGGCTCTTCCAGCTCCATCCTGGTCCTGCTCCCTCTCCCACCCCTCGGCAAAAAGAATTCCCGTCCTTCTGTCCTCACTCGCCCTCTTCCCTTTAAATCCAAACTTTTCTGGGGCTGGTATCCCCAAGCCCTTGACCTCTCCGAGGTTTAATAAGGCAAGAGGCTAAAAAAGTGATTAATTGGTATCGGGAGAGATAGCGGAGATCACAAAAGCCTCCAGATAAAATTCCGGAGCTCCTTTGAGAGAGGCTCGAGGTCGAATTCGCTGCTTTCGTGCGGATCCTTGATTCATCCCGGGCTGTTCGCGTTATCAGCCCTCCAGCAGCTCCCTCGATTCCCTTTTTTTTTTCTCCTTGGAGCTTGAAGGAGACGCCGGCGCTGTGAAGTTCGGATCGGGAGCACCGGAAAGCGGCCGAGCGCGCTCCGATAAGACCGAAAAAGAAATCCGTCCTCTCCTCTTTTCTGAAGCTGCTCTTTGAAGCCTCCAGGGTTTTTTCGGGAGCCTTATCCCTGTGTCCTCCAGGCCAGAAGGGATGGGACGATGCCAAAGGCACGGATGCGACGTGGGATGCTGAGAGGTGGGAGGGGTAGGAATGTTTTTCGTGGCTTCGTTCCGTCCTCCACGGCGAAAATTCCTCCCAAAAAAGGGGAAAACCACGCAGGGCAAAGCAGGGCGATCCTTCCCTGCTCCCGGGGATTTCCTAACCTTGGAATATCCCGTTTAAGAGCTCTTGTCCTCCTTGAACTCGCCTAATTCTCCTTTGAACCTATTTATGGGATTTGGCTGCGTCGCCGAATTCCACAGATTAATTAGGAGCTACGGAAAGTCATTTCCCAGAGTCGTCTTTTAAACTCCGGAGCAACCAATTAAAGAGGGGGGAAAAAAAGTGTGGAATCATTCCCTGCTCCTCTGCTCCGCGGTGCTTTTTAGGAATAACGGGAAAATTGGGTTTTCACACCTTTGAAACAGTCTTTGGTTGTTTTTAAGGCTTCTTTGGGAATTCTTTTCCTGTGAGGGCGGGATTTGTGGAGCTTCCCGCAGAAGTTGTGGCTGTCCCATCCCTGGGAGTGTCCAAGGGCAGGGATTGGAGCAGCCTGGGATAGTGGAAGGTGTCCCTGCCCGTGGAGTGGGGTTGGAGCAGGGTGGTCTTGAAGGTCCCTTCCCACCCGAACCATTCCATGATTTGTGGGGATCGATCTCATCCCAAATCTCAGGGATTTTGATTCCCAGTGGAATCAGGGGCACGGCAGCAGGGATGGGATTTTGGATTTCGTAGAACGTCACCGTTTGGGAGCCTTTGGAGATGATGCTTGATCCAACACTGGGCAGCATCAGATTCCCTCTCGGATTCCGTCTCCTGATTCCCCGGCGGAATCAGCTGATGGCGGCGCGTGGAAAGGCTCATTTTCCACGGATTTCCTCACGGATTAGGGAGGACTTAATTCCATGGATTCCATTTGTAGCCACCCTCTGTCGCTTGATCACCAAAGCCCAAGCGAGGCCTCGGCGATTCCCAGATCCATCGGAATATCAGTACTTAAAAGCCGGATCTTTATCCAGGTATTTATTCCTTCAGGAAGGAGCTGGCAATTCGAAGCTGGCAGAGAAATCCGGGAGCTTCGTCCCTATGCAAAAAATTCCTCCCCCGCGGTTTGGCTCCCAAAAGTGCTGAGGAAGAGCTTAGGACGCCGGGAGCTTTCCCAGGGCGCATTCCAAGCCGTGGCGCATCCCGAGACGCGTTATCCCGGTGTAACCGGAGCCGGGAATTGCTCCGGGGCTGTCATTTGGGGTGCAAATCATTCCTGAGTTGCAAATCCCGGGGTTGTATCTCCGGCGAATCAAAGGGGGAAGTCGAGCGCCGACGCCGTCGGATCCGCCGGGGCCATGGTTATCCCTACATTCCGCCTCTTCCGGAGCAGCTGGATAAGCAGGAATGTCCCAGATTTGGATCTCTGGTGGTCTGTGGATAAATAAATGATCTTCAGGGTCCTACCACTCATTTTTAGCTGTTAAATTCCCTCCGGACAATTAAATATCCAAAGGTTTTCCAATCAATGGCAAAGGGAGCGGTCGGGATGGTGCAGGGTGGGACAGAAGGTCTTGAGATGCCTTCAAACCCCCCCATGGAGCAGGAAAAAAGGGCCCTCAAAGTCCTCGGAATGGTGTTGGAAAGAGAAAGGACCTGCTCGGGCCAAGGCTTGGAATTTGAAACCAAAAATGGGGATATTCAGTTGGATGTCGGGAAGGAATTTGGTTACGGTGACGGTTGGTGAGGCCTTGGAACGGAATTCCCAGGGAAGCTGTGGCTGCCCCATCCCTGGGGGTGTCCACGTCCAGGCTGGAGCACCCTGGGATGGGGGAAGGTGTCACCACCCACACCCAGGTGAGCTTTAAGGTCCCTTCCAACCCAAACCATTCCGTGGTTCCGTGAAACCCAGCGGTTCGGTGGTGTTGAACTGGGAATCATCGTTCCCGGGCTTCTCCCGTCGGGAAGGAATTCTTCCCCGTGAGGGTGGTGAAATCCTGGAGTGGAATTCCCAGAGAAGCTGTGGCTGCCCCAAGGGGATGGGGCAGCTCCAATTAAGGCGATTTTCCCTTAATTAACGACTCCATCTCCCTTTTTAAGCACCTCGACATCTCCATCCTTGGAGTTTCTCCCATCTCTGCATTCCCAGCCCAGCCCCGGAGCTGGATCAGCTCCCGGATTTCTGCCCAGTCCTTTATGGATTTTATTTCGTGGCTCAGGGATCGATCCGATGCCTGTTCCTGGGAGTCGCCGGCCGGAAAACTGCTGAGCAAGGCAGGGGCAAAGCTCTTCTTCATCATCATCAACATCCAGAGGAGGTTTTTTTTTCCTGTCGGATCAGCCTCTGGAGTTGCTTTTCCCAACAGAAAAAAACCCTCCTTGTGTTGATGTTTCGGAGGAACCGGCCACGATTTGTGGGATAATGGGTTTTTCGGGAATTTTCGTGGTAATGAGGCCGTTAAAGTCTTGTAGGATGGTGGAAACATCAAATAGGTCAGGTTGGGAAGGACTTTTGAAGGTCACCAAGCCCGACCTTCCACTGGACCAGGTCGCTCCAATCCCACCCGAGCCTGGATCATGTTGGGATTTAAGTCAGGTTTTAAGGAGCTGGAATTTGCGTCGTCGGGGTCGATTTGGCCTCAGAGCCACTTGGCCGAGTTGGGGCTTGACCCCTCCCTTGGTGTCACCTCGGCGTCGCTCCTGGCACCGGGATTAACTCCGTGAGCCGGCCTGGATTAGGACGAGCTTAAATTTCGGGGCTTCCCACGCCTAAAACGATTTGGAATTTATTGATCGCTGCAGCTCAAGGGGGAAAACGGCCGAGTGAGCGTTTTTTGGGATCAGAGAGAAAGGGGATCAGATTTCCACATCGATTCCTGGGATTTTGGTCGGAAAGGAACAGCTCGAAGCAAAGACCTGAGGAGAAGAAGTTGGAGGGGTTGTTTTAAATTTTTGAACCCTCCAGAAAGAGGGAAATTAGGTCCAAGCAGGATCAGCTTTGCCCAGAGCTGAGGCTTCAGGTGATCAGAGGAACAGGGATGAGACGGAATGGTTTGGAATTAAAAATGAGGAAGTTTAGATTGGAATTTGGGAAGGAATTCTTCCCTGTGAGGGTGGCGAGGCGCTGGAATGGAATTCCCAGAGAATCTGTGGCTGCCCCATCCCTGGAAGTGTCCAAGGCCAGGTTGGACAGGGCTTGGAGCACCTTGGGATGGCGGGAGGTGTCCCTGCCCATGGAATTCCATGATCTTTAAGGCCCCTTCCAAACCTTTCCAGCATTTCGCGATCCATCCCGTAATATTCCTGCCGACGTCTCCTCTTCACCCGCGGCCGCCCTTGAACCTTCCCCCGACATTGCGCGGGGAGCCGCATCCCTTCTCCGTCAAAGCGGCGCCGCGTTAACACCCGGATCCGGCGGCTCCCGCCCCCTCGGAGCTGGATTTTTCCCTCTTTTTTATTTAATTGGGACAGGAACGAGCGGCGGCCGGGGCCGATAAACAACGGATTCGCTTTGAGGGAGGAGTTGATTTTTCCCTGAGGTGGCTTTAGGGCTTTGCGCTCCGCCTTGCCGGTGCTTTTTCCGTTGCTGGAATCGTGGATTCGGGATGGAGCGGCGGGCTCGGGTTTGTCCGGCTGTCCTGGAAAAGCCGTTTCCAGCCAGGAAGGCGGCGTTGCTGGATTCTTTTCCGGATCCTTGCAAACTGCACCGCTCCCGGTGTTTGCGGTGTCACAGATCAAGGCCAGGAGCTGCCGGAGCATCCGCCTGGGTCCCGAGCTCGGATTTCGCCGGACATTCCCCCCCCGCTGTCCTCAGGGATGGATAAAAGATGGGATATGACCCAGCTGTGTGTGGTCACATCCCAGAAATTCCCAGTGGGCAGCAGGAAAGGAGGGAATTCTGCCCCTCTGCTCTGCTCAGGTGAGGTCCCACCTGGAATTCTGCATCCAGCTCCGGGATCCACCATCAGGAGGACATGGAGCTGCTGAAGCAGATCCAGAGGAAGCCACGGAGATTCTNCAGATCCAGAGGAAGCCATAGCGATTCTCCAAGAGTTGGAGCTTCTCTGCTCTGGAGCCAGGCTGGGAGAGCTGGGAATGTCCACCCTGGAGAAGGGAAGGATCCAAGGAGACCTCAGAGCCTCTTCCAGTGCCTAAAGGGGCTCCAGGAGAGCTGGAGAGGGACTTGGGACAAGGGATGGAGGGACAGGACACAAGGAACGGCTTCCCAGTGGAAAAGTGGAAATTTCGGTGGGATTTTGGGAAGGAATTCTTCCCTGGGAGGGTGGTGAGGGCCTGGGATGGAATTCCCAGGGAAGCTGTGGCTGCCCCTGGGTCCCTGGAAGTGTCCAAGGCCGGGCTGGAGGAACCTGGGACAGTGGGAGGTGTCCCTGCCCATGGAATGGGTTTGGAATTCCACAATCCTTTACATCCCTTCCCACCCAAACCGTTCCATGATTTTCCATGACGATCACCATTGCTCCGGCCTGGTGGACAGAGGACACCAGGAGCCAAGCAGCCACGGGGTCTCCTTGGAATTCTGGGGAGGGAACCCTCAGTTTCCCAAAATCCCACGGCGACAAGGTGGGACCGCAGCGATTCCATGGCTCTACCGGAGCCGTTTTCCCGTTTTCCAGGAGGATCCACCCCTCTCCCGGCCCTCATTCCGTGATTTTTTTCTCCTGCTTAACGCCTCCCCAGCTGCGCCCTGAGCGGGTGACTCCTCCTCGGTGGGAAAAGCTGGAATATTTTTCCTTAACTCCATCCCACTCCCAGCTTTCCCAGCAGCTGTCGGAAGGATCTGCTCCTGCGGGTGCCTGCCCTGACATTTTTCCTGCTGCATCCATCAGGAAAAGCCGGGAACGGTTCCACCTCTCAGGTTAATGATGGGATTCCCTAAAAATGGAATTACTGGTGCGGAAAAACGCCCCGGCTCCCGAAGACTTTGATATTCCCTGGATTATTGCTGACACTCAGGGATTCGGTTCCGGGTTTTCCAAGGTCTGGCATCGAGGAATTGTGGGGTTTTTTCCATATTTTACGTCAAATATTCCTGAAAAATCAGTAATAAATAAAATAATGGGTGCAATAATTAAATTAATAATAATAAAGTGGGCAATAAATAAAATAATTGGGATAACAAATAAAATAAAGGTCATAATAATTAATGTTAATTAATTAACTAATAATAAATAAAATAACGGGCAGGGGTTGGAATGGACGAGCTTTAAAAGCTCTTTTCGCCCCAACCCATTTAATAATTCCATGATTAATTTAAATTTTTGTGAAGTTTTGGGGTGGTTTTAATTAATTTTAAGCATGGAAATAAGATGGGAAATAAGATAGGAAATAAGATGGGAATTGTCCTCTCCGGGAATTTTGCACTGATTGGGGGATTTGGGGTTTTGGACATTTTGGGTTCTTGGATGTCTTGGATATTTTGGTTTGTGAATCCAAAGGGATCCCCCGGGAGCGGGAGGTTTGGGGAGCAGAGCCCCCCCGAGTGCTGTGGAGCCGCTTCCGAGGTCTCCAAAACCTCGCCGGGAATTGGGAATTTGAACAGCTCCTCATAAAAACACGGAATGGTTTTGGTTGGAAGGGACCTTCAAGATCATCCCGCTCCCTTCCCTGGACGCTCCCCAGCCCCTCGATATCCTGGGAATCCCAAACCTTCCCTGGGCTGGGCCAAACGTGGCCGGTTCTTCGGCCAATCCCATGGATGATCCAATTCTCCAAAGCTGGAAGTGGCTTCCAGTTGCAGTTCTGAGCTGCATTGGGTCCGAGTCCTGCGGATTTGGGATCGACTCTTCTTCGACTGCTTCCAGTCTCTGTTCTGCAGGGAAAAGCTTCATTGTGGATTTTCCTCTCTTTTCCTCGAGGAGTTGGGCACATTTTCATCCTTTAGTGGGGGTTTGATCCAAGCTGGGAACCCGCGCCCTGAAAATCCCACTCTTTTTTCGATCCGGAGGTTTAAATCCCGTTGGAAAACCAGCTGGACCAGCCTCGGGTTTGGGGCCAGGCTGGCACCTGGGACTTTTTTTCTTGCAAATTGGGCGCCTCTGAGTTTTGGTTGGGGATTCGTCCCCAGGGAAAGGCGTCGGGATGCGATCCGTGCGATCCATCGCCGCCTGACCCCCTGGATGTGTCAGGTTTAAGTGGCACCCTCCTTGATAAGCCTCGCTTAGCTTTTTATTCCTCCTCACCAATTTCTAGACTTTCCTTAAAAGCCTGGTAAATGCAGACAGGGATAAATCCCGAATAACTTCATTTAATTCTTTCCATTCTTTTACATAAACCCACGCCAAAAAAAAAAAACCCGAGGAATTTGATGTGGATCTCGGAATGTCTCAGGTACCCTCTGGATTATCCAGAGGTGACAAGTGTTTGGGGTGATCTGAAAAATCGGTGGAATTCTCTGTCCCTTGGGATGACGGCTTCTTTTAATCCCCTTTGGAATTTCTAAGCTCCCATTTGCTGCTGGATGATCCCCAAAACCCCCTTTTGTTGTGTTTCTGAGTGAGGGGCGTCAGGGCAATCCCAGGAAAACATGGATTGGGGAAAGGATGGAGAGCAGCCCTGGGCAGATGGAACTGGGGGTGTTGGTGGGTGAGAAGCTCCACAGGACCCCTCCACGTGCTCTGGCACCCGGAATCTCCCGGTGTTCTGGGCTCATCCCACAGCGTGGGCAGCAGGAAAGGAGGGAATTCTGCCCCTCTGCCCTGCTCAGGTGAGATCCCACCTGGAATTCTGCATCCAGCTCCAGGACCCAACATCAGTAGGANGAGGCCCTGGCACAGGGTGCCCGGAGAAGCTGTGGCTGCCCCTGGATCCCTGGAAGTGTCCAAGTCCAGGCTGGACAGGGCTTGGAGCAACCTGGGATAGTGGAAGGTGTCCCTGTCCATGGGGCCATTCTACTCCATTCCGTTCCGTTCAGTTACATTCTACCCCATCCCATCCCATCCCATCCCATCCCATCCCATCCCATCCCATCCCATCCCATCCCATCCCACCCCAATCCTTCCCATGGAGGCCAGGACGTGGTTGGGCGTGTTCCGCCCTCACCATCTCCATCCCCGCCACCATCAGGTTTCGGTGTTGGTGCTGTCCGTGGTTGTCACCCGGCCCAGGTGTGTTGGGCCCGGCGGTTTTGGGATGGTGCCGGAGGTGGGACCCACAGAGCCGACGCCTTTTCCCGGTGTCAAAATCGCGACAGAGGGAAGGAGCTTTGGGATCTTTGCCGGGGAGCTGCGCTGCTCCAGCTGGACCGGGGAGGTTCGAATCCATCATTTTGGAGTTTTTGTGGGAAATGCCGCCGGGTTTGGTGGTCTGGGCGGCAGCGCTGGGCTGCGGGGTGGTCGTGAAGGAGAAGTTCATCGCCAGGTTGGTGATTCCAGTCTGTCCAGATCCTTTGATCTGCGGGTCTGGACCCTCAAAGGTTCAGCTGTGGAGGGCTCGGAGTGGACACCACGATCTGGGTGGACATTGGGGTGCTCCAACCCGGGCAGACTTGCTGGATTTCCCCTGGGAGCTGAAAATCAGGGGTTGGTTGGAAACCCTTTGGAAAATACTCTGTTTTGTGTGAATAATTGCGTGGGACTCGATGGGGGTGGAAGGAAGAGTTGTGAATGACCCCACGCTCACTGCGAGCGCCGATCTCGGAATCGCCGGAGGGCTTGGGTTGGGAGGGACCACGGTTGAAGTTTTCCCTGTTTGTCCTCCTTCATGCTGGAATGGGTGGGAATCATCGAGTCTTGGACCTGGGAGACTCAATGGGGGTGGAAGGAAGAGTTGTTGCTTTTCTCCGCCCCGCGCTCGCTGCGAGCGCCAAGTCATGGAACCATCGGATGGTTGGGGTTGGAAAGGACCTTGGTTGAAGTTTCCCATCTCTCCTTGGTTTTTTCCAGGCTGGAATGGGTGGGAATCATCGAGTCTCGGACCCAGGAGACTCAGTAGGGGGGGAAGGAAGAGTTGTTGCTTTTCTCCGCCCCGCGCTCGCTGCGAGCGCCAAGTCATGGAACCATCGGATGGTTGGGGTTGGGAGGGTCCTTGGTTGAAGTTTCCCATCTCTCCTTGGTTTTTTCCAGGCTGGAATGGGTGGGGATCATCGAGTCTCGGACCCAGGAGACTCAGTAGGGGGGGAAGGAAGAGTTGTTGCTTTTCTCCGCCCCGCGCTCGCTGCGAGCGCCGAATGGCGGAACTATCGGATGGCTCAAGTTGGGAGGGACCTTGTTTGAAGTTCTCCCTGTCTGTTTGTCCTCCTTCATGCTGGAATGGGTGGGAATCATCTAGTCTTGGACCTGGGAGACTCGATGGGGGTGGAAGGAAGAGTTGTTGCTTTTCTCCGCCCCGCGCTCGCTGCGAGCGCCAAGTCATGGAACCATCGGATGGTTGGGGTTGGGAGGGACCTTGGTTGAAGTTTCCCATTTCTCCTTGTTTTTTTCCAGGCTGGAATGGGTGGGAATCATCGAGTCTCGGACACAGGAGACTCAGTAGGGGTGGAAGGAAGAGTTGTTGTTCTTCTCCATCCCGCGCTCGCTGCGAGCGCCGAGTCGTGGAACCATCGGATGGTTGGGGTTGGAAGGGACCTTGGTTGAAGTTTCCCATCTCTCCTTGGTTTTTTCCAGGCTGGAATGGGTGGGAATCATCGGGTATTGGACCTGGGAGACTCAATGGGGGTGGAAGGAAGAGTTGTTGCTCTTCTCTGCCCTGCGCTCACTGCGAGCGCTGAATGGCAGAACTATCGGATGGTTGGGGTTGGAAGGGACCTTGGTTGAAGTTTCCCATCTCTCCTTGGTTTTTTCCAGGCTGGAATGGGTGGGAATCATCGAGTCTCGGACACAGGAGACTCAGTAGGGGTGGAAGGAAGAGTTGTTGCTTTTCTCCGCCCTGCGCTCGCTGCGAGTGCCGAATGGCGGAACTATCGGATGGCTCAAGTTGGGAGGGACCTTGGTTTCTTTGGAGAAACTTGGAGAAGTTTCTCGTCTCTCTCATTGTTCTCCCTCATGCTGGAATGGGTGGGAATCGTTGAGTCTTGGACCTGGGAGACTCGATGGGCATGGAAGGAAGAGTTGAGAAGCGGCTCTTCTCCGTCCCGCGCTCGCGTCAAGTCACGGAACGATCGGATGGTTTGGGTGACCTTCAAGGATCGCTCGGTTGACGTTTCCCTTCTCTCCTTGTCCTCTTCCAGGCTGGAATGGGTGGAAATCATCGAGCCTCGCACCCGGGAGCGCATGTACGCCAACCTCATCACGGGGGAGTGCGTGTGGGACCCCCCCGCCGGCGTGCGCATCAAACGCACCAATGAGAACCAGTGGTGGGAGCTCTTCGACCCCAACACCTCCCGCTTCTACTACTACAATGCCACCACGCAGAGGACGGTGTGGCACCGTCCCCAGAACTGCGACATCATCCCGCTGGCCAAGCTGCAGACCCTGAAGCAGAACACGGAGTCGCCGCGGGCTTCCACGGAAAACAGCCCCGGCAGGAGCAGCAATGTCAGCAGGGAGGGAAGCACCAGCTCGTCGCTGGAGCAGGAGCTGGAGGGCAACGAGAAGGTGCAGGAGCAGCGGTCGGGCCGTCAGTCCAGCCAGTATTCCGTGGTGAAGGAGGAAACGGAAAGGTAAAGGTGGGATGGGTGGGATGAAGTCGGGAGTTCCCAGTCCTGGTGGTGTCCTGGTGAGCGGAGCCCCTCATCCTGCAGATCTTGGGCAAAGATGTTTTATGGACGGTTCCTCCAGCTCGACCCTTCGTGGGTCTCCACCGAGTTGGATCCTCTGTAAAACAAGGAGGAAGAGGGAAAACCATCAGGAGAAGGTTTTTCTCCACCTTAGGGACAATTTAGATATTCCCTGCAGAAAAGTTCCTTAAGGGAGTAATTTCTTGTCCTGCGCAATTCATTTTCAGGGTCGGAAATTCGGGTTTAGAGCCCGGCGTGGTTTTAAATGATTTCCCTGGATAAGATCTCCCTCAGGAGTGAGGATGATTCACGCCGCGGCCACAGCTTGTCCCACAGGTCTGGGGAGCTCCTGGCAGGGATAATTTCCCTCGGGAAGGAGAAGGGAGTCAGTGCTCAATTCCCGAGGACAACTTCTGGAGACGTTCGCGTTGCTGCTCTGTTGCCGTTCCATCTTTTGTGGGTCGAAAGCTGCAGATCATGGGACCATGGAATGGTTTGGGTTGGAGGAGGTCTAGAAATCCATCTTGTTCCACCTCCTGCCATGGGCAGGGACACCTCCCACCATCCCAGGTTGCTCCAAATCCTGGAACAAATCCAGGGATGGAGCAGCCCCAGCTTTTCTGGGCAGCCTGAGGCAGGTCATTAATTAATGTGTTTGTCTTGTCTTAATTGATGCCTTTGGCCCACGTTAAGGACCCAACCAGGTTGAGGAGACCAAGCAGGGGCGGAATTTCTGTTCCCAACTCCTGCTCCCAGAAACTGCGGCTGGGTGGGAACAGGAATTCCCAGCTCTGCAAGTGCTTTCATGTGGGACATCAGAGGCGGCCTCGGCTCCGCGCGTCCGGGCAGGTTCCACCTCCCCGAGGTCCTGGAAGAGGCTCTGATGGAATCTCTGAGCCTGGGATTGGGGTGTCCTCGTGGGGCGGGGGAATTTTGGGGAGGGAGATGGGTTTGGGGTCCTTCACCGCTGGCAGACGGGGAATCAGAGTCACGGAGTCATGGAATGGTTTGGGTTGGAAGGGGCCTTCAAGGTCATGGAATTCCGCCCTTTTCCATGGGCAGAGACACCTTCCACTATCCCAGGTTGCTCCAACCTGGCCTTGGACACTTCCAGGGACGGGGCAGCCACAG
>VZTF01003500.1:500067-566731 GCA_013397755.1 Cnemophilus loriae | reverse complement strand
CACAAGCCTTTTTTTGTGGGAAGGTAAAGAGATTAGCTCAGTTGGTTAGAACATGGTGCTAATATGGACAGGGTTGCAGATTTGATCCCTGTATGGGCCATTCATTTAAGAATGATCAGTGATCAATGACTCAATGATCTTTGTGGGTCCTTCCAACTCAGAATATTCTTTGATACTGTGACTGTGGTCAGAATATTCTTTGATACTCTGATTGTGGTCAGAATATACATACAGTGATGCCTGTAAGAGCTGACAGGACATTTCTACACTGTAATTACTGCCTAAAGATACTGAACTTCTGGCCCCCTGCCTTTCCCTATAGTTTCTGCTCTGTTTCATACAAAATGCAGAATATTCAGAAAAGTGACGCTTGATAATTTTCTGCTTTACATAACACGCTCTTGTCCCCCTATTTTACCACTTGTTCTGCCCCTCTTTGGAGCAGCTGAAACAGCAATGCCCATTGCAGAAACACCATGCAAGAAGCTACTTAGCCTAAGCATCCAGTGTGTGGTCCCTGTATTGTATTTCTGGACTTATCTGCGGCAGCTTTGTCTGCCACAGGGAACAATTCCTCGGCTTTGTGTACTGCACCCGCACATCAAGATCCGTTTTTCACCTGCACGTGGCCAAAACCAATAGCTCTCCAAATGCTCCAGCCATGGAGGCTCTGGAAACTGATGTCCATTCTTAACAGAGGAAAGGCAAGACCAATGTTAACCAAAAAAACAGGCAGACTCAAGGCCTACACCATAACTTCTGGTTTCTGCCTCCTCTGCAGTGCCACAGCACTCTGTTCTGTAGTGGTCTTAGCTAAGCAGCATCCTACTGTTAGAAAACACACTTATTTAGTCTTACCCTACACTGTAGTTGCAGGCGTGGTAATAAGTTTTATATCAATATTGCACAAATTGCAGAATCCCCTACTAAAAAAGGAAGCAAGAACAAACTGTTCTAGTAACTTGGCTGAACATAGCTGTGGTTTTCAATACTTCTGAACACCCATAAAGCATTTGTGGACTGTGGTTTAAAATGTATGAAAACTGACATTTCTGCTAAGAGCATTGGCACTGATATTCTGCTGCTTGTATTCTCATGAGAAAATGGTTTGAAATACTGCAATCCTGTTTACTGTAACGCTGACACACGCTTTGCTTGAAATTTTAGTCTGTAGGTTGCAGAGTTCATCCCCTGCTTAGAGGATTGTGAAAGTCTGTGTCTTCTTCATGGCAGCTGTCTTCATTTTTCTGCAGATTCCAAAAGACAAAGCTGAGCTGTCTTGTGGACAACATTTTTGAGGTACTCCTCCTAGTGTGAAAACTGGCCATATACTTTCTGGAGGACATGTTATCAAACACTAATACATTAAAAATCTGTCCCTGCACAGTGCTTACAAACACTAGAACCCTAATAAATAAAACTCACATATTTAGATAAAAAAACCAGAAAATACTATTAAGTACTATCTGCTGATCTACTGGCATATTTTCCTTGAATGCCAAACAGTTCTGTGAAAAACACAACCCAAAAAATGCTCTATAAGACAGGAATCAACAACACTTTGGCATGGAAGGTGACAGGAAACTGACAAGTGACAACTGACAACTGACTGTGCAATGCAATTTAACTTTGTGTTGGTTATGGCATTTAAGAGACACCCTCATCTGTGATCCTTTGCGTCTTGAATTCTCCCATCTGGGGCTGCCCCTCTGAAGGAAAACGATCTGGCAGTCACACGCATAGGTTCTGCTCCTCACTGTCCTTTGCGTGCAAAGGACCACTGCTCTTTTTTTGAGAGGACAAAGGTCAGCCCAGCAACTGGAGACAGCTGAACCTTGCCTTCGAATGAAGAAACTGGGTTCAAGCAACAGCAGGCAGTAAATCAGATTCCTTTTTCAGAGGAAACAAAACGTGAGCATGTCCTAGAGTGAAAAGAGAGGAAGCAAGGGAGCAGGAAGGGGTTACTTAAGAGGTGCATCCTTTCAGACCTTGCAATAAGGAAGCTTAATCTTCTAAACAAACACAGAGTGTTTCTTACCTACATAGATGTTCCAGAATTCCTCCTACAGGTAAGTGTGGGAAATGGGGAAAAAAGGAAATAGAGTTAGATATGAATTACTGAATTCCTCAGAAAAATATTAGATTTTTCATACACAGGATACTTGCAGCTAACAATTGTTAAAAGAAATATTTACATTATAGATACATACAGTGCCTTGCAGCCCACCATTACCATTTAATAACTTAAAACCATATGATCCATATGGTGCCCAGCTCTACAGAAACAAGTCGAATGCATTTTTCAGAAATATCTGAAACTCCTTAGAGTTTTTCCAGTGTTACTTATTCAGCACAAGCCACTTGCTTTCTTGCATAACTATCTTTCCACCAGTTTTGACTGAATTTACTTATATACGCGTAATGCCAAATTCTCAGTCTCAATCCCCACCCCATACTCCCATCAATCAGGACCTCACAAATCCTGATATTTAAAAATATTTTTTCTGATTTGTGTTCTCCTTTCCATCTGCACTGAGGACTCCAGGATGCTGTCTGTCCAAGACAGTCCTTTCCAGTGACATCTGGTCACCAGGCAGAACAGGCTGTGCCGGTTCTGCTATGGGTAAGTCAACATTTATGATCTGAAGTACGCTGGCGATGCACCCACGACTCCCCACCCAGGACACCTCAGGGCCACTCCAAGAACATTCTGGCCATCAATTAATGCTGAAGGGAAGTGAATCTGGCCTTAGCTCCAGTTTCAGGGTAGTTCTAAACAGCCACATAGCTACAGTCTATGGTTGCAATGCCACCTTTTCTACATACTCCAGTCCACACAGCTGCCCCATCTCTTTAATTTTCCCTTGAGCTTGGGAACAAATCCCATTTCTGTCTAAAGTTAACCAAGCCTTTGGGGTAGGGCAGGTGACACAAGAGTTACACACACAAACTTCATTCCAATCAACATTAAGGCGTTTAAGAGCTGTTCACAGTATACATTCTCTCAGTTCAGATAAAGACAGCCACAAAACTACAAGCACTGCAAAGCTGCTTGAGGTAAGTTCAGTAAAATTCCCCCATGAAGTTCCATGTGAGCGTTTGTCTCCTCAGACTTCCCGTGGACTGCCTTGACCATAGTCATGGCACTTAGTTGTGTCACCAAGATAGGGCGAACATAGTTCCAACACTGGTAGCAGATAAGCTGTTGAAGGTCACTCTCAGTGGCAATTAAACAGATCAGAACAGATAAAAGAATGGAGGCTTTAACATGGGCTGGCCATGCGAGAGCTAAATTAAGACTGTTATGGGATGTTTATTGCCTTAGCAATTACACCCACAGTCAACTACTATTTGTTCTTTGTGTTAAGTGATTGGGAACAACTTGTGAATTTTGACACCCAGCTCAAAGGACTTGAGCAGTAATTTTTAAACACAAAATATATAGACCTATGTTTCATATTAGTTCATACTTACAGTTTTCTCCTGGTCTTCAAAAGCTTCTCTTGCTTCTTCTTTTGAGCAGCGCTCCTCATTGCATTCTCTTTCAATATTTCCTTTCTTCAATTCCTCTAAGAAAGAGTTAGCACGTTTTGTTCTTTCCAAGAACTTGTCAGCATTTTCTTTCTTGATGAATACTAGGTAGCAGAGAAAAATGATACAGGTGGATAACATTTGGTGGTGGAAAAGAGTCATGACAAGTAAGTGAAGTAGAAACAAAGCCAAAACAGACCACTCTACCTGTACACAACATTACCTGTGAGGTTAGTCCTCACACAGGCTGATACATCCCAGGATCTCTCACAGCAGTCTCTCTCTGAGAATCAGTAGGCTCAGAACAAAATGTAGGCCCCCCAAAATTCTCTCCTACTCTTTTTAGTCTTGAAAAGGTTGCCAATGAGGGCTTATGTTTCTGCTGTTCCTGCTCAAGACTCAGTCTTGAATGGAATGACTTTCCCTGAATGCTGGGGAGATTACATTCCTTGATTTGTTTTCAAGGCTGACCACCAGGCAACACCACTGTCTTCTCCAGGAGCTTGTGTTGCAGAAACTAAATGCCACTCAAGATGCAGCAATGTATCTTCTAACAGATGGAAAAAGCCCGCGTATGAGTTCTATTGCTCTTCACCACTCCAAATCCCACTGCACTGCCCTGGGATCTTCCTGCCCTCTTAACAGCACCTCCCAATTGCCTGTAGAAATGTTCCTGCCTTCCTGATCCATGTGCATGTAGAGCTAAGGCAGCTGCCTTATAAGATTTTACAAAGAGCAGAAGTAAATGAACATCAGCTTTAGCAGGAAAGTATAGCCTGAAGTCAGTTTGCTGAGTAGTTTTATTTCTGAAAAGCTTGGTGTCACAGAAGCCTGAAACCCGCTGCCTTCAAGTTCAAGACTCAGGTAGCTGTTGATTTAAACTAGAGGATCAGAGACATTAAACCATTAAACTCATCACAGGCACTTGCCTATTTGAACAACAGCATTGCTCTCCAGTGATTTGTGCACAAGTTACCGGGCAGGAAAAATAAAAACAGCACTGGAGTAAATAAGTTGCCAATTGCCCTATAAAAAAAAGCATATGTTCTAGGAAAGTGTGAAGAGTTTGGAAGTTGGCTTTTAATCAAGTTCTGCCACCTGGAATTTAAACTGAAAAAACTGAAAACTCCACACAGGCTGGAGTGCAGAAGAGTGTGTCACAGGTGTGACTTCCGGTGGTTTATGCTCACTGAGAGGCTTGCACATTCCTTCTGGAGCATCCTTCGTGCAGCTTAATTCAATGATAAATAAACTTGCTAATAGTAATTATATACCCTAATATCCTCCAAGTAAGCACAGAGGAGACTTATTCTGCTTTCACTGAAATTGGTGGATCATCCACAGGGAGACAAGTTCTGTTTGTGTTACTTATATTAAGGAATCCCACTCGTAATTTGAAGCCCCACTTACTTTGAAAAGGCTCCTCTCGAGGAAGGCTTACAGAAAGTGCTTTTAACTTGCAGCTCAGCGACTGTTAGTTCATTCACCCACTATCTTATTTGCCCTTAAATCCCTCTCTTCAGTGACAGGAAAGTGACAGGACACAGCCGGTGGGGTTATCATCTCTATATTCCTTTGCTTTCACGCCACCCGCATAAGCGGATGTTTTTGTGAACTTGAACTAGCCTCTTTCTGAGGCTGCTCGTTCTTTTTCCCAAGCTCTCTATCATGCTTCCTTCTTTAGAGGCATCAAGGAGCAACAGGCATTTGTCAACCGAAGCAGGATATTCCAGAAACATGCCGAAGACCTTGTTTTAAACCCCAAGCAGTCTGACTCACTGAAGGAAGAGTTAACAGCTTTGGAAAAGTCACTTGCTGATGCTGCCTCGGACTTAGGCGTTGATCCCGGTGGCACAAAGGGCAGCGGGACCCGCTCCCCCGCTGTGCCCCAGCCCCTCCACGGCCAAGCGCATCCAGCCAGGACCCGGCTGGGTTTCCCCTCACACACGAGAGCACCTCAGGCAGCGAGGGCAGCTGTCCCCCGGTGCGAACGGCGGGCAATCCCACTTTCCCACACCATCCCCGAGATGCCCCCACGCAGCCCCCCGCCCCCGAAGCGCAGCTCCGCGCTTCACGGCGCTGTGCGGGGTCGGCACAGGTGCTGATAAGCCCTCAGCCGCGTGGAAACTGAATCTGCCGCGGAAGACGAGCCGTGGGGCGCCCGCTCCCCTTCCCCTTCGCCGCGGCTCCTGGCACTCTCCTGGTGCGCGCCCNCGGCACGGCACGGCACGGCACAGCACGGCACGGGAGCCGAAGTCTTCGCCCCTTCGGGCGGGGTGAGACTGAAGCAGCGTTGCCTCACCCTGCCCAGAAATAGCGGAAGCGCCGGGACAGGGTGAAAGCCGCGGCGAAGTTTCTCAGTCGGGGTGGATGAGGCTCCTCTTCTTTTTGTTCTTTATTTTTTTAAAGCCCAAGGCAGAGTGGGGTTTGTTTTATTTTGTTTTTATTTGCACCTTTTATTTAGGAGGAAGGGAAGTGAATCGTTCCCTCCAATAAGCCGGCGTGGCCCCGGCCCGGCGCTGGGCAAAGCCGGGCTCCCAGCCCACAGCAGCCGCCGTCCTCGGCTGCTCCCAGCCGTGTGTCCCACATCCAGCACCGTTCGCTCCGCTCTTTGGACCAGTGACCTCGGCCGGGCGCTCGCCGGGAGCTGGCCTCAGTCTCCACTTTCTTGTGGGGAGTTCACGGTACGCTGCGGAGGCCACGTCTTCGGTGCTTCCAGAGCCACCCATCAGGTGTCCTTCATCTTCTTGGCTTTCCTAAGCAGGCTGTTATATTGAAAATATATCTAAAACCCAGATTTGTTTTCAAAAAGTCACTTTGTGCAGCCATTATTAGTACTGATTTCTTTCAGCGTTTTACCCTTTTTCTGCATGATGATTTGTTCGTAAATGTCAGTATTTTCACTGGAATGTTACAAAGGAGAAATCATCTTGTGGATCATGGAAAACACGAACTATTCTACCTCGAGGTCTTGTCAGGGATGGTTTTACAGCTCCGAGCACATCCTCTAAGTGAAAATGAGGCTTTATTTGCTGGTCACTACTTATAGCCACCTTTCTCCCTGAGACTGGACCCTCTTTAGGAGTAAGGAGAACCTCTAGTGCATGTATGCATACTGTAACATCAGTTGTTTTTCAGGTCTCTGAAATTTGCTGCCTTTCCCGGTTCAGTTCACTACCTGAATGAACAATATAACTTTCTTGTCTGTTGGTAAAGCAGGTTATAGGATGTTCAGTATTGCATGGTATATGTACCATACGATGACAATATTTTTCCCTAAAAATAGAGTATGATCAATTGTGTCCTACTTGCTGATAAGATTTTGTGATCGAGTTGATATTCTGCATTATTTGAACAATCTAGAGCCTAAATTCTTCACGAGATAGTTAAACTGTTTCTTAATCTCCTAGTTCAGTTTTATCTTCCTCACCTTTTCAGTGTTTTCATTCTAAGGTCAGAAAGTACATTTTTGAATTGTATATGTTTTCAGAGAGCTTCAGGTTCTACCATTTATGCCTTAAGACTTTAGTGAATGGACTTTGGTCAGCGTTTTGCAGAGGGTTAGACAATTATCCTGTTCAGGTTTTAGATCTCAGGATAGAAAGTACAATTGAGATAATACTGGACAACTGATAAAACAAACATTCCCTTTCATTTGCACTCTTTGTATCAACAAGCATAATACCAAGGCAAAGATAAGATTAAATCAGTGGTATTCTTCACCACTCATAAATATAGGGTTAAATATTGCACTTACTAGCCTCACAGCAATAATGCTTGGTGCAAGAAGATTTAAATCAAGTTTTCATAGCAGACCTGTAAATATGGAATCAACCTTTTCCCAGATTTCTTGTCCTGGAGAGCGTCTGCTGTTCCTCCCCCTCAAATCTCCCTGTTGCCACTGCAACTGCAGGAGGAAACTACTGTACCATAAGCTAAAAGAAATCCCTTTTGTATTTTTTGCCTGCTATTTCATCATTATATTACAGGATCCATAGCACAGGAAGTTATGAAAGCCAGAAGCATAAATGTGTTCAGAGGAGATTGCACACAATTACGGACGACAGGTTCATTCATGACTGTTCAGTCTAATGCAACTTCTGGCTCAGGAAGTGTGTACTTCACTGATTACCAGAAGGTGAGAGGGTGGCTGGAGGAAGGCTTATGGTCTGCATGATGTGTTGCTGAGTGGTCTGCATGAGTGTTTCTCTGAGCATCTAGCTCTGTCCTTTAGCAGAAATGGATGCAGAACAGGAGGGACATTGTGTCTAATTTGTTATGGTCATTCTGTGCCTGCTTGACAAGATACACAAGTTTACAAACAACACCGAGAGGGAAGTTATTTTATGTATTCAAGTAGGCCTTAGGCTCACTTCAAATCTTTAATAGTGTTGTGGGTATAGCATGTATCAAATATCTGAGATAATGAAGGAATCCTTCAATGAGAAAATGGTACAGAGGGATTGGGGGGCAATAACACGATCTGGAAATGCTGTGGCCCAACATGATTAGTCCATGTGCTTCCTCAACCAGTCGATGTATTTCGATACCCTTGTGTAAACCCCATAGGTGCCTTCAACAGCACAGCCCTTTCCCCAGCTGACAATCCCAGTCAGAAACCAAGTGTTCTTGTACTGTGTAGCATGAGGACCACCACTGTCTCCCTTGCAGGAGTCCTTAACCCCAGACAGGTCTCCTGCACAGAACATATTCTCTGTAATATTTAAATCGGTCTCCTTTTCACATTCCTGTGTCTTTACACGTGGCAAATCAACTCTCATCAGAACAGAAGAGGTGGCACCTCCATCTATTAGGCGTCCCCATCCGCTTACTGTGGAGAACTTGATGGTGGACAGTTCATACACAGCAAACCTTTTCTCAGGCAAACAAATTGGCACCACATAGTCAGTGAGATTCACCGGTGTTTCCAGGTTCAAGAGGGCAATATCATTATTGACACGTCCATTTATGTATCCTTCATGAATGATCATCCTGGCGACTCCACTTTCTTGCTCAGTTTTCTCATCGACATTTATTTTGTGTTCACCTGGAAAAGTTTTTAATCGCGAGTCATGTCAGGTAGCTCCTTGATTCCTTGGAAGTTTGAGAATATAGGGTGTTTCTAGTCTGACACCTCTAGGGACAATTACCTTGTACTGCCAAAGCCTTCTACTCTGATTTTATCAGGATAAGAATCTGCCACCACCTTGATAAGATGAGGAGGGGAAGATACATACCCAGTCTCACCCGAAGCTGTTTAGGGTGAGTATGCTCCAAACAGTGAGCTGCAGTGACCACCCACTCTGGGGAAAGCAGGGTGCCACCACACTTTTCTGTCTGATCCTGTATTATAAGGGCCTGCCAACATAAAGCAAATTTATGTCTTACATCAAATGTGCTTGACATAAATCTCGGTAGAGATGGGTTTCGCGTTGCTTCTTTCTGTCCCTTTATGCAACCGTTTTCGACAACACCATGCTGACTGCACGGACAACTTAGCAGGGGAAGTCCTCCCATTGACATTTTCTCCACCTTGCCATATGGACCCTCCCTGTTATGGCCCAGAGTGTATCCCTGGAAGCTGCAACTAAAATTCTTGCTGGCAGTAGTGTTAAGGACTAAGGGGTCAGGAGACAGAGACAGCTGTGCTACCACTCTACTCCTGTGAAACCAGGTACTCCAGAATGAGGCTAAGGTGCCTAAGTGAAACAGGTGGATCTGCTGGCTATGGATGAAGAAGGAATTTGGTTATCAAGACATGGCACTTCTTATGAATTTTTAACGTAATAGATTTAAAGCAATGAATTTAAGATAGTGATTTCATAAGGAAATTTAAGAAATAAAAGCAATGAAAGATTTTTCAAAACTCACTTGCCATGGACATTCACCTGGAGGACAGATTAAACCACCCACTATTCTCCCATGTACAGTTGAATTTTTTTTTGCCAGCACTGGTATTTTTCCACACGGGTATTTCACTGAAAAGAAAAGAAAAGAAAACAAAAACAACAAAAGGCAGCAAGCAGGATTTTATTGTACTGACTTCACGGTAAAACGTGTAAGACCTTCAGTGAAGCTCTGCTAGCTGAAAAACTGATTTCTAGTCTAGGAGCATGGATTCTCAAAAATGATGTAAAGCAGCTCAGCAGGTAAGTAGTCTTTTTTGTTTGGAAACAGCCAGAAGTGCTCTTACAATTAGAGTTCAGGCCCTTACAGCATCATTGACATGTAGTCACCTACCATAGGTCTTTGCAAACAATCAACCTGCTTAAAATACACATCAACACAATGAGGCAGGCTGCAGGCTGGAGTGCAGAAGTGACCCTGACAAGCTCTGTAGTCTACACATTTTCATTGTCTCTGCTGACTTTAAATCATGTGTACCAAGTGCACAGCATCCACGGTAGGGTGAGACGGAGGCTTAATCATGGGAGGTACACCTTGCCATCCTTTGTTTGGCCAGAGCCAAAGATGTCCCAAGAGCAGACACTGCCTTCTGGTGTGCCTCTTCCGGACTACCTCGTTTGCTTGTGTCCAGAGCATGCTGGATTCTTCCAGACTGCACATCTCTGTTCTGCCTGAGCCAGCATGTGAAGACTGGCAATAAAGAGAACCAAACCCTGACTGAACTTGGAATTAAGCTGTAGTGCAGAGGAAGTCTTGGTGTTTTCAGTACATCCTTCACCCAACCGAGTTTTCCTGTAAAGGAGAAGGTCTACCCTTAGGGGTGCCTGTGTGCCACGTGTGCTGTAACTGAACACACCACCCTTTCTGTCTGGCAGTCACTCTGTGATAACACTGTGAGGAGGAGTGCTCTTTTTCTACCTCTCTGGGAGCCAGAGCCCTATATTCTCTGCTGAACTGCGTGCAACATCTCTACGGAGCTGTAAGTACTTCGGCTGACAAAAAGACAGCATCAAGGTTTTACAGGTACACACAAGGTGTGGAGAAACAGGACTAGCTTTTCGGTGGCAGCTGGTGAAAGGTTAGAACAGCCATAACACATAACACCCATAGTCTCTAATGCTGTGTGTAGGGCAACACAAATTTGGACCATTGTGGGAGATGACAGAGGGACAGTGAGGGGACTGTCAGCCTGGCAGTTACACAGTTTTCTCTACTTGCAACACATGGTCAGTTCTAGGGCTATTTTGGTCCCCAAGAAGAAAGCAGCAACAAATACATCTTCCTTGAAGGGAAAGATGCACTGAAAACATGTGAGGAAGTTTGAATTCTTTGTTCTTAGCTTTCAACAAAAGCAGCTTTCCTATCACGTGGTATCTGTTAATAAGGCATAAGCACATTAGTAGACATTTTTTTCTAATGAAATTGCTGCTGTTGTGAGCTAGGTTGTCATTACCAGCTCTCTGCATGAGTGCTCCATTGAGGTGTGTGTATGGGGGCACCACCCGTCAGATTTACTTTGCATGCTCCCTGCAGCTATGTCCATTATGTTGTTATGTTCATATCCCCAGGGGTCTCCTTTTCCCTCTAATAAAGTAATTCAACTAGGCATCTGCAACAGAGTCAGGTGTCAGCTTATGAATTGGCAAAATTATTAACTTGCACTACTCTAGTCCCAGTTGAAATTTACCTTGCTAGATGAAAGAAATATCTAGCCATAGTGTCTATAGGAATACCAAAAGTGTATTATTCCTAGCAATTATGAAAAGAAGAGAGAGGGAAGGAAGGAAGGAAGGAAGGAAGGAAGGAAGGCAGGAAGGAGGGAAGGCAGGAAGGCAGGAAGGTAGGCTGTTTTTCTTTGGTTTTAATAGGCCTCTTCCTCTCTTGACTCCTGTGTTGAAATAAATATAGTAATAAGATCTAGTCACAATTTCAGACTGGAGAGACAACAGTAAAACAAATCTGCCCCCAGAGTATTTTCCTACTGTGGGTGTAAGCTAATACAAAAAATGGACTTGTGAGGCCCAGAGCCCCTCCACTCACCAGATATCCCTCAGCCCGACCCCAAATCCTTGACCACCTGCTGCCCTGCTTTATTTAGATCACCTGGTGAGGAGCTTATCTCCACTGCTCAGTGCTTTTCTGCTCTACTAGTGGTGAGTGTGTTTCCAAAGGAAGAGACAGGTCCAGCTCCCTCCTAGCTCTGAGCAGGTGGGATGGTCAAACTCGAATTTCCCACATTCCAGCGGAGTGGACCTCTGGGGCCAGGAAGAAGTTCAAAAGCATCTCTGCTTGGTGGCCATGCTGACAACTGTTTTTCTGGGGTGGCTAACTTGCACCAGAAACTAATGTACGATTTATGACTCTGCCCATGGAGAAGAGGTGAGGAGCTGGTATCTGAGGGTTATGCATTGCACCTCCTGGCATGTACACATTGAAAACTTTTCTTCCAGAGCTGGCTTGGAATTAGCATCAGGTTGGTAGTGTCTTACCTTGAGGGATGCAGGAGATGCCATCACTCGCTAAAGTGTAGTCATCATCACAGAAGCACAGTCGTGTTTTGGACTGCTTGTCAGTACAGTACTGTTCACAGCCACCATTGTCAAAAATGCACTTCAGTTTGTCAGCCACAGCTGAAGTCAGAGAAAGAGCATTTAGGTTTCAAGGCTTGGATTTTTGTGCTTAACATTGATAACTTGTAATTGGAATGTTGTCAGGAAAGCAAGGCAGGAAAAAAGATTTCTATGTTTTATGCAGAGCAACTTCATCAAAAGCACCTTCCATTGAAAGCTAGGTAGGCCTGGATCTCCAGGGATTAGGGAAGATTAGGCTTTGTTTAAGAAATGTATACCTAAAATTAAATCAGTCAGCATTTATACAGTACCTGAGCTGTCTCAAGAATGGAGATATTGTAATTGTGTGGTAACCATCATAATATATGACTGAAAAATTATAATTCTTTAGTATTTTGCAATTTAGCAGGAGGATGCTCTGGGATGACTGTTGAGACTGCCTGCCTAGACTTGATGAGTGCCTAGCCCTTGTCCAGACTCTGCATGTTCTGAGGATGTAACACTCAATGTGCAGTGTCCTCCGAAATCAGTGGAAAGGTGTGTATTTATCTCATAAACCACTGGATCCTTCCCTTTGGGCTTTGTACCATGCATATGCAGTGTAGTTCTCACTTACATACTGCATCGAGCTTCTAAGTCAAAGTAACTTCAGCCCTTGAGTAGGAAATAATTCCTCTTTTTCTCTCAGATGGTGTGCAAAAGGCAATTTTTCTTTTGTTTTCCACAAAGTCATTAGAGGGCAATAAGTACCTTGCTGCCTTGCAGTGCCAGACTGCTATCTGGTTAGATCTATCACTCAACACCAAAAGCAGTATGAACAGTAGCTGTCACAGCTAGAATGATGCAGAATCACAGAATCATAGAATATCCCGAGTTGGAAGGGACCAACGAGGATCATCAAGTCCAAATCCTGAATTACAATGATTGCTACTGTTTATCTCAATGCCTTGCATTTGAATTAATAACGGCATTTTAATTTTGTTAAGTTATGCCACAGCTGACCTTTTTCACAGCTTTTCCCCTCGTAGTCGACAGGACAGCGGCAAACGTAGTCCTGAAACTGGTCGTCACAAATCCCACCATTCTGACAGGGGTTGGAGGCACACTGGTTAGGGTCTGTAAAACATTCAGTGTCAGTCCAGCTCACGCAAAGAGCTGCAGCAGTGGAAGTGTTCCACAGCTGTTAGAACATCCTGAATGATCGTACCGGAATAGGTGTGCCAGAACTCTTCCTGGAAGACAAAGATGCGAGATTTAATTAAAGAAAAATCAACACAAGTCTTGCAGCCCTTGTTGCACAAAGTGGGTTACAGACAGCCAGAGTGATGCAACTCCTGCCTCTATAGTTTGTGACAGTTAATATCCATACAATATTCTATTTTCTAGATTGTACCTTATTTTCATATACTAATAGAGAAGGGCCTTGTTTAACACACATAAATGGGTCATCCATAAATAAGCTCTACATCATTGAGGTGGGATTGACTGACAAAGATGTTGCACAATACAATAATTAAGTATTGTTAGGGCAGGCATTACTGGAGGTTTGGGGAAATTACTTAGAGAGCATCCATTTGGCCACCATCCCCTAGATGGGGATTGCCCATGCAGTGTGCCCTCCTGCAACTCACTGCTGCTGTGTACCCCTGTAAACATAAAAGAAAAATGCAAACAGCAGGATGCAAAGTGCTTTTTTAACTCTGGTGGTTTAAAGGGTCAAAGCACACCCTTGAGTAGGGAGAGTCCTTATGACAATGAGTGCTCACCCAGCCCTGTGTTACTTACTGTCCTTTCAACATCACCGTAAATCTCTCTTGCTTCCTCATAGGAACATTTTTCTTCTATGCATTCTCGCTCTAGTGACCCCAGCTTTATCTCTTCAAAGAAGCTGTTGGCTCGTCTTTGCCTTTGCAGAACGCTGTTTGCCTCTTCCTGCTTTAGAAAGACTGAAAAACAGCGGCACGTTCTGTTTGTCATACAGCTCCGCTTGCCAGACAGAGAGGATGGGGGGACGATTTCCCCTGAAAGCTTTTCTGCTTCCCAAGCTTTTTCTGAGACACTTTAGAAAGGAAATGGGCAGATGTGAAAGACTCCTTTCTCTGGCCTGCCTCACAGGTAAAGTGACAACACAGGGATTTTAGAGATCCCGGAGCTTAAGAGAAGATGGTGTGTTACAACAGCGGTGGGTGTGTGCGTGTGTGTGTTGCATGTATGTCAGTGACTCCTAAGGCACTGTCGCATGTCATATGCATCTTAACATGTGCAGCAGTTTCTTACAGCCGTAGCAGCTGGAGAGCCTGTGTCGCTTTATCTAGCACTGGTGTACATGGCAAAAGCTGATTTTTCTGTACTTGATACAGTCAGTCACAGTGACAGGTGGACCACAGTCATGCCTTCACCCACAGTCACATCTTATTTCACACCCCTCCACTTGCTGGACCTGAAGAAGGGATTTTTCCCACCACTAGTAGACCACAATTTAAGAACTACTGCTTTAATATATTATCTTTAGTTTTCTTCTGTGGAAAAGGTTATGGTAAGGTACATAGGAAGGATGGACAATGCTGTTTGCATTTTCCAGTGGAGCCTGTGTATGGCTCCTAGCTCCTGCCATCACCACAGACTACAGCCATGAAGTGGTCTTCTTGTGTGTCTCTACCATGCTTTGGAAAGATATTGGGTACACAGGTTTTTTAGCAGGCATCAGCAGAGCTCATTTCCTAGAACTGCATCAATTTGCAACTTGCAGAAGTGTGCACTGGAAACACTAATGTCATTGTCACCGTGCTGACCTGCTCCTCAGCCTCATGATATAAGCACATCACACAACTATGCTCTCCCAGTATAATTCCGGATAAGGAACAAGAAGTCTGAGTGCTGGTGTGTAGTTTTGCTCCATGTACTACACAGAAAGTGTCTTGAAATTATTCATTTTTCTTTTCTTTTTTCTCCTTTATGTCAGTAGGGGAGCTTCTGGATCTTCATGACTACAGTTTACATTTCAGTGCTTTAACTATTTCACCTCTGCTTGAGGGTAGGTTTGGGGATTGAGGCTGATGCGTATCTCCTGCCTTTCCCCAGGACATTATCTCCGAAAGAATGGGAGTTATCTTCTACCTGCTGAAAGGGCCCTGAGGGATGCTGAAGGACAGACTTGTGTCATCACCAATATACACCCAAACATAGATGCTGAGAGGGTTTATTCCAGTCTGAAGTGATGTGACGTGTTTCCATAAACATTTTTCTCTAATTCAGGATATTTGCTGAATTACATGCAGAATAGTGGTATTTTTCCCCTGTATTTCAAAGTTACTTAGAGGAATAAAGTATTGTCTGGCGTGCACTGAATTTATCCCTGGGTGCTTCATAAGCATTTGGTCATTATAGGAATGTCATCTGGGTCTTTCTGCCTTGACTTCAGTCAGGCTGTACGCATTTGACGTGGCTTTCCTTAAAGGCTTTTAATTAACCTTATACTGCAGGTACATGGCACATGTATCAGTGCATGGGCACAGACTCTGACAGAGGAGCATGCCTGAGCACATGGCTGGGCATCAGCACATGGCTGGGGGTGTCCACCCACTTATTTTGCCATTATCCACTTACTTGTATTGGATCACTTCTGACTTTGCTACCTATCTTTCCACATTTCCTCACTGCAACAAATGAGACGCAGTCAATGGCTAACTGGGAATCTGAGAGCACTGGATCTGCTTTATTAATATGAGAGCTGGTTTTTGGACACATACCGAGCAACTGAAGAGCTACCTCTTCTCTGCCTTCTACTGAAACAGGGTGGATCCTCACCTCTTTAATTACTCATCGGCCGAATGACAGGCTATTGCTGCTTTGCTTTGAAAAATGTCCCAGTTCTGTATGAAATAACAGTAAATCCCAGTTCCTTTCTTCATGTAGACAGCTGGCGGTTTGCCTGCTGTCTGTGCACCAAGATAACAAATTAATTTAATTTAATTTATTTTCCTTCGTTGGCAGAACAAGTGCATGGAGCCATTGCTGAGAGTAAATAAGAGCTTTAGAGTAATGCTCAGGCACAGCAGGAGACAGGACTAACATGCAACAGTGCTCAAAACTTGCAGTGGAAATCATCTCAGTAACAGGAAAGAGGTCCATTGCCAGTAAACATACTTATAGCCATATCCTACAACATACCTGCATCCAGAGAAAGAGGGATCAGTAGCAGAAAGCAGAGAAACAAAGCCACACACTGCCTGGAAATCATGATGAACCCCGTGAGCCAGTGTCCCGGTAGTGTATTGACATTTCAGCAAGGACTGTTTGGCCAAAGGGCTCAGCTTCAAATGCTTGGAGCCAGAGGAGGGGCTGGCGAGTCATGGAAACAGCAAAAGATCCATGACAGTCTGGTGAGCTGAGCAGAAGGGCATATGCAAATCCTGCCATGTGCCCTTTTTACACAAGCGGGGAGCGTGATTTTGAAGTGTGCTCTCCTGACCCATGCAAAAGCTATGCTGGTTACACAGGCTGCTACCCTCGGGCCTGCATTTTCCATTTAACACACCTTTTCCATGAGAAACATGAACGCGGGGACCCTGAATCCATAGGACAGGCATTAACTTGGCTGCATAGCTCCACATGCAGAGAGCAGTGATGTGATACTTATCTCACATCAGCAGTCAAGATATGGCCTTTCAATGCTTTGGAGTATGATTGTACCACTGGCATCTATTCCCATTTTTCTGTCACCAGTTGAAACTCTGCACTTCTGCCTGAATTTGCTTGGGGACACTAATTAACCAGCAGGAGACACCCTACGCTGGTTCTCTCCATCTTTGCTGCCAGACCCATGTGGCCTGCACAGGTTGTACCAGCTGGACGTGGCACTGAGCTGATCCACGTTGTACTTCGTTAGTAACTACAGGAGCTTGAGGGGCCACTCTGCAGTGTTTCATCTGGAACATAAGCAGTTGCCTGATTTAATGGAAATCAATTAATGGCATCAGACTGGAGAGCTGACAACATTCTTGGGGAAATATTTACTTAAGATAGCAGCAAGGTAAAGAGCATGTTTGTCTATGAGAAGTGAAACATTGCCTGAAGGCTGGAGTGTTTTCCAGGCTGTTCTTCCCTTCCTGCATGGAAAGGAAGGAGGGTCAGCTCTCCATCTGAATGCTACAGCAAAGGAAATCAACGGCTGGATTTTTACTTTGCTGCCAACACTCAGCATAACTCCCTGCAGAAGCTGTGATTGCTTAGGAAAGCCAGGCTCCTGGCTGTTGTTTCCATGCAGTCCTGCTGTTTAGGGGCAGTACACACAGCTGGATATTCTGCTTTGAAATCACTTTCCCAAGAGGCGGTATCCAGGCACTTCTCTGGATCACAGCCTGGTTAATTTCCAGCAGCTCAGTTCCTGGGATGGCTGAGAACAGATGGCATGTCCTATCCCAGGCAGAGGAAGGAGGCCAGTTACTGGAATGCAAAAGAAGCTACATCAGCTCTCTGCTGCTTTTTGGGAACCCTCTCCATACCTCTCAGCCTGCCAACACAACCTTTGCTCCTTGTTCACTTGCCTGTGGTGGTGAGTTGAAAATAGCAAGTGCATGTTCAGATTAGCAAGACCAAACCTAAGCTTGAAAATTTCTTTTTATCTCGTCTTCTTGGGAATGACCTAGCCCCATTTAGCTGTGTGAATCATGCAGATCACAGAATGAAGGCCTGCCTTCCCTGCCTGAGGTCAGCCTGAGTCTGCACCTATGCAAAAGGCAGCCTTCTTTTCCTTTTCCTTTTCCTACACTGGGTAGGCATCTCCCTGCCAGGGAGGGTGGGGTGGCTGCTACTCCACCGTCGCATTGCAGCACCTCTGCCACCTCTTCCTTCTTTGTAAAGTGCAGATTCTGCACATCCTTAGGAGACTCATGCAGTATTTTCCTTTTGGCTTCCTTCCTCTGCTGGTATCCCTTAAACCAGAATGGTTTTGCTTGTATTTCTTGGGAATACAGCCAAATGGTTATTTTTAGAGCCCAGGAAGAAGCCCAAGTGCTGGGAACAAGAGTCAGTTCACATGGGGACCGTCCTTCTTCCAAGAAAATTAATGCAATTAGGCTCCATCGGGATGAACCTGAGAAGGGTCACTGAGGATTCAGCACTCCCAGGACTACATTACAACTTTGTTTAAGAACTTCATACTGACAGATCTTATCACACAGGTGTTTCCTACTGACTTCAGCCGGGCCAGTTAATTGCTTAAAGAGCTGTGTTTTTAAAGGAGAGCTCCCCTTCCTTGCAGCCTTAGACCCCAAATATCCTGGTTTTAGCTGGTATAGAGTTAATTTTCTTCTCAGCTCGTACAGTGCTGTGGTTTGGATTCAGCGTGAGGGTAAGGGTAACACACTGATGATTCAGCTGTTGCTGAGCAGTGCTTTTCCTGTCAGGGTCTTTCCAGTGTCTCATTCTCTGCCGGTGTGGAGCTGCACAAAAAGCAATGAGAGAGCATGGCCAGGACAGGTGACCCTGGCCAAAGGGATATGCCATACAATAGAATGTCATGTTTAGTATACAAACTGTGGGGAGTTGGTTGGGAGGGGATGATCACCGCTTGGAAATAGGATGGGCATTTGTTAGTGAGTGGTGAGAAATTGTATTGTGCATCACTTATTTCTCTTGGGTTTTTTCTCTCTCTCTGTGTCTCTGGTTTTTATACTAGTAACATTATTACATTAGTATTATTTATATTCTTACATGTTATTTTGCTTCAACTATTATGCTGTTCTTATTTCAACCCCTTTTTCCTGATTCTCTTCCTCATCTCATGAAGAGGTCAGCACTGAATGAGCAGCTGCCTGGTACTTAGTTGGTGTCTGGGATTAAACCATGACAGTCCCCTTGGTGCTCAACATAGGGCCTGGAAAGATGAGATGATGACTGATGTGACCAGAGAGTATTAAAACAAGTTTGTTATAAGCCTTCATTGCATGGGTTTAATAGTCACTGGTCACAATGCTGATTTACTTGCCACCAGAGTGGTTGTGCTTGTTCTAGGGTTGTGTTATGCAATACTTTACTTGCAGGATTTGTCCGCTGTTTTGGTGTCTGTCGCCTTGGGGGCCTGGGTTCTGTTGTACTTCCTAGTGTCAGCTTTCAGTCTGATAGAACCTCTGGCTGCCAAACTAACCCGGTGTGTGTTCTCACCATTGCTGTCCCCTTTGTATTTCGGGAGCCATCTACTGGGAGCTATTAATAATCACACCTAGCCCCAGACCCCATGACAAGCACTGCTACTCAAAGGAGGAGGAAAGGGATTAAAATTCCAGCAACAGGCTCTGAAGCTACTTAAATTCTGCTAATGAACATTGGGGCTACTCACACTCCAGCTGACTTCATTTGGAGGGATGTCCAGCACATCTGAAATTGACTGCCCCAGGGGTGGAAGCACAGCCCCACCATCTGCCATGGACAGACCCAGAGGCAGCGGAACACCTGCAGTACATTGATGATATCATGTGGGACGATACAGAAGTTTTTCAGAAAGGGAAGAAAATAATCTAAATTGTTCTGAAAGACAGTTTTGCCATAAAAAAAGTAAAGGTCAAGAGGCCTGCGCAGGAGATTCAGCTTTAGGGAATACAGCAGTGAGATGGGTGTTGCCACATCCCAATGGACATGATCAACAAAAGAACAGCAATGTCTCCACCAACTAACAAGAAAGAAATACAAGCCTTCTTAGGCGCTGCAGGTTTCTTGAGAATGCACATTCCAAACTTCAGTCTGGTTGTCAGCCCTCTCTATCAAGTGACCAGGAAGAATGATTTCAACTGGGGTCCTGAGCAACAAGACTGTGAACAAGTCAAACGAGATAGTTCATGCTGTAGCCCTTGAGCCAGTCTGAACAAGGCAAGATGTAAAGAATGTGCTTTACACCACAGACAGGGAAGACAGTCCTACCTGGAGCCTCTGGCAGAAAGTACCAGGAGAGACTCAAGATTGATCCATGTGCTTTTGGAGTCACATTGACTTTGGAGGATCAAAAGCCCACTAAACTGTAACTGATAAAGAGCTACTGGCAGCTTATGAAGGTGTTCACGTGGCTTTGGAAGTGACTGGTACTGAAGCACAGCTCCTCCTGGCACCCTGGTTACTCATGCTGCACTGGATCTTTGAAGGAAGGGTCCCCTCTTCTCATCATGAAACTGATGGTTGTGCAGTGATGATGGAATCAGAACTGGTTTTAACATGCAGCAATCCAACATCACATGCCATCTTTCCTGCCCTGAAAAATTATTACGAAAGATGAGGACCAGGGTCATGGATTGAATTAATTCAGTGGACTTTTATAAGGATGGTCTATAGACTAAGAGAATGGTATCTGTGTGTACATCTATCAAAAGATGGAAAAGGTGATGGGGGGGGTACTCGGAAGTGTGGGACCTGGCATGACACAACTGGTATGGAATAAGGTTTGGATACTGTTCAGGTTTCAGCTGGGACAGAGATAATTTTCTTCTTCAATGCAGTGGTGGGATTTTGGATTCAGTATGAGAATAATGATAACACACTGATGTTTTGGCTGTTGATCAGTAGTGCTTACCCTGAGTGAGGGACTTTGAGTTTCATGCTGTGCCAGAAAGGAGCTGCACAAGAAGCCATGAGGGAGTATGGCCAGGACAGATGACCCAAACTGGCCAAAGGGATATTCCCTTCTTAGAAGTCATGCTCAGAATATAAACTGGAAGGGGATGATTGCTGCTTGGGTCTAGGCTGGGCACTGGTCATCAGGTGCTGAGCAATTGTATAGTCTTTACTTGTCCTTTCTTGGTTTTTTTTTCCCCTCTCTCCTCTACTAGTAGTAGTATCATTAGTTTATTACCATTAGTATTATTAGATTTTACTTTGTTCCATTTATTAAAGTCTTCTTATCTCAACCCGCAAGTTTTAGTTTTCCGCTCCTGGTTCTCCTCCCCAGCCCACTGGGTGGATAGGAGTGAGCAGCTGCGTGGTCATGTCCTGTTTGGGGTTAAACCACGTTACCAGCTAGAGGAGCAAACAGTCTGCTTTTCTTCCCCAGAAAAACCCTATGTGTTACATTGTCTTCCTTCTTGTGTGGTCTTCCTCTAGTTCATGAGATCTACCCCGTAGTCCTGCTCTATAAATCTCCTTGCCAGTGCAGGCTTCAGCTTTGGCTTATGTTTTCTGAGCAATTCCAAGAAAAATGAACTGCTGTTCAAATAAAAAGTAATATCTATTAATGCAAAGATGTGCCCCTGCTGCTCATGGGTGCTACTAGAATCAGTCTGGGAACAGCTCGTTAGAAAATATGATTTAGGATATTTTTGATGTGCCACAGGTTTTTTTATTTAAAAAATTTAAAAAGGTAAAAAATTGAACATGAAAAATGTTAATGATATTAAATTAAAAAAAAATCTAAAGCAGAAACATGAGCCTGAAGACATGATGATGTCTCAGAACATGTCCTTCTTTTATATTTGCTTCGTTTCCTGATAATGCTTTTAAAAGAAGTGCTCCCATAATTTTGTTATTTTTAGTTCCATGTTTCGGGTTGAAGAGAAGATATTTGTGGAAGCTATTGGGAACTGGGCAGTTTGATCTGATCCAACAAGTCACTGGTCATTTCAACATGAGTTTTCTCGTCAGTACGCAGGAACAATTAAAAAAAATCAATAAATTTAGTTCTGAAGAGGCTATCAGATCATTTGAGTAAGCCGACAAAGCTGTGTCTAGGTAAGAAATCTTCAGGAACAATCTGCTTCTTGAATTTACAATAGCAACTTGCCATCAGTCATTTATCAGACTGATAAACGCAAGCAAGCAAAGACTTTGAGCAAGTTAATAATTTCCCATTTCTCTTATACTAATCTATAAATCTATAAGTAGTATGCTGCTAAGCATATTTAGCATTACAATCACATATTAAGCATTTTAAAGCAAATTATTTGAGATTTAGATGTCAAAACAGAACCACTTTCCAGGAGAAAATTACCTGCCTGTTTGACAGAGCTGCATATCCCCATACAGCGATTATTCTCATAAAGAGGAAAGAGAAGATGGGAAGACAATTTTTTTTTTTGTATGACAAGCTCTGAATACAAGTGCTTAACACTGTATTTTTTAATTTTGGTGTGGGTTATTTCTTTCTCTTCTTTCACTGCTTGAGAAGGATACCTAAAAATACAGAGAGAATAACAGAAGAAAAAGATAATAAAGGCAGTGTACCCCAAAGTTTGTCTGTTTAATGCCACATATCTCAGTTGGTAACAAGACATATTAACTCTTGCTACAAACCTTTTCTTGACTGTCCTGAGGCCACAACAGCTACAACAGCACCACTAGGAAATCCATAGTCTTTTAAAAGTAGCTGGGGACCTCGCTGTCCTGTCACTGGATGGAGAATGAATAAAAATTCATCTCCTTTCAAATGGAAGCCCAGAGAAGGTACTCAAGTATCTAAATGTCTTATTTTGGAAACACCATATCTAAACACAGTTTACACAAAGTCTTAGGGAACAACAGAATTTATCTCTTCTATTCCTGCATCCTTAATTAAGGGATTTTATTATCTTTACCCGAATTTATCTGAATACCCCTGAATTTGGGTTGCTTCATTATGCCAGGCAGATCTGGTTCTGGCCACACACATCTAGGGAGGCTGCTAATTCTGGGGACTTGTGTGGACACTCCAAACTTCACAGTGGAGTTCATAGTAACATCTAACGTATCACTGAGAAGGGGAAGGGGAGTTCCTGTCACTTTGAGTTAAGTGATGTAAATGAGTTCCTCAGTTTTGCTCAATGACAGCATCTGTGCAGGATGGAGAAAATGTTTTGTATTCCAACTAGGAAACCGCTTCTGTATCTCTGAAACACTGCCCCAACTTTGAGACAGTGATCTAAGAAATGAATCATTATTAGGTTTTTATATAGAAAATTCTTTACTTTTACTCTTTACTAAAGTACATTTGAGCTGGAATTCTTTCATTCTTTTGCTCTGACAAGTATGATGTGGATCTACTTCAAGAGGTGGACCTCCTTTTGCTCAGAAAAGTAGGACGACCTATTACAGAGGGAGCTGTTATGATAACAAGATCAAGAGTAAACAAAAAGCAATCAAGTCTCAGTAACACCGTAACGGGATCATGTAATGCACACGGCCAACAGCTCAGCCCAAAGCACTCCAGTCAGTGTGAAATTCACCTCCTACCATGGCACAATGGTCCTTAAAGTCATCAATCTGTGAATGTACAAGCATGTTCCTCTTCAGATGCAGCAAGGGTGAACATGGTGGCTTGTCTCTCACCCAGCCATGGCCAGATGCAGACCTCCAACTTGCTCTGCTACCACCACAGGATCCATGGGATACACAGCTTTCTTCGGGAAAACCCATCACTGATGTGCTTTCTTTCAGAAAAGGGTGTGTGGGGAAAAGGGCAGCGATCAAATTACCTGGCACTTCATTTTTTATCCTCAGCCTGCAGACAGGCTTTAATTCCCTAGTGCCAGGCAAGTGATTCTAAGTGAGACATGACCACAAAGGTGAAATGATGTTTTTCTGAGACGGTCCCAGAATGAGCAGGCTGAGGATTTGAACACGCAGACCTTGTTTTCTGTTCCAAATCCTAGAACCTCTCTCTGTTTTCATATGATACCCATAAAAAGCTTTCAAGACTGTGAGACAAAATAAACCCCAGAGCACAGCTATATAAAGGCATTCAGCAAGAAGCGCTGAAATTTATTCAAATTAATTACAGTAGAGACCTCTGACTTTGAACTTCTAATTCACAACAGCAGTAAAAAAGGAAATGGTGAAATGGGTTGTATTAAAGTGCAATGATGTGGAAAAACCATTGAAATGAGGCTGCAGTGAGAAATGAAACGACAGTCTCATCCAAGCAATGACAGCACTATATACGTAAATTATGTTACAGATAGTTTACAAAATAACTTACATAGATGAAGATAAGCTGAATCTCATGTTGCTATTCCATTGTTAAATGTCAGACTAAATATTCCTGGTCAGCACAGTATTACATGGAATAATAAAAAAAGATCAGAGGATTTCTGTGTTGAAAAAGATGCCTGAAGTAAAACCCTGATCAGCATTTATATTGCAGTATTGCAAGAAACCTAAGTATTTATGAATTGTAAAGTGACACATTCAGCAGCATGAAGACTATAAATACATCTTTTACATTGATACATCATATCTACACACATATACATATCTACACATGCATATATATACACACAAGCACATACACGCACATATATATCTGCATAAATATATGTGTGTGTATATACATGCTTTAATTTGTGCTGACCATGGTCAGCTGCATTTTGATTGCATCTGGGGTAGGGTTGCTTCTGCGCATCATTCTTAGGAGTGTTTGTCATTTAAGTTTTCTAATCTGCAGCCTCTAAAACATAAAATTCTGGCATAAAGATAGAATTCAGGTTTCAGCCATCAGCAAGTCTGATGATTAACAGCAGTTCCCACTGACAATAATCTGCTGTGCTTAGTGCTTCTGAAAAGTTATGCTCTTCATGTCCCCATTATTTTTAAACAATATGGTGCACGAATCAGTTAAAAACCTCTTTTCATATAAGCAAAAATATTTGAGAAATGGACAGGAATGAATACAGTATTCCATACATGCACTTAGTTTTGTACTGTTTGTAAGGAAGGTGTGCAAAGAACGTCTGACAAAGTGAAAATTTAAAACATTGGCTTACATCATACCCTGAAAATAACAAGTTTAGCATCACCCTTCCTTCAAAAAAATTTGAAATACTTAGCTGTAGCATAAATCTGACTCTTCTCTATGATGTTTTTTTCTCCTGTGCTCCCCTTTTATAGAAAAATTATGTCATTGGGGTTTTTTTCTCTTTCAATTAATCTGGAACAAACACTAGGGACTAAAAATACGTTGGATTTCCAGCCCTCATAGGTTTGTTTGAAGGAAGGCTCTTGACCCACAGTGCAGTTACAATAGTTTCCTCTGCCTGTAACTGCATGTTATGAGAGCTGAAAGTAACCATGCAATTACTGTTTATTAAAAAGTCATTTAATGAATAAGAACATTTATGTTTCATTGTGCACCTGCATAAGGATACTACTAAATTGCCAAGGCTATGTAAACACAGTGATCTTGGTAAAGAATTTGGTTGTGAGGCCAAAATTCCTCAGAAAAGAGGTATTTGCACATGTCACTAAAATGTTGGAAAGGATGAAGTAATAGTTTCTTTTGATGTTGTGGTCAGTGAATTGGTCATGTCTGCATCCCAGCCTCTAGGGAGCAGAAGAATATCCTGAAAACCCAAGAGAAAAGGATGGACCAAACCTCCTGCGTTGTTGCCATAAGAGTCCCATTCACTGCAATGACCGAGGTATGTCCTTGGAGAAAGGGTTTCTTGGGGAGAAGAATTGTAAACTCGGATTTATTTTCCTCCTACCTATCCTGTACAGTGGTTGCTGTGTTATTAGTGTACAATGAGCATTTAGCATTGAACACATTTTGTTTGCTCACATTCAGATTCTGGCTGTTACAAAAAGTCACAGTTCTGCAGAAACCTGATTGTGTGTCAAAGAGAACACACGCTTTATGCTAACAGCTCTTCAGAGCAGAAACCTCTACAAAATCCTATTTCAAATCATTTAACTTTTATTTACAACTTCACATTCCATGCACTTTTCCTTGGGATCTTCTGGGAGAACCTGTAAAAGTCACCACTAAAAATACTCAGAGCTGGCAACACAGAATGGGTGGTTCTCCAATGAAGTCCAATGTCCAGAACTCTGCAGCAAATTACAGTCTCCAGATTTACCTTCCAGGGAGGTGGGATGAACATTTCATATTAGCCCTTAATATCAGAGAAGCTGGTGCTACTGACATGGCAGCTATCACTGCAACTTGATGATGTGCTCAAAGTGCTGGAGGCAGTGCCTGATTCTGGGAAAAGAAAGGGAGGAAAAAAAAAAAAACCACAAGAAAATATTATATAGTGGTTGTTTTTCATTACTTTCTTTGATAATAGAAATCTTCAAAGAGACAATTATCTCATTTAAAATAAATAGCCTACCAGAGCTGCTTAAAGATTGAGCTGATTTTGAGTTGCCTATGAGCATCAGCAGATTGTTTGCTGGAATCCAACCTTCTCTACCACTGCTCAGGTTCTTTACAAACCTAAAAAAAAATATAAAAAAATCAGAAGTCAGATTGCTTCATTTGATGCCTTCGGAAATTTTGCCCTAAACATCTGCCTTCTAAACACAGTTCTGCGTATAAAAATTTCCAAACACAGATCTGCGTACCAAAGTCCATCCTCCCCTTCACGAATCAGTTGAACTAGATCTCCACTTTTCACTGTAAATTCTTCAGAAACTCCTTTGTCATAATCAGTCACAACTGTATATTTACCAGGAGTCTAAATGCACACAGAGGAAAGAAAACAAATTATTTCTGTTGAGTAATTTAAGGTATGTCGCAGCTTTTGTTATGTAATTATAGCACTTTTCCCTTCTTTCTGATGTACCTACATGCTGAAGATGGTGTATATATACATAGTGAGGCAGTAAAATTCTGCTGACTGATTACATGCAAATTCAATACATTAATTCTCATAGCCTGAAAAACATTCAGTGAAATCTTCCCGTTACAACAATTAATTCCTATGGCTACAGAACATGAAACCAAAAGGAACAGAACACCTGGCAAACCCGTGCCATGGTGTCTGTGTGGAAGTCTACTGACACGGTAACTGAACTAGTCATCGCTTGATTGTGCAAAGGCACAGATGGACCTCCCCAAGGTACAAACACGGTGCTGATTTAAGAGAAGGGGTTCTTCTCCATTGCCCTGGGAATTTTGCCCAGCTGAGCATTTCAAGGCAGACACTTTTCCTCCTGCCAGCTTCAAAAGCATTCCTGTATCCCACCACGCATGCTGTACTGGTATCACTTGCTTAGCTCCATAGGAAAGCATTTCTGGTTACCAGCTTCATCTCGCCTCCCCCTCCTCCTCCTTCTTCCTCTGCATCCGATGAATTCAGCGGTTCTTCAGCACTAGACCAGCCGTCATTTTCTTCGGATGCATCAAGAGAATGGGATGGTTTGGCCCAGCCTTGGGGAAGGAACAGCTGACAGTTAACTTCGCAGCAGTGAGCCACTGACTGGGAGAAACGTTCTCCCCACTGAAAAGCTCGTAAGTGATCAACATAAACAGGAGAAAAACCGTACACGGGGAGGTTATTACAGTCACTGGGTGAAGTTCACTGCTGGCAAAAGTTGGCCTGTTTCCATCTGAGTAAGTGGAGTTAGTGGCAATGCATGGCAGTGAATTTAGCCCTTTGGATTTATATAAATGGAAATTAATGGACGGAATGCAAATTTCCAACTGAAAAGCAAATATATATAAATATTTGAATAATAAATATATGTTATACAAAGATGAACAATGGATAGATACTCTTTTGTTCTTGGGAGGAAGCAGAACACAGGAACATACACTTTTTGGGAAGAGGTTGAACACCCAAAGTGACCTAACCAGCTTTCTGGAATAAGGGATAGAGGAGCATTGCCTCCTTCACACTGTTAAGCACCGTCAAAAAATTCCACACAAGCTACGAGCACTCTGTACTTCCCCTGACAAGGCAGCCCAGTATTTTAGAGCGTTCAGGCTGACACAAGAATGCTTAAGTACTCTGACCTATCTTGGTGCTAAGTCACTGCACCAAACACCACAACAACAATCTCCTGCCTGTCATTTACTGCTTTTTCTCTCTCAGGGTGAAGCATTTAATTTATTCATAAAGCTGAATCATATCCAGAGTACACAAAATCCTCTTCCAAATAAAACTACATTTTTATTAGTGGGATGTTTTACATCAAGTTCAGCAGCTGCTAATAAATGTGTTGACCTTATAATGAAAAAAAGTAATAATAAAAGAGACAAATATTTGTAAGTAAGATTTTGTTTCAAGCCAAATAGTAACAACAGTGAAACTCAATGAAAAGAATGAAAGGAAGAACAAACCTCCCATTTCCTATAACTATTAGTTAAACTGAGAAAGCACCAGCATTTTTGCTTTGCACTGCTCCTGAGGTATTTGTCGCACAGCTGGTCATGTCAGCGCATTAGGAAAAACCCGAGCTGCATCAGAGTAAAGCCAGAGAAATCATAGAAAGGAATCACACCCAGAGCACACCAAACGGAGTGGGACTTTTACCTTGCCTATGCTTCTGAGTGACCTGCACAAGATTAGAAGTACTGACCCATTTGGCCCTGTCCAGGGTTAAGAATGAACTTCCATCTGTGAAGAAACTGAGTAATAAATTTCTGCTGTACTCCATGAAGATTTCCTCGGAAGCTTACATGTTTTAGTTGGCTTGTTTGACACTGTTGAAACCATTTCTGTTATTTCTAAGTTAAGAACAATGCAACAACAGGAAACTTGGTTTCTCCTAATTGTTCCAAGCTCTCATTAGAAACAGAAGCAATGAGTTGCACGAAAGAAAAAGAAAGTGAAATCACTCTAAGTGCCTGTAACCTCATACTCACTGGCCTTCTCACCTGGTACATTTTGGGCAACAGTTCTTGTTCCTCAGCCTCTTTCTTATATTGTGCTGATGTGCTAAGAGCAGACTGGCCCGATCCTGCCATACCAACGAAACTACTCCTCCTCATACAAGCTGGCACTCTACAATAAACCAGTCTATATAAAAGCCCATCTCCTCCTGCGAAGGGAAGTGGTCACTGTGGTAGTATTCACATTTGCAATCTATGGGCACTGAAATGATGCATGCACATTCAATCTGTGTGTGTGTGTTCTGCAGGGTGGGACTACACCGGAGCTCCCTATAAAAGCAGGAAAGATATGAAAAGGCCAGGCTGTCCTGAGAAAAGACAAGGTTATTCAGAAATGAGTTTAGATACAACGATGCCAGGAAAACCAAGAATTCATTAACTGCTTCTCTTCAGAGTTAATCTCACGGGTTCCTTCAAAGAGCTATGATCTGCCTACAACATGTAATTCTGACACGAGTTCATATTCCTTGAGCTCACTTCAGCATAAATCAGACCAATACAGCAGCGAAAGGAAATGAATGGGGGCCATGTGCTCTGCGCTGGGGTGCTGTGACCATCACCTGCTGCAGTTTCATCCTGAAATGCCCAGGTCAGCTCCATGCTTATCCCTCTTTGAGTTAGGGAAGGAGAAGAGATAAAGTGTCAGAAAAGAGACTGGAAGGTGCAAGACAGAAGGAGGAGTTAGTAGATGTTTTAAGCTAATTTACTTGATTTAGCAGTTTCATAAAGTAAGATGCCTCTTGGATAGAACAGCAAATCAGATAAGCCTGTTCCAAGGACACAATAATTTTATTGTAAATCAGAAACGATCAAGGACTCTCTTCCACGGAAAACTCCAGCACCTGAGGAAAAGGCCACAAAACACCCTTTTCTTTCAGACATTTTTAGGCCCTCAGGATTTCCATGGTAGGTATGTGGAGATCTCAGAGTTTTGCCTGCTACCTGCAGAAAAATAACCTTGTAACTCTCATATCCACCCTTGTGGAGTTTCTGCAGGTGTCTAGCCCAGGATTACATTGCCTGCTGCTCAGACAAGGCGAACAGTGTTGCAATTTTCCCAGCACAGCAGCTGAGCTTGCACCATTTCCACAGACAAGACAAAGACTTCAGAAACCTGGAGAGGAGGCTGATGGTAGGGCTTGAAACAGCTTCACCTTTAGACTAATATTTTCTTAAGGAGATAGTGGTGGAAAGAGTCACGAGGAGAGGGACTGCTCTCCTTGTACTCTCTACTACTGTAGTTAATTAGCCCTAGGGATTTGTACTCAAACCTTCACCAACAGCCCTGCTGGTTAGAAATGTGTTGTTTAATTGAAATACTTTCCTATTCTCTGCTTAGCTGTGAGTTGGGAGGATGGGAGGCAAACTGCTGCAAGGGGTTCAGTTAAGTCATCTGGGGTTCACAGGGTGGTAAAAGTTGCCTACTACCACCCAAAGAAAGATGCAACAGGGCTGTGACTGCAGCAATAAATGCAGATCTAAAAATGGAAATTCCACATGACAGTGATCTGAGTTTTGGAAATTTTTTGCTTTTTTAAAAATTAAATCCTCTCCACAAGGGCCACAGTGATAGAAGGATTCTAACTCACGGAAAACCACATTTGCAGAGCAGCTGGATAATCCTGTAGTTCCCTTAAACACCCAGCTTCTGGCTATTCCTTCAGCAACGTATCTCTTTCCTCCTGTCTTCTAAAAACTAGTTACCCATATGCTACTTTATTTAAAACCAAGGTAGAACTTCAACCAGTTGTGCTATCAAAAACAGTATATACAGATCCACTTGGAAAAACACAGGTGATGGCAATACTCCTGCACACAACAGCATCATACAGGTATTCCCAGCACTCTGATGTAACATATTACATGAGGGATGTGTGGGTACTCGTGGAGTACAAGGTGTGGCATCACTGTACCTCTTAAACCAAAAGGAGTTGGGTCACTCACTACTTCGTGCCGTTTGGCTTTTTTATCAGGACTGGTAGGAGAAGCTGCAGGAGGATGAATAGGTAAAAAACACAGAAGAGAGATATTGAAGAACCAGAAAAAAGAGAATAGGTGGATTGCATGCTAAATACCTTTGAGTTTACACTGGAAAACACGTGGATTTCTGTAACCTAATTTTAGCTGTCACTGGTGCATGTCAGCAGAAGGAATTAACTATTTATAAGTAGTTATTTGAAGACACATTGACAAATTTATTTTATAGTAATAGATGAAAATATATGTAAACTTCTCTAAATTAACTAGACATCAACTGAATGCAATTAACTTCAATTTCAGACAAACATTACCAAATTAAGCAATCATTTTTATGTAAATCTAGTGGTACAGCAATACCTGGTCCTGTAAGAAGGATCATTGGCAATGTCTGGCTTTTAGCAGAAGGAGATGGAGTTTCTGTCAAGGCAAGCATGGGACATTAGTGCTCACCTCATTACCATTAGATCCACAACCCTAGAGTCTCTCCAGAAAGAACTCAAAGGTAATTGGGTTTTAAACAGGCATTCTGGAAAGATGCTTGCAGGGAAAAATATACCATGCTGTTGAACAAGTGCCATCGTCTTAATGCAATTCAGACTGTTCAAAGACAGCTCTTCAAAGCAAGAAGTGACTGTACCAGTGTGATTACTTGGCAGGAGGAAGCAAGAAAGGTCTCAAACTCTTATTGCCTGTTTTAGAAAAAAAGAGGCGAAGACCATTTCTGGAAGAATAGAGAAATTCTTACTTATTTTTCTATCTAGCAAAACAACATTGTCAGACACATTCTGCTGTAGTTATTTATACTTTGAGAGTTTTTTTAGCAAGGATGCCAATAAAAAAATCCTCTATAAAACCTTCACAGAATCACCTTGATTCCTTTTTGCCAAGTACAAGTGCATTTGGGGCAGATCCACTGAAGCTAGAAGCAGGCCAGGTGTCTGGTCAGAAGACAACTTTCTTCCTCTAGTTTTTCTACAGGAATGGGCCACAATAAACTCTGTCCTTGGCCTTGACAGTGAGATTGGAGGCACTGGAAACTGCACTCCTTCCCTTGCATCTCCACAGCCCCACTTTTCCTAGCTGCATCTCCCCCTCCCAGTCTGGAGCTGGCTTCCCTTGAAATCTCCCTGTCAGAGGCACCGACTAAGGAACCTAGCTTGACCTTAGAAGAACAAGCTAGTGTGTACACTGAAAACCTATCACACTACACACACATACAAGGTGATGCTTCAATTACAGCCTTACACAGAAAACAGTCTAGCCTTTTTTTTTTTAAATTACCTTTCTGACTTTTGAGGTTAGTAAAGCCCTGCAGCGTAAAGCGCTTTTTTGACAGTACAGAGCATTCTGAGGTAGAGCTAGTGTTGTCTACAAAGGAAGAGAGAGACACAGAAAGAAAAGGGAGAAGGCCATGAAAAGATCAAGGCAAAAAGTCATTTGCAGCTGTGCCAGGGAACCTGCATGTTAGGATGAGAAAGGACAACTGAAAGTCCAAGTACAACACCAGTGTCTGGTTGTCCTTGCTGTGCAAGGGCTTGTACTGCCACTGGTTCAATAAATAATTTCCATGATGGGAAAAAAAAATAAAGAGAAAAACAAAACAAAACAAAACAAAACAACAAAAAACCCCCCCCTTTAGATCAGGTAATGCCAAGAAATTTTTTCAGAGAAAGAGAACCCTGAGAAGCTGGGCAGCTCTAAGAGAAGACCTGCAGACTTCGGCCTCGTAACAAATAGTTCCCACTTGCCCTTGGCTACCATCGATTCAAGATGGCTTTGGGCCTGTCCACACCACACAATGGAATGCAGAAATCGATCCCAAGCTAAGGGCAGATGGGACCAGCACAATGGTGCAGCATGGGCAGCACTTTGTGGGCGGGCTGCCTTAGGGCTGAAACCAGCAAAGCTCTGCTGGTTCAGGAGTCCTGCTGCCTCCCCTGCACTACCGTGGCTACTCTGCTGGTGGATCTGCCTGTGCATCTGCAGTGCAGGCATGCTCCTTGCAATTAAAGACCACAACATGGTATGGGCAAACTCACCTTTGCCTTTCTCGGGGTACTTTGGTGCTACTGTAGTGCCACAGCCTTCTAGACTTGTGAGATCAGCTTTTTTCTCCTCCATTTTTTTGGTATTTCTGATGTGGTTTCGTGAAGGACTGTTTAATAGAAGAGAATGAAGACAATCAATCCAGTCACAGGCTTTCACATACAGATATATAGGCTGAAAACCATTTATTTGTTACTTCCCAGACCGTAGCTTCCAGGACTGCAAAAGTCATTGGTGATTGTGCACTTAAAGACCATAAGAACATATGAATGAGTAACACCTCTCCTGACTAACTGCAATCACATGTACTATGGCATGGGAGCTACTGGAAAGATGGCTCAAGACAACTTCCACTCACTTGCAGCTAACAGGTTCCTCCTGAATGTACTAGGAAAAAAAGAAGAAAAATAAAGGAATAAACTCTGCCTCTCAGAAGCTCTTAATACAGGAAGAAATGAGTGACTTTGCAGTGGATTCCCATCACAACTCCATCTCGGAATGGGATAGAGAAAGACACTCCACAAATATGACGTATCTGGGAAATTCTCCCTGAGCAATAAGTAGATAAATGAAAGATGCAGGGCAGAGAGCTACTAATACATATTTGAGCACACACCATATGGATATGAGCACATGGGCTTATGGATAGATACATATACACATATGAAAAACCAGAGTGAGTAGCAGAGAATTGAAGAGAGGTGTCAGGCAAGGGCAGAACAACAGACGGGAATAGAAGAATATACAAGTTGGTATGGTGAAGGATGGAAAAAAGAAAAACTTCACCCAGAAACTGGGACGTTGGAGGAATTTACACATTACTTAGGTTAAAAAAAAGTGAATTGGAGTAAAAGAACAGGGGACAGAGAAAAGATACTGCCATGAAAAAGACAAAAAGGAAGGTAACATGACATTGGAAAATGAAGAAAAACTTAATCCAGGTAAAGGAAAAGAACAGTGAAGGAAGAAAAAGGCTGCTCCATAAAATTCTTTTATCTGGAGTGTAATGCATATAATCAGTTCAACAAGCAGACACGTAATACCACCAGGATTTTGGCTGGTGAGGAAAATTACATTTCTGTGGTGCTCTATACCAACTTGCAAAGCCCATACCACTGCTGCTCAGTGTAACAGTTCTGGAGATGTAGAAACTCCAACCTTTACAGCTTTATAGTAGGAAGAGAACTAAACCAAAACCTTAAAACACAAAGACCAGTATTACATCTGCAAACCAGATGTATTAGTATATTTACAAGACAGCCAGACTGATTTCACAACATACTTACCTTGCACAAGATGATGCTGGTAGTGGTAGAGGTAAACTCTGTGTGTGTTCTAGTGTCCTGTGCTGACTAGCTTCTGTAATGGAGGAAAGAAAAAGAACTATTAAAATTGATTTGTGTCCTACACAGGGAAGATCTACAGCGCAGGATTTGAAGATCAAAGAGAAAATAGATTTAAAAAAAAAAAAGAAAAAAAAAAATATCTCCAAAGTATTTTACCTCTGCATGCCTGCAGCTGACTTGTCAGCACTTTTCGTATTTCATTTACCCAAGTAGCTTTAACTTCAGGGGTTGGTGCCTACCCAAAAATAAATACAGTCAGCCATCAAGCACAGAATAGTTATCACACAATTAGCTGCATGCCAAGGCATAGCCTCAGAGAAATCCTTCAAGAGGGACAGACAAAGCTCCCTCTCCAGTGCTTCCATGAACAGAAACTGTTGTAGCCACTGGAACAGGCTGAGGCAGAGGCTCTGCATGTGCTACAGTCAAACCCCATCTCCCAAGCCATCCACTACTCCAGTGACAGCTACAGTAACGGTGTATGCAGTATCCTCTATGGACATTGTAAGATGTAATTATTTTTTTCCCCCAGAAGACTCTTCCATTGAAATATGATTTAGGGTTGTTTTTTTTTTCCTACATTTCCTCATCACACTCTATTAGTGATGTAACAGAGCAAAAACTTCCAGATCTTCTTAGGGTTAGACTTCTGCCCCCCCCCCCTTCCCCCCCCTCGTTTTTTTTTTTTTTTTCAATAGGGCCATGTTATTTACCTGTATAATGTAAACTTCTTCCCTCGCATTATACCAGATTTCAAATTTTTTTGCATCACCTTTGACGTTTTCTGTTATTCCAACTGCAGCCATCTGGAAGCAAAGAGAACAGAAGATGAGCTACTGCATTGCAATTATGCTCAAAACAGAAGCAGGCGGCTACTGGTATTCTTTGGTACCTTATTTCTGAAAAGGAAAACCCCATCTGCCTTCTTGCACAAGGAAAAGAATAGCTAACAAGATGTGATCTGCATGTTGGAGACAAGAGATTTAATGCTTTGTATCAGCCTGGCTGCCTTGGAGGGAAGAAGGGTTTAGGAACATTACATTAAGACTGACTTGTAAAATGTCGCTTTTAAAATCCAGACCATCAAATCCTACATGTTTTTTACATTACCTTACTCTACATTTCCTGCGTGATTAATGCAACTGCCATTCAGCTGGACAGGCAACAACACAAAATAACATAGACCTGCAGCACCAGTCAGGTTTGTCTGAAAGAGTGAAGTTCCCAGTACAATGCAGCAACACAGGTTTGCAGAGATAAAACTTGTATTACTACAGGCTAAGCCCTCAGTACCTTGACCATCAGGACTGATCAGTGTCTTACATTTAAGGAGTGTTTGTAGCTATAAGAAGGTGCTTTCTCATATCCTTCTCCATTTTCTTCTCGCTTTTTACAGAACAGCACTGCTTTCTCGTGGAGGAAGAGGTGTCGCTGCATTGGCTTGAAGCGTGCTAAATCTTTCACCTTTGTGTGACCCTTTTTATGATCAGTCCAGACATTAAAGGATCCCTGCATTAAAAGCTTGCCCAGCTCATTCAGGTTTCCCTGGAACAAAAAACCAGTGATATTTGTAACGACAGAGATAACATCAGATTAACATGTAGACTCTGAACAGGTCTTTACAAGTCTGTTGTTCCCAATAGTCTCTCATACCAGTGTTTATGTCGGATTTGGAAATGCAATAAAAGTAAAGTCAGTGTTGAATTTTTACATATAGTTTTCACTGGCCAACACTGTTCAGGCAGGATTTTATACAGTACCAGTAGCAGAGACACAGAGAACTATGCATAGAGAGAGGGAAGCACTATACACGTGTTTGGTTGTTTGGTTTTTTCCCCCCAAACTCTGCTCCAAATCTGCTTTATGTATTGTTTTGGGTTTTATTATTTTTTTGGGAACTGAAAGTTTTGGGTGTAGTTTTACACAAAGATCAAAGAAAAAAAAAAACTTAGGTAGACAGAGGAAAATATTAGCCATAGCAGGAAAACTTCAAAAGAGTATAAAGAGATCCCTTTTCTATTATTTTCATTACACAATTAAGTTTAAAGACATGTTTTGTAAAACACTCTTCTCATTATTAGTACACAGTATAGGGTATGCTGTACATATATCTAAAAAAGAAATGAAAATAAAGTTAAAAGTAAGCAAAAATACTGCTACTCACATCATAGCCTGTAATGGCTATCTGGTGCATAGAATCATTAACTGCTTTAAGAATGCCCAGTATAGAAGTTAGTGCTTCCTGAAGATCTTCAGCACCTTCACAGTTCTTACTGTACTTCAGCATTTCCTGAGTGCAATGGAATGACAACACACTTACTTAGCTTTTGAAACAGTAGCAACTAGGAATGTTCAACTTTTAACATTGAATTTTAGGCAGGGGTGTTGGAATGAGATGATCTTTAAGGTCCCTTCCAACCCAAACCATTCTCTGATTCTGTGATTTTAAAGTTAGCAAAGTAAAGCTTTATACCATACAATCTAGTTAGTTCAATACTGGCTGGAATACAATAGATCCCAAAGATTTACTTCTCATTTCTCCTGCTCATTAGCCAAATATATTTTGTTCATCTAGAGTTTCTGTAAGCTGTATGTAAGAATTTTACGAGACTAACTTTGCAAACATTTTTTTCATCACAACTGCAAAAAAACCCCAAAACCCAAACCAAACCAACAATGCTCAAACAAAAGGATAGGGTTTTTTTTTCTTTTTCATTTGTTACTTTTTAGAAGTGAATGAATTTAAAAACATAGTCAAATTTAATTTACTCTTTTAATTATGGCAAGGCCTGGCATGCTAGTAACAGATTTGAATCCCTTCTCTAAAGGGATTATTGGTGAAGCAACATCTTCCAATTTGATATAGATAAACGCAGCTGCAAGTTCACGTGGGACTCCTCAGACTTCACAGTATGAAAATAAGAATTTACCCATGGACTGCAGGAAGTGAAGATATTTTAAGTCAAAAACCTTTATAATTCTCCTCTCTTTACACACGCCTAACATAATTAATTCTTTAAAGACTGTCAACATCTCAGTTTTAACTCAAGAGTAAATCTGGTTTGAGCTAAATTTTTACGCTACTGTTAAATACAATTACTGTAATTATGGCTTTGTGAGAAATAGTTCAAACATGGCAAAACATTATATATTAATTTAAATAAATTTATGATAGCATATTGCTCTTATTTTGCTCTCTCAGTACAGCATACTTTAGTGAATCACAACAGCATCCTTCATACAAACACCATACAGTGCTCTCTCTCAAGTGCATTTCCTAGAGCCCAGCAAGGCAAGTTCCTGCAATATGGGTGGGGTGACTGTAACTGAAGTACTTCAAATACTCTATCATCTTTGGTTCAAAGTTTTCTTGGACCTTTTGTTTTCCCTTTATCAAACTTTCACCTTCTTTTCAGCTGCAATCTAAGGGCAAAAGTAGTTACACAAGATGTCTCTGTGTAACATTTGCTTATTAGAAGTTTTTTGACTGAAAGAAAAAAGAGCTGAGCTGAAAACTGATGGACTGGGATTTGTGTGTTTCCATTTATACATCTGTTCACTAACTTTTAGGTTTCTCTCGAGCAGGATGAGAGAAGCACCACTGAAAAAAACCAAATGCACAAAATGTGCTTAGCATTATAGTTTAGTAATACATACCTTTAGCAATAATTGGTATTTGGTTATTCTTTGAACAGGTTTCAGCAAGTATGAGTCCAAACTGAGCTTGTGGTCGAGTTTCCTTTGACATTCCTGTAATCAGTGTTGGATTTCATCAGGACACTAATCAGTATTTGTGCTATTTGTTCTTGAGAAGATTCAGTAAAAATAAACCAAACAAAAAACCCCAGACCCCAACAAAACCAAAGCCACCATTATTTTAGGGATTCAAGCAAGCATACCTGGAAGAATACAGAGTCTGAAAACTGCCTCCACAAACTTTCGGATCGAGGTTTATTTTGACAGTATTTTTCATAAATCTGGAAGTCTTCCATCTGGAATTGGGGAGACAAGCAAAAAGTTGGTAAATTCTTGTGACTTTAATAGACAAAGTTCATAGCAATTTTTTTCATTTTCAATAATGCTATGAAAAAAAACACCACCAACAAAAATTGAATCGTTTTTTGCTTGGGATGCCTCAAGGAATTGCAAAATCACCGATTTTGTAATGCATACTAATTCGGGACTTGCAAAATAAAACATTCCTTTAAATTTTTGCTTCAGTTGAATGTTAAACACCTTATGAAGAAGCATATGTTATATTTACAAATATATTTCTACTACAGTATGAAAAATATCTCTATGAGTGCCCAGCCATGAGACCCACTGTGCAGCTTTTTAAAAAGACTTTGTCCTTTTTCTTTATTTTCATTTCACAAATGTGTTTTTCACTGGGAGTCACACTAAGGTAAACCAAGCAGTTTGTTCCCCCTTATTTCTTCAGAAAGTAAATAGCATGACTGCAGCACTTGTTGAAAGCAAAAGGAAATAAAAGACTGTTGAAAATGTCATAGTAACCATAGATATAAAGGAAAGATCAGGTAGGAAATCAGCAGGCACAGAAGCACCTCCATCCCTCAGTTGTAGGAAACAGCATCTCCATGGATGTAGGCAGTAAACAGAGGGGGAGGGATGGCTCCTCCCAGGAGCTTTAGAGCATCAACAGGCAGCAACAAGAGGAGACTAATTTCCATACACACATTCTTATTTAGCCTTTAGTATACTACAGGTGAGACTCATTGTGTAGTACATCCCTGATTAAAAAACTTTAATTTTGTCATAGCTTTCTATTTTCAGAATAAAAATGTTTTGGACTTACTCTGTTGAGGTGTACTCTTTAAAGAACACAGAAAAGAACAACAACAACAACAACAATCCAATAAAGAAATCTAACCAAGTAAACCAACCATTTATAGTGATGAGAAACAATGCAGTGCATGACTCTTCTTCATGCTGTCCTAACTGCCACTTTAAAAAAGCAGGGTTTTTTTAACGATGCAGTAGCTTTTTCTAACGAAATCAACTGTGCTGCACAGGGGAAAATATCTCTAACTCTCAAATAACATCTACATTCTCAACCTATTACGTGCTCAGGACTAACAAAGGGGATGTGGTGGTAATTACTACATGAGAATCACTCTCACGTGTTACAGTCCTAAAGAGGTTTGTGAACGAAGTGCCAGCAAAAGGCGACACATACCTGATCCAGAAAGCACCGTCCCACTAGTTCTGGGTATTCTACATAGGTTTCTAGTTCTCTCAAGAATATTCTATGAGAAAGAAAATTTTCTTAGGGCACACATTAAAGAAAGTTGTCATAATGTTCACAGTCTAGCAATTAGTTTTCCAAACTTTTGGAAACAGAGTTGTAATGCTACAAAACTAAACATAATTCTTCTAGATAATGTACTTTAAAAGGATGGCAAATTAAAACAAATATTCTGACCAATTTCTTTTAGCTTACTGTTGCTCCAACTGAAATCAAATATGGGGTTGGGGAAGGAAAGGGGATTTCATTTCCCTTCCTTATGTATTCAGCAGCAGAATTTGTACAGTTTAAAGTGTTTGGGTTCTGCTTCCAAATAATACCAACCACCACAATCCGAACAACCCAAAAACCACTTTCCCAAAACTAAAAATAAATCCACCCAAAAAACAAATTAAAAAGTCAGTGGCAAAACTTTCATTCTAGATTGGCCTGATTAAGAAAAAACTACTTAATACGCTTAACTTCTCTTGAAAATCAATTTCTCTTTCCTATGAATTTAAATATTTTCCTATGAAGAAATACCTCTCTAGCAGCAAGGATGCAGACTTCAGATAGGTCACTCAATGTATATTTTAATATATATAAATACATACGTTTTATATATATTAGTTTTATATATTATTTAATACATCTATAGAAATATAAAATTTATCACTCTCCATCAGATGTAAGAGTTGAGAATTTGTGGTTTAGAACCATAACTCACTTTCTGTGGCAAAAGTAATAAAAAAAAAAAACCCAAATAAAACCCACTTTAATTATCTTGTAATCAGATCCAAATATCTTGCTTCAGAGAGACGACTACAATGCAAAATTCTACCTGTGTGCTGCAAATATGCAGTTTCACACAGCTTTGATCATCTTTTATAGATATTTTGCTTTTTGTCTTCTATGCAATACAATGTTGACATGCCAGATAGACAAGTAGAACTCTGTAAGGATCTTTTAGCAATCTAAGGCAGATTAAAATGCAAAGTAAAGAATCTCACCCAAATGCTATTCTTAGAATCGAATTCAAATACTCACCTGTTGTGAAAGTGATAAATTTCTTCCATATTCCCAAACAAGATATCCTTCTTATTTTGCAGTTCTGGTGAAATGAGATGAGCCATTAAGGGGTTGTCCATCTCTGCAGCATAACCCTGCGACACAGGAGAGAGGCACAATGATTACCTCCCTTTAGTTGCAGTACTTCTCTCTCTAACAAGGCAGTCTGCCTTCAGGCGGACAGACAGACAAGAAAGAGCTCAGTATTAATCATGAAAGAAGAATATTAATTCTGTTTTTCCATCACCCCACTCAGACACACACAGTGTCTTTAAAAAGACATTTGAGTAATTCCTGCGATTCCAGATAAGTGAGGATGAAACAAAGTTTGCAATAATTTTCATCAAGTAAAGGCTCTGCATTCCCATATTGCTTACAAATTATAGCTCATACTCTTTTTGTTAAGACTTTACACATCTGAATTTAGAGCCACAATTCCAGTACACACACAAACCTTCATGCCTGTCTTAGCCATTACTAAGGAGGAACAAGCTGACTGTAGTTATTTCTGCAGGTAACAGAAACCATTAAGCTAAAAATTCTGTTTAAGGCGCTTCCATTTGCGTTGGTACCAAATGGAGTAGATTTAGATTCCCACATCTTCCACTCGTCATATAAGCACACATTCTCTTGTCTGTTTATTTGGCACAGATAAGGACACAGGTGGCTTTAGCCCAGGACTGTTCTCCTCTGGTCCTGGGGTCACTAATCTGCGTTCTCTCAAAACACTAAAAAATCCTAAACAAACAAAACAGTCCCAATAAATCAACCAAAAAACCCAGCAGGAATTATCTATCACCTGCATTATAAGTAGATTTCTTAATATAAATAGATTTCTTAGCATACAGGCACTGAAGGAAGATGATCCTAACTACTTTAGATTTGGATTAGATTTCTCTTTCTTGTGGTTTGGGGTTTTTTTTTAAATATTTTTTAAACACAAGATTATCCTTGCTTTAGTCACACTGATTATAATAAACTACACGAAATTATAACAAACTAAGCAAAATGCACCTACAATTAAGATTTTCAAATTCCAAGTGTGGTGCAAACTACAAAAAGTAGAAGAACTAGCTAGTAAAGTCAGCTAACTTGAAGAACTCAAGCATTCGGATAGGACAGTATTAATTTTTTTTAAATAACCCAGAATCATTCCTAAAAAAAAAAAAAGAAAAGAGAAAAACTCAGTGGTATAGGCAAAGATGATTGAGCTCATAAATAACTAAACATTAGTTCCTTTCCCATATTTCTCCCATCCCTAAGCAGGAAAATGCAGAGTCTGAAAGAGAGAGGATGGAATAGCTAAATTAATAAAAATTGCACAGCCTTAAAAGTTTAAAAAACAATTTACATAAAATTGAGTTAAAATTTTTTAACAGTGAAAGAACTACTGCAGCCACCATGCAGTTTAGATGAAGAGCTGCACAAAGAGAATGATTTCCACTGTAAGTCAAGATGATATCGAACGTAGCAGCATAGCCAGCACTGGCACAAAGAAGGAGTATTGAATTTAGCTGAGGTGAAAGGAAGCCTGACAGAGCTCATTACTTTCAAATTTTGAAGGAGCAAAAGCATGAAATACATACATTGACAAAAAATTTTTGTCATTTTTTTTTCACTTTAGGCTGATGTATTTTTAAAATTTACTAAAAAAACCTTCATGTTTTATTACCTATGCAGTAGTTGTGTTTTAAGAAAAGAGAGGGAAAGCTCCCTAAAGCAGGCACAGAGATTATTTAATCTTACTTTAAAAATGTTTAAGGCCTTGCTTAGTCTTTCATTTGAAAGCTGTTCTAAAAGCATCCAAGTAAATGGAAAAAAGGGTAGAATTCAATTCCTAAAAATAGACTAAACTAGTATTCTTCTCCCGGTAAAGATCACTGAATTTCACAGACTAAAGTGGGATGATCGCAGTTATTAATGAAAGAAAAATTATCAATCTTGGATAAGCTACAGCAGTTTCCAAATAATCAATCTTGGGAAACTACCTTGCTTTTTTCCTATCAGAATCCTTGGCAGACAGAAAATGCATGGCAAACTGACAGGACATAATAAGAGTAGACACTGTCTCTACAAAGGAGCACCAGGTTATTTTACGTGAAAAACTGAAAGATTAATAGAAGAGGAGAAACCAAAGGAATGGGAGCACAGCCAGAACTATGGATTAATAACTAGAATTACTCAAAAGCTGGAAGACTGCCACTGAACCATACCTCAGCAAGCATCTGATCCAGAATTACTGCTGGCACTCCCAGTCACCCGAGTTCAAGCTAGAGGGATACCAAACTGCAAGGAGGCACAGAGAGGTGTGCCTGGCACAGTCAGGGTACTGGAGTGCTTATCACACTGGCACAAAACCAAAACGGCTTGGCCTACCAAGACAGGAGTTGCACTGCACTCTATGGAAAACGAGAGTAATACCACAGGAATAAGAAGACTCTGCAACAACGCTCCAGTAGCAGCAGTAAGGACCAAAAATCCTCCAACTATTCAAGTCTTGATTTTATGAACAGACCTGTACAGATGCACTGCATAAAAAGCAGAGAATAAAGTGATCTTTAAGGTCCACTCCAGACTGACTTGGGTTTATTATCACATGTCAGATGTGACCATCCTGCTGTAATCAACACCTCCAGCACTTGGACTGAACACAGGACTTAAATGCTGTGGGAAGCTCAGCACAAACTAGCAAAACCAAGACCAGAGTCCAAAACCCTCATACACTACTCTTACTTGAAGGTATGTACTCAGAAATTATCAGTCCTGGTCCATAACTTTAGACAGTTCCTATTTAGGAGCTTAACATTGATATGGACACTTGGCTCAACTCCAGTTCATCCTGATTAAAATGATTCAGCCATAGTTATCTGCAACTTCATCATCCCCTGCAGTCAAACTGGATTACAAGAAAATGACACATCCATAGCTGAAGACTTAAACTTGAGGAAAAAAAGAATGAGGAAAAAAAGAATACTGCAGCGTATTTCTACAAGCAACTCAGCAGTGCCACAATCATGCCTCCACAAGTGTGGAGCAAAGGGAGTACCTTTGCTTCCTTGACAATTTCAAATGAAGATTTTATGACAGAGCATTCTGGTCCCACAGCTGTACCCAAGACATGTGGAGGATCACTTAAAGATATGCAAAGAAAGATGTAAGAAATGAATTTTCTCCTCTGACCCAGGAGTCTCTTGATGCAGATTCACATTCCTGTGCGACGCATGACCTTCCTGGAACTGACCCAAGACTCTGGAAAGAACTTTTGCAGGAATTAATGATCATTACAAATCTCACTAAGATTCCACCTAAATACTAAGGCATATGTTATTTTCTGCTCTATTTGTGTTTTCTAATACAAAATCCTAGCTGTATGACTATTTCTAGAAAAAAAATCACCTATTGCTGCCTGTGTGAAAATACGAGGAGAAAGGAAAAATATAATGATCACACTGCTTGGCAGAACAGACAGAGGCTTTACGGTGGTAAGGAAAACATAAGAGCATCCATGAAATGCAAGAGATTCACTAACATCCACAGTGAAATTTAGTCTTTACCTCAAGAACACAGAGAAGTTCTTCCACATACGCTCGTTCAGTCTCAATAAGTTCATTCATTACATGCCTGCGGACAAAGAATGATAATTAAGGTGGACCTATTCACTTCTGCAAACTAATGAGGCAACATTAATTTTGTCTCTGTTTCTTCTTTACTTCAGACAATAAAAGAATTTCCAGGTGATGGAAAATATGATGTTCCATGCATATTCCTGTCAGCAGTTTATATATCCTTATTGAGAGATACATATTTTTAAAACATCTTAAAATTTTTGAAAATGTGTTTGAACAGGAAAAAAAAGTCAAATCTAGCAGTTTCAGTGCTGTAGTAACTGAATTGAAGCAGTGGAGTGTTTTATCATTGTATGTACAAAGTCTGGTTATACTGTGTTTGCAACTACTATGGGAGCTGGAGTTGGAGCTGCACAGGATTGTCAAATACAGACTTAAAGCTACACTGGTGATTTTAAATTAGAGGCATTTAGGGCACACTTTAAATAGCTCAATGAAGCTTTAAGTTTAATTTCCCTAATGATCAAGCATTGAGTCATACTTCCCCCCAAACTCCTTCCCTTGTGATTCTGTGTGATGTAACAGAAGGTTATAACAGCAAAAAGACTGTGTAAGCAGCCAGTTTACAGGTAAAAATGCAAGGTCTGCTATTTGCATCGCAGGTGGTACTAAGTCAGTTCTTTAATATATGTGATGCTGTTCGGCTTTTATACAAGGGATTTTTGGTAACATTTATCAAAACAGGGACTCAAAAGAGTCCAATAAAAAGATGAAGTCTCGAACATGGAGACCAAAACCTTCAACAGATTTACAGGAGGCTTATTACTCAAAACGGTATCATCTCTGAAATGAAAATATGTACTTGTCCTGCCACAGAATCACCTCACTGCAGCAAAGGTAGGCTCTGGTACTACCCAAACTCTAAATGATGCTGCAGGCAGACTGAAGTATCTTCCTCTGTGCATAGAGCATAGCCAATGCATTTCAAAATGCACTGAGGGTTATTTCAGAGAAATATAGTTGTTTTATCAAATCCTTAACCAAACTCAGGCTTTGCTGGAACCAAATCAGAGAAAACTCACACTTTTTGCTTATCAAAATATACTTACTGTCGTAACACAGCTAGGTTTTCTTCATCATCCATTGTAGATCCTCCTCTGCTTTGATGGAGTTCAGTCATTTCACTCTAAAGAAGTAAACAAACAATGAAAAAAATAATCATGGCATCACAGATGCGGGAAAAACACTTTAAAATACAGAGGTTTGGGCTCAGCACTTTTCACTGGAAAGACTGTACTCCACTAAAAATGAAGGCAGTTTGCAAGAACACTGTGAAAAAAATTCAAGTCAGTCTGAACGTCTTGAAGCACACAACATTTGGATGTGGGAAGTTCTCCATCAGAGGCCAGTTTAGAAAAGGTGGTGGTTCAAAGCCCCTTTTCAAGAAGACATCAGAGCATCAATATAATCTTGTAGGCAACACTAGCCTTAGTCTGTTTTCCAAGCTAAAAAATAAGGTACTGTGCTAACTTTCTGGTTACTTCTTAACCTGACACAGAAATTCACTCTTAAAACTTTTACTGTAATGGCTAAACCTAACTATGGCTTGCTGAAACAAGAGAGGGGTTCTGCTTTAAACCCCTCCTTGAACTACCCCTTTTCTCCAAATGTTCTCCATCCTGGTCATGTGGTCCTGCCTTCCTCCTTGCATTGTCTTTTGCTGAACCTTTGCTGAGTTGATTCAACTCTAAACCAGTGAGACACAACTTGTTTCTGTTGCTGCTGTCAGGATACTTCCCTTGCTGGAGGCAGGGCAGGAAAACCATCCCCACTTGGGAATGGCAATCCACTGGGTCAGGTGAAGCTGTTTGGGAGCCAATAACAACCACCTCTTCACTGTCAACAGTTTTAAGAGTAGCCAATTACTACTGGCAAATAAAAAATGTTCGCTGTTCATAGACTTAATATGTTGCTGCCCCTAACATTTTTCCTAATATTGGCAACTATTTATTTTACCTTCCCTCATATCCAGCCCAGCAACAAAGCAGCCCCTTTTTAAACCACGTGACTGTTTCACCAGCGTTACTTCAATTGGGACAATGCCACCACTTTTTCAGTGGAATTCTCTCATTCTTACTGAGAGTTCCTGAATATTCTGTTGTATTATGACTTTTTCAAGTAGTTCATGAGTGGAAAACGCAAAGTAAAAAAAAAAATACCTTTCCTTTTCTGTAGTTTACCCTCCGAAGCGCACTGCTTTCTGAGTTGGACACGTTTTCTCTTTGAAGACCTAAACATGTAAACCAGAATCAAACAGAAGTTAGAACTGGATCAGATCTGACACAGATGTTCGTGCAACCACAAATTATGGCTGGAAGTTTCTTTAAGCTTCTCAGCATGGCACAAAAAAATTAAAGGCTAATACAGTTACTTACCTGGAGAGGTACAAGGAGATTTTACAAATGCTTCAGGTCTAGGAGCAACTGGCTGAACAGGACGTGTCTGCTTAGCTGCCAGTTTCTTAAGACTTACTTGCCGCTTTTGAAACATTTCTTCCATACTTTCTTGCTTCTGGAAAACCTTTTGCACATGCTCCTACCGTTGCCATGGAAATAAAAAAAAAACCAACTTAAATTAAAAAAAATAATTAAATAATTTATTATAAGTTTTTAATTATTGTCAGAGATCTATCAACAAGCTACGCTGACATCTACAGCATATTGATTTGAAACTGCAATTACCTTTATACCACATATAGAAATATTACACTAACTCTTCACTCTTAACAAGGTGTAATTTACTGTGATTTAGTATACTTAAAAATTGGAACATCACTTCAAAAATATTTTGTGTGCTTACTATAGAGAAATCTGGGATTCAAGTTTCAATTTAAAAAAAATATTTTTTTTGAGTGTCTAAAGGTTCTGTTATATGAAGAGATCAGCCAAGAAGAAAAGGAATATATTCTCAAGTTCTAAGAAAAAAAAAAAAAGTAGCACATTTTTGCTATATAAAAAAAAGTTATATCAAATACTCACTTGGGAGAATTTTTTTTAAAAAGCAATTTTACTGTCTGAAAAATTGAAGTAATTATGAAAAGTCTCCGAAGCCCTTGGTGCTTATCCAAAGATATGATGAGACTCAGGCACGGAAATGTATTGGCTTTCCAGTTCACAGGTATAACTCCCAGTATTGATTACTTAGCTTTATCAATGGCAGTACAAGAGAGCAGTTCTAAAATGAACAAATTGACACATAGATACACATTAACATCTTCTGGTACCTTTAGGTCTTCATTGAGGATGTGTGCATACTCTCTGTAAATTTTATTCAATTCCTTGATTTTATTGCCAGCACCAGTATCCAGGAATTTCTCGATCTCCTGTAATGCTGATTCTGCACCATCCTGAGACTGACACTTATCTACTGGCTGTGAAGCCAGCAGGTAAATTCCTTCATCACACCACTTCATAGACTAGAAACAGAGAAGAACAGGCTCAGAATGCACCAATGCCAGCATCACACACTAAGAGTCTAAAACACCCCAACCTTGTCATGTATTCAGCTATTTAAAGAGAAAACTTCCAGCACAGTGAGATAATGACCTACCATTATGACAACTGTTTGACTGAGGTTTTGGGAAACAACTGTTGCATACTAAATTTACCTTCTCTAGTAAGTCATGCAGTTCCAGAGATTTGTTAAGAAGATTTCTCCTCCGTTCTGTCTCAGTAGTGAAGGCATCACAGAGATGATGAAGTTCACTGCATTTTGGAATAATGGAGTCCACGGCATAATGATTGCTTTGAATAAAAGCATCACGCTCTGAGGCTAACATTCTGGCTTTTGCTACAGTTTCCTAAGAAAACAAGCACTGATTTAAGTACATCTTTCCTTGGATTAAGATCAATGAAAAAATTTTAAAATTGTTTTTACACAGTGAAATACACATATTGATAAAGAATACATATTTAGTTAATATCTGCCTTGCTTAATAAATCAAAGTGATTTCCTGTCTTTCTAGATGCCTAGGAACTTCCATGTACCAGAGAAACAACTGGGTGGGTTTAACCACAGGCCTCCTTGTGAAGGAACCACTGTTGTCTTTCTATGCCTTACTCAGCAGGGTCTGTGTGTGTAAGTATGCAATTAGGGGTACAGCAACAATGTGAACTCAAATTAAGATACCTATCTCAGCCTTCAGAGCAACGACCTCACTTAGAGAGCAATTTGTTTCACTGTGAAGCACAGATCAGAAAAAGGTTCCCTTTCTGCATTGTTCAGAGTATGTTTCTGTTGGCCATCTTTATTGTACATTCAATACACAGCTTTCTTATTTCTAAGATTTATTGAAAAACGTGGCTTTAATAGGAATGGAAGTGGCCCCTCGATCAGTAAATGCAAACCTTGGCTGTGTAGACACCTCATGCAGTTCTTACATGAAGCAATCACACTTTGTGACTGGTCACTCTGCTCTTTTTTGAAGGATGTCCAAGAATTACTCTGCTCCAATGGTTAAAGACTTTATTCCAGATTCCTTCTGTACGTTCCCCGAGATGCTGATTCTGCCTTGTTGTCAGCTTAAGCTGACACACCCAACAACCAAATCCCATTCCCCTCTGCATATGCATTGTCATATAGTAGAAATTAAGGAGACTTGCAGAGTTCTTACATATGATTTTTCTTCAAAGTTGGCAAGATCTTTCAAAATATGCTCCACATGTGAACTGCTGTTTCCCACATCTGTGAAAGCAGACAGTCTCTCAGACACAATATCCAAAGCTGCTTTGACCTGAAACGAGACACAGCTACGTATGAATGAAGAGAGCTCCACCTCTCTGGAGACCCACCAGTTAAACAGCTGATAGCCACTGTTTGCAGTCAGGTGACTCATGTTATGTGGTTACTGGGGCACAGAGGCAAAGCACCTTTTTTTGTCAGCCTACCTTTCCCCCCCAGTTCAAAATGAAAACAAAGAAAAGGCAGTGAAGTAATCCCGTTTCCTGGTACAGAAAAAGATGCAGGAAAACTAATGCTAAGGAAACATTTATGACCTTGCTTTTACCTGATGACACCAACACAAAGCAACATTACTGTTAACAGCAAAACATGAAGGAGAGGTCCTCACTCTAGCAACCTGTTTAGAAACAGACAAATGCTTGCAAGAGGGTTTCTGAGTGCTGCCCTTGTGGAGACACACGGGCTGTGCTCTGAGATCAGCTACACCAGGATAAAGGGTCTGTAGGTGCCATCAAGCACTTGAGTTAAACAACATGAGATCAGAAACTGGCTGTAAAAAATGTACTTCAGCCTCCACCCAGCTTCTAACACTGTGGCTGCAACTTCCCACCTACAGTGTTGGAGACAGTTTTCGTAAAATTTCAGCCAGAAGGTTTAGTTGAGACTTGGTTCCGTAAAAGGACCTATTGTCAAGATCAAAGTGTTGCAGCAGCATTTTATGTTTCTGTGGTACAGGACAGGTTTCAAAGGAGTTGTTGAATGCTTATACACTGCTGGGTGCATGGAAAAAAACATCCTAAGACTGCAGAAAAAAAAAAAAAGTTATGTCTCTATGGGCAAGAATTCAAACTAGTAAAGATAGCAGTCTGTCAGGTAAGGGCAGGTACAAGAAAAAGGTTGGAGAAAGCTTTCAAGTGCACACAAGAACTGTAAAAAGAAGAGCAGGAAGTATTTTCTTCTGAATCATTTCTATATTACCAAATACTGACTGCCACCAAGAAGGTCTCACCTCTCTGAAATTCTGTTCGAAATTCCGAAGGCGCAGACACTGCTCTAGTTTTTGCTGATGCTTAATCCAAAACTCATCAAAGGCGGTCTCTGTTTCGTGTAATTGAGCCAGTAGCCTTAAAAAATCAAAACAAAACACATAAAAAAAATACTCTAAGAATTATGGGTGCAACCTTCAAGGGACAATGCAATCTTCCACAGTAAACAAAAAGCCTCCCCAAAGCAGTATTTTCCAGAACAAATAAACTGGATACAGAAAACATTTTTTGTATCATACAGTATCATTTCCTACAATAATACTGATGTAAAAAAACTGAAACCCAACACAAACATTAAGCTCTGAAAAATGGGCAAGTGCTTATTTTAAGCACCTTCTCAGCTTTGGCCTGGGGACATGGGGAGCTGGGGCTAACATACATAAATAAAATATGTAAATGTGTGTGGATTAAGACTCAGAGGAAACCAAGCCTGAGGCCATAAGGCAAAATTAAGGTAAAAATTTGTACTTCTGTGACCAGTCAGCTGCCCTTACATTTCATTCTTTGGAGCAAAGCTTACTATAAACCTGAAGGCCATTGCTCTTTCTCTTCCAAGCAGAGTTGTTAATTAAGTATCACAGGCAAGTTTACAGCTGTACTCTGATGAAAAAAACCTTCTTTGATTATAATTCTGGCAAATGACTTAAAACCTTCACTTCTTAACTTACCTTCTTTTATTGCACTTGACAGTGTGATATCCCATGGACTTTATACAGTGCACTTTGCTGTATTTAGGCTACATCCAGGGAAGGCTACACATCAGAATTTTAATGAACTTTTGTCTTTAACAGTACAGAAATGAACTCTGAATTTACAAGTTAAAACCAACTAGAGAAAAGGCAGTGACACACACACACACACATAGAGTTTGTTCCAACTTCCGTCAGATATTGTATTGAATAGGAATGTCATGGATAAATTAGCAACCCCCACCCTGATCGTCCTTGGATAGCTGATAGCAACAGTGACCAAAAAAAAATGACTTCTGCCAAGCTTTGTGGATTGGACTGGACAGTTATTTGGAAAGAAAAGTCGGCCTGAGTGTAACAGAAACACAGAATGACAGACAAAAAAAGAATGCAGAATACTGCCTGGGGGAAATGAGCTATGCTTTCACAGCTTTGTGAAAATTGACATCTGTGCTACAGTGATATAATGTCTTCAAACCTGGCAGTAATTTGAGGGGGGTGTGTATGTGGCAGGCAGGGAGCAAAGGAAAAACAATACCTATTATATGCCCAAAAGAAGTGTATAGGAAATTGGTGCATGGATAGTTCAAGAGTGGTGTACTCCCTAGCAGTCCTTTAAAGGCTACTAACAACATTGGTAAGTTACCAGGTTTAAAAGCAAAAAACACCCTCCCACTTCATAGGGACCTAATGGAAATGGACAAATCTACTGAAAAGAAGAGATAGGTCACTTCAGTCTTCCCCTCCTGCCTTCTGTACAGCAGCAAAATTTCCTTGGATTGCACTTTGGTTTCTAAACAAAGCACTGATATTCTTTAAAATAAGGAAAAGATGCTCAAGTATATAGTCCAAATGTGACAAAAACGAAAAGAAGAACTGTGTTGTGTGGTATCAGAATTCCAGTCCCACTTCCCTATAGCCAGGTGACCCCGTAGGGGGCATCAGGGGGTTACACTTTGTTCAGGACGGATCTGACAACACTGGAGTTGTTTCTGAAATGTTTCATAATGTTCACATTGCAACATTTGCTTATTTGCAAAGCATAAATATGGAATTAAATAAAAGAGCTGGGGAGGGGTTGAAAAAGCAGAAAAGCAGCATATATAGTATTTCACATCTCTCACCTTTCTACCGTGGTTTGATTGTCTAGCTGATCTTGATTCAGTTTGTACTCAGGATTCTCAGTAACTGGCTTTGTAATACTTCCAAGGATATCATCTCCCTGTTCTACTGCTACCCTGATATCCTCCTACAAAACAAAACAAAAACCCCACACGCTGTAGTGCCATGCTGTTGTTTTTTCAAGCAGAATTCACAAGGAACTGAATTGAAAGAAGGATTTCAATAGCATTCGAGCAAGCACAGTTTGATTAAAAGCAGTGGCTGACAACAGACAGTAAATGATAAATGTCAGCTTTTTCCATGTCACCATCTTAACATCCCAGTGTAACTGAGTTGAATTTTCATGGTAGATAGCCTTCTAGTGTCGCTTTAGGCTACAAATATCCCAAAAATTTTAGATGCACAGTTCTGAAACTGCCAAATAGCTTTCATTTAATCTTTTTTGAAAGAACATTTGTTCATGCTTCAAAAGGCCATATATTTTAATATGCACGCAAATACAATCAAATTTCCTGTTGCAAACAAAACTACAAATTAAACACACCACTTCTTACAAAGAAATTACTGTTTCACATACAATCCATTATGCATTTGTACATACATAAACTTAGTTCCAAGAAATGTCATTTTTCAATGCAAAAAGGATTTTAAAATAAAAAAAAACAAGTTTAAAAATATATCAATGGTTCACATTATTACTGTCTATTAGCATTGTCCATATTTTCCATTAATATTGCTAGCTATAAATTAAAACACAGTTTAACTAGAAGACAGCATCTTTACAAAAATTACATACCTTCATTTTGTCCTTCTTTTCTGTGTGTGTTGCAAGAAGGGAGCTGGTTGATTGCACATCATTTGGTAGTTCTGTTTCAGCCAGCTCAGTCCCAAAGGACTGAAGAATCTGAGCTGTTTGCTTAACCTTTTGGGCGAAACCTTCTATAGCCTTTTGGAGTAAAAAGCATTAAAGATGTTTCATGTTCATCACACACATATGTACAAACAAACACATGCACACAAAATATAACTCTCAAAACAAACCCAAACAGATGAATTACAAGACTGAAAAATGGCCAAAGTATAATTTTGAAAGCAACAGATACCGTCACCATTAATTCCTTAATTGTATATATTTCTTAGGCTTGTATCAGGTGTATCTTCTTCATATTTTTATAATCTGGAATTATTTTACAATTTGAGCTGTTTCTTTCTTGTAGCAAAACCAGTAAACCTCAACACAATAACACACTGTCGTTCCTTTGCTCCAAGTGTTCAGAAAACCACTCCCAAGTTATTACTCATATTATTTCTCTGAGATGACTAAGTACCATTGGGAACATCTTCTCACACTGAGCAAGTCAACTTGCATCACTTGGAATCTGTTTTATAAATGACAGGGTATAAAACAGAAGGGTTCATTAAGCTGAAAAGTTAAAACAAAACCTAAGACTTACAGTGCGACGGGACAGCCATCTGTTATGGCAGTAATCCAGGGTGCCACCAAGATCTTCTGTTAATTGTGTCTTATCAATGTAACCCTGCAGTTCTGATACTGAGCCCAGCATTATGATCTGCAGCAGGACAGAAAAAAAAGTGAACGTGATCAGCGGGGACAAGTCCCTCGTTAAGGATTCTAAGCTCCATCCTTCAGACACTGACAGAGAAGATGCACTTTAATATAGAAGTGAGCGATGGAACTGTTTCCTGTGGGTATAGAAAAACAAACTTAACAGTTCTTTCAGATGAAGATGATATAAATGTAAATGACTGGATATAAGCATGGGCACTAGGTATATTAAAAAAAAAGCTTCTGGATTATACAGCATAACACTGCCAGATTTTTTTATCTTGATAAACCCTACTTGGCTATTTTCTAAAAGCAACAACCATTTCTTGTTCATTTTTCCTTGTTATCCTGGGTCTGCAAGAGAGAACAATACTGTCTGCACGGATTTTTCATGTTCCTCAAAATAAATGAAAGATGGGAGAAAATTTTCTTAAAGACTATCTTTCACCCTTGAAATTTACATCTGATAAGTACAATAACTTTCATATCATCAGCTCATATAGTTTCAAATTTTATTTTAAAATATGAATGCTGTACACTTGCAAACAAAAGTATAATCTATGAGTTTACTGGCGATATAACAACAGGCATCCATTGTACGTTTGCTCAAGTGACAGAAACCACAGCGTTTGTCCATGGGAAATCCATCTGCTTCAAAATTCACATACTCTTTCATGAATAAACCATCATGAATTAGCTAAAATTGCTAGAACTGCCCTTAAGCATGGCTTTTTGTTGGGGTTTCTTTGGTGCTCACTGGCTACCTTAAGCACTTTTACAGATTCTTGGTAGTAAAGTGAAAACAGAGGATTACTTACAGGTACTTTCATTTTAAGCTCATCTTTGTTGAATCTGAAAGCAATGTCCGAAAGAGCTCGATGAAAAAATCCCGTTGGGCGCAGAACGAGGACTAATTGCAGGTTTCCTGGGAAAGATGCCTGCAAAGCAAGTTTAGCCTGTTATTTGCTGTGTCTCAGCTCCAGAAAATATTTTTGAACAAGGAGAAGCCCCCGATAAACCACAAACTAACTGTATCAAAGGCCTCCCATAATGGGGTGACCAATCATATTGTTGCATGGCTAGTACAAAGAGCTTCATTCAAAAGACATTTACTTGTCTTTGGGAACAGGGATCTATTCTCTTGGAATCAATTTATTTTCAGGGCTGGCTTGTACTGCTCTTCAGCTAAGATTACAACCTACCCACGGAGGCTAATGAACAAGCAGCAGTGGCTTGGTGTTTTTTTAACAGCAAGACTTTCATGGTTACTTCATCTTCTCTTTAATAGAAGGTGCCAAGAGAAACCTCTGTTATTGTGTGAAAACCTAAAAACAAATTTCTAATTTGTGCATATACTACCTTGCCAGTTGCCTACACAACTTATTGCCACAGAGGATGAATTTCTCAGGCAGTAACTTAGAAATAAACTTTAATTTGGCTGACAGAAATAAAAATCAAGCATAAAAATTCTCAATTCTGTTTTTTCTCATCAATTTCCAACCAGCAACCTGATGGATCTTTCCCAGCTCTACAACAGATAGAGAGAAAACAGAAGAGAGAAGAAACAAAAAAAATAGCATTAAATTATTAAAAATCAAGCTCTGCTGTGGCAGAGATTTGCATATTTGGCATTTAGCCACTCTTGGAAACATTCTCATCTATTCAGTATTTCCACTGTAGGGAGGCAGCGAAATTCACTAAAGAAATGATCATTATAATGATTAAGTATGCAATTTTCTTCATTATACTGTTGGAAATTATTTCACTTTTCTAGCAAGCTGGTTTACTGGAGGGAAGAAAAAAAAGCCAACAAAAAAAGCCCCACTGACTGATGGAGCTGTTACGCTATGCTCTGTTCCAAGCCTAGTGGAACTGTTAGTATCCAGAAGGTTGAAGAGTGATTTAATAATAATTTTGATGTTTCCAAGGGTTCCAGGTACTTAGCATTAGAAACGAAGAACTTTTAAAGGGAAAAGCAGTTTAACACTTTTCTGGAAAACTTCACAGATTCATTGTGGTTCCCCAGATATTCAGTATACAACCAAGGTTTCAATTTGACTGAGGAACCTTAAAGGCTTGAGCTTCTCAATCTGCCTCCACTTCAGTGATGTCCAAATTTTCTAGAAAGTACAGTGGTTCAGTCTCAAAGGAGTCTGAGGGCTGGGAACAGAACCCAGGTAATTCTGAGTGCCCTCACTAGCTCCTCAGCCTTGCACTGTAAAATTCACTAGAAAAGTACACTGTTCACTAAAACTAGTATGGCCTGTGAAGTTAGTAACCTGTAGTTATTGGAGGAAAAACTTTTCATAGAAAATTTCTGACTGTATTCAGAAAAAAAGAAAAGATGATACTTTTCTTGCTATTTTTTCTAAATTACCATACAAAGCAAACTTATTTAAGAGACATTACAACAACAGACAAAGAAAGTCTTTAATGACACCTCCTGGATAAGCATTTTAGAACGACAGCCGTATTTACTTCTCTCATTCAACAGACATGTCCATTTATTGTGTGCCTCTAACAGCTGTGTTCAGTCCGACTGAGCAGTTACTTTTTACCTTTAACTTCCAAAATGCAAAGTTTATTCAGTGGCATTGCAAATATTTCAGAATAAAAATGATAAAAGAAGTATCTTTTAGGTAACACATTTTGAAAAAAACAAGGTGCCTCCTTGTGAGACACCCACCCCACCACAGGATGTCCTGACACACTGTTTATGGCAGTGAGTATCTGCAACCCATTTAGCCTTACCTGGAGCACTGGGAAATGCCCTGGACAGGATGCTTGATAATCTCATCGAGGCTCCCTTTCCCCACAGGGCCAGGTGGTTTTTCAAGGTCCCTCCCAACCCAATCTGTGATTTTATGACGTTTAGGCTATTACTGAAGCAAACAGCAGTACCCAAATGCAATCTAATAGTAAATTTTTCTGAATGGTTTACTAGTTCTTATGAAAGAGAGTTTAATTGCATGATGAAATTAAGCATGGTGTTCAATTCAATGAAAACAGAGAATGCACACTACAATTACTTTCCATCTCAATGTGTCAACCCAAAATGATGCTGTTGAAGTCAATACAGTCGTGTATCACTTGAATTCCCATTCAAAGCCTGCCAGAAATTTTCCTTCTCTCTGAATAACAGCTCAAATTCTAGATTACTTTGACTTTGTCTACAGTATAAACTTGTCTCCACTAGTCTGTCTCCATTTAGTTTTGGTTTTTTTTCTTCAAAAATCTTCATGTCTTAAAAAATGATGCCTCCCTCTCTTGTTGTGGCTTGGAGTCCAATCTGCAAATTGATTTTTGTGAAACAAGAAAGGGAAGCAGTGCTACAGTAAACAATGTTGGACTTGTGCCAGCTATTACAGTTTATCAAAGGTTGTATCTGCACTGCCAAAATACTACTGTTTTTCCTAACATTTTTTTGCTAAAGCCCTGGTGACTTGCAGAGACAATACTATGATGTAAGAGATACTCCACAGATGCCTGTGAACTTCATTGACCAGTCAACTGCACCCTGAACACTGGAACAAAACAAAAATTCTCTGTTCCAGTCCAGCAGCATATTTGTTTGAAGCCATTGTATGCTAACCAGACAACAAACAATGACTTCTCAATAACGCTTTACTAAATGTTAAGCACCAAAAGAGATTCACGTTATGTTTAGCAGTGCTATCAAGTAAAGTGCCTTCAAGGACTGTTTCACTGAAGTCAATGAAACGTACTGAGACTTGTTGAAGGGTCTGTATGCTCAAAAACCGGGTTGTTTGTTTTCCCCAAAGTGTCTTTCTTTACTAGATTAATTAATATTAACAGTTCCCCCAACACCTTGTCTCAAATATTGAATTTATCTGATTTAATGCCAATGCAAAAGAGACTAGGGGTCATGTTTTTCACATTCTCTGCAAAAATTAGGAGAGCCCAGCCCATATATTCATTCATCTCACTTGCACTTGTTTGATACTTCATGACAGTCATGGAATTAGTTTTCTATCTGCTCATCTCCTTTGCTTTCTCATCCAGTCAGGTCAGTGCTAATTCCAAAGACAGAAAAAGATGCAGATGTGCACATTGTTATCAGCTTTGAATTAAAGCTGACCAAACCAGGAATTTGTATACAGCACAGCCCCAGGATCAAAGCTTTCCAATACACTGAGATCTTTGTTGCCCTACAAGTATCCTGAACCTAGAACACGTGGAAGAACCTTTTCTGGCTAGACAAAATAAGGAACAATCCTAAATTCTCCAGAAAACCAGTTAACAATTTCTCAGGAGCAGATTAAGCTGCCTGCTTTGAGGCATCTCCTTCTCAGGGACGGGGAGCCTACCACTGCATGCGTCAGATTTACAGAAAGGGGAAAATGCAGAGAGACTGAACCCATCTGAGTTCTGGGCAAAATGTAAAATCAAATTATCATAGAATCACGGAATGGATTGGATTGGAAAGGATCTTAAAGATCATCTATTTCCAAACCCCTCCACCAGGGGCAGGAACACCTTCCACTAGACCAGGTTGCTCAGGTCCTCATCCAACCTTGCCTTGAACACTTCCCACAACTTCTCTGTGCGACCCGTTCCAGTGCCTCACTACCCTTACAGTAAAGAATTTCTTCCTAACATGTAATGTAAGTCTCTCCTCATTCAGTTTAAAACAACTCCCCCTTGTCCTATCACTATCTGACTGTGTAAAGTCACTCTCCCTCTATTTTATAAGCCCCCCTTAAAAGGCTGCAGTGAGGTCTGGCCCAGAGCCTTCTCTTCTGAACAACCTCAGTTCTCTCAGCCTGTTCTCATAGGAGACTTGCTCCAGACCTCTGATCATCTTTGTGGCCTCCTCTAGACCACACGTTAGTTGCATATAATCCTAACTACCACTTTTCTTCACAGAATATTACTGACAGAGAGGCTGTATATACGACCAGTACTGACCCTGAAGTTAAGCCAGCTTGCAGAAATATCGTAACCATGTGAGCCATCAAAGAGCTAACGCTTGACTCGGTTTCAGGAGTTCTGTCTTAAGATATTTGGAACAACACTAATTTTCATTTTATGAACAGCTTCGAAATACCCACATCACCAAACTCTGTGGTGGTGTTTTCCCTTGTGCGCTTACTAGTATGCCATAAGACACAGAGCACTTCTTCCCAAAATACTTCTGTATATAAAGGAGCGAGTACTTGCTTACCTGTTTATTTTTTAAGACTCTTTATTCCTAGCGAGAATGAAAAAGTGCCTTACACATAATTCTTGACACAAAAGAATCTTGAATCAATTCATAAAAATCAATTCATAAAAAGAGCAGCTTAAAATCTAGTTCTAAAAACAGGGAACTGTTTTGCATTAGATCTGTGTTTAATGCTTGTGACATTATGATCCTGCTTTCTGAGTGACTCACTCCTCTGTTCTTACATATTAAACAAATATGTAATATAAAGAAAAATGGCTAACTACACAAGGATAACTGCAAAAGTGCCTGCACATGTAATAGTCTCAAAACATCCAAAGCAATCAGACAAAACCATACTGATCTTAAAATAAACTTACTCATTTATCATTTACTCATTCATAACAATAGCCACAAAATTAATACAAATACTGTTTCAGCTTCATCATACTGCCAAGTTCTTATCTTGAATCCAAGCAAAATGAGAAACATGACTGGGGCTGAAAGAAGAGCAGTATTTTCAAACTTAAGCCATATAAAGTGTTAAGTGTCATTATAGTTTTCAGGACATGATGCAAAGCGCTAACTAGAAACTGGGCTAATAGGAAATACCTATCACATATAAATATAAAATAATGCCTTTCATGGGGCACCATTTACAAAACATATCTTTTCTACATCAAGAACTCGCTAAGAAACTCAACATCTCTACAAACAAGGCCAAAGAACTCAAAGTTGGATTATTGCAATTCAGCATTTCTCACCTTAAATGTCAAACCAATAAGATTCCAGATGGCACAAAAATGGGACTGCCTGACTCCTGCAAGGTTTAGGCTAGTATTACAAAACAAAAGAATCAGTTAGGTTGGAAAAGACCTCCAAGATCATTGAGTTCAACCTGAGCACTCTGGTGTACTATGTCCATTGGCTTCTGGTTTCTTCCTGCCAGCCAGCGGTCTTGGCCCTAATCTTCAAAGTAATTAATGGGCTAAGCCTCTGTTACAGTGAAGACTGCTTTTTGATTTATGAACAGCTAAGAAAAGCAGTGCTCTGGACAATGCAGTCCAAAACAGAAGGCATGAAATCTGCATGCAATGCATCCTTAGTTAGCGGTGGCAAATCACAAACCAAACTTCTTCTCCAGGAGGCTGAATAAAACCCATCTCCTGTCACATTTAGAAAGGGCTGCAAAGTTTTGTAACTGGATAAAAATTCCTCACTACCACCTCCAAACAACCTCCATCCCAACTGCTTACTCAAGAGCAGTGGCACACAGGTATGTTATTCTCTACACACCAAGGAAGTTTATTTTCTCTGGACCTTCAGTATGAGGTTGATGGATGGCTACGGTGAAACTTTTAATGATGCTGAGTGCAGTTTTTTGTTTGTCTAAAAGAATGAGTTCACAGTGCAACCTTTCCCTCAAGATGTAGGAAGGCAATGATGACAGGACAACAAGAGACTAATACAATGTAATGACACAGACTTCATTTTTTAAAGAAAATACACTGAAACTGTGAAGAGAGCAGTGTGAAATCCTAGAACACACTGATCAGTAAAAAGCCTTACTACTACAACTGGGGATTGAATATCGCTTGCTTGGCTATGATAACGTTAGGAGAGAAAAGAAAAAAAAAAGAGGAAAAAAAAAGTCATTTCTGACTGCGTGGAAAGGACAAGAGGATCAATTTGTCCGGCATTTGTCACTCACTCAACTTCAGCTGGGACAATACAGAGCTGCTTTACCAGGCAACATGACTGCTCCTCCCTGCACACTTATCCATGAGACTACCCAACCGCCCAGCCCCAGGAGATAAAAGGTTCAGCAAGGTCTTGCATGTCTCTGTATACTCTGAATACCGTGTTTAACTGAAAACAGGATATTCTAATACAAATGTAGAAAAAATTTTGTATCCTCAAACAACAATCTAACACGAGTGAACCATTTGCAACTACTAACTTCAGTATTTTTCTTGTAAGAACTTTCAAATTCTACTGTCTCTCTAACAACATGACAATTTACTATGAAGACTTCACATGGCTCTTAGAGTCTCTACCAGAACTTCACCTCTCAGCCTGACTATCCCAGTAGGCCAGATTCTTCCTAGGCTAATAACTTCACTTCAGCTAAATCAAGTGAAAAATAAAAGAAATAATGTTGTTTGCAGTGTCTCTTAAGCCAGAGTCTGCAAGTCTTGCGCTGGCTGACGACAACATCCTGGGCCGCCTGTCCATTGCAACTTCATCAAGTAGAATAAAACAATGGCAATGTCTGCATGCCTGGGCATGTTCTTGCCACAGTCTCTGTCACATCCCAGGAAAAGAAGGGCCATCTTTCAGCCCAGGCCTCTGGCTTTGCTCTCAGTGCCACCGCACTGCATGTGCTGCAGCAGCAGTCATCCTGGGCGAGCGGTGCAGTCACTGACCTTCCACTATGTCTGCAAAAACAGGTTAACCTCATCTCCAGTCTTGACTACAGCAACCTTTAAGTATCAGCATGAAATACAGATTCAGCTCATTTTCTGCCCCAGGAAAAGAAAGTACCCCTAACAACAAAGAAGGAAAAATGAAGCTTAGACATTTTTAATAATATAGAAATATTTTACACAATAATTTCAGCCTGAAACAAAACCTTTTGTTAGTTTTGTTTCAAAACATACTTCCAACACGCACTAGTACAAACCAAACATTGTGTGCGAAGAGTCTTGAAAATAACAAGAAATAAAAATTACAAATACATGCTAGTATGAATTTCTGTTTAACAGCTGCTCAGTGCTTACAAATACATGTCCTACAGTTGCCAGGGTATTAGTGATGGGCAGATGCTCCAGCCAGGATATTCCTGTTCGGCAGTGCTCCAGCCACAGCACCCTATGCTGGCATTTCTGATTTCACAAATCAAGAGGGTCAACTCCCTCAGGACAATTAGAGAAAAACCAGGAAAGATGGCAGAAAGGATGCTGCAGAAATGACAACAAATAAACTGACAGCCAAAACTCTCTTCTCAAATAGCATGAAACTCCTATCCTCACACACAGCAATAAGCTTTAGCAATCAAAAAAAAAAAAGGAAAAAAAAAGAAAAAGAAAAAAAGAAAAGCACTGAACAGGGGCTTTTTACAAGGGCAGGGAATGACAGGGCAAGGGGGAATGGCTTCAAATTGAAAGCAGGTAGGTTTAGATGGGACATTAGGCAGAAATTCTTTACTGTGGAGGTGGTGAGGCACTAGAGCAGGTCACTCAGAGAAGCTGGGAATTTCCTACCCCTGCAAGTGTTCAAGGCCAGGTTGGATGGGGCTTTGAGCCACCTGGTCTAGAGAAAGGTGTCCCCGTCCATGGCAGGGGGGTTGGAACTAGATGATCTTTAAGGTCCCTTCCAAGCCAAACCATTCTGTGATTCTATGGCTGAAACTGCCAGAGCTGTCAAGCTTTCAGACATCGAGTACAGTCTGGATAGCCCAAATAACGCTCAGATGCTTCATAACCACCAAAAGACAACTCTGACTGTTAGGAAAACCAAACAAGTGGAAGTCTCTAGTTGCCCTTGAGCCATTCAAAAGAAATATTTGTCTATCAATAGGACCTCACTAACTTGGCACAATATACATATCCTGTATGTTTGGCTTTGGTTTTTTTTTAAACAACAGACAGGTGAAATGCATTAGATTTGATTTATATCAAATACTAGAGCAAAGATATGATGGACAAGAGCAAACAATTTTTCACTACATCTTCTTTTGGAATAGGAACACAAAATTTTCAAGTGTTCAGGGCTGATGTGACTACTGCTGAAGCCCAACAGGAGGACTGCTATAAATATATATACATGGGTACATTTCAAAGCCAACACTGTTGCTGTTCAACAAGAGAAGCAAATATAAAAAATCATGCCTTTAACAGATTAGACTTCAGCTAAGAAGCAAGATTCTTCTTTCAAAAAAAACTCACAGAAGAACGAGAAAAGATGAAAAAATCAAAATAACTCATCACCAGCAGTACTGCAACTGTGCAGTGCTGCTGCACTTAACACTCTTCCCATGGCAAATCCCTTAGGCACCAACACCATCAGGACAGTGACAGATCCCTTATTATGGGGAATAGTTGCTCAGTTCTGTTCACTGTGCTTCAAAGCCAACTAACACACACTGGAGGAACGTTACCATAAATGTTATCATCATGGCTATAAGCAACTTGTCTGTACTTGCTCCCTAGCCCTTACAACCCCAATTATGCTAATAAAAGGACCATAATCTGTGCAACACTTATCTGTCCTTGAACAGAAATAACAGCACTGACTTTTGAAAGATATTCAAAACCTCCAGATAGAGTCCTTTTTCTGCAATCATTCTAAATTATGCTGCTCTCAGTTTTCACTACTGGAATCTGCTCAATGCTGCATCTCAAAATTTCAAGATGAGCTGCAAAAGCAAATTTTGCTGATACTTCAATGTATTTTCAATATTTTAACATCCCTACCATAATTCTTGTGTAAAAAGTTGTATTGTGGGAATATTATATCATTATATATTAATTCACAAAACATCATATAGTGGGAGTAATGTACTACCTTTAAAGAAATACCTTTTAACTTACAATAAACAAAAAATTCTTTGGACATAATCAGGCTACATAAAAATGACATTTACAGTTTTGATTTAACTTTTATCTTACAGAGTCAAAAAATTTCAGCCACTGAAAATTAAAAGATACTTACAGCTTTGTTTGTCAGTCCTTACTGGAAAGACTATTGACACTAACAATTCAAGCAAGGATAACAAGGAAGAAAGAAAAGGCAACCAACCAACCAAAAACTAAAAAAAACCCAAGTAAACCAACAGTAGAATAAGCACATGATAAACATGAATCTGTCCTTCCCTACTTCTGCAAAAAGAAAAAAAAAAAGCAAGCCTCTAATAAGCTTCTTTTTCTGATTTTAAAAATATTAATTTAAAGGGAGACTGGGAGACTGAAAGTTAAGAGCATGTACTGTTCATTGATCACAGAAGGCACATAAGATTTTCTTGCTTACAAGTAACCCTTGTTTTAAATCAAACATCACAAGAACAGTTTTTCCATGTGAACTCCTTGCACGAGTGGTAAACTCAACCAGGACCCTCACCCTCATCGTGAAAAGGAAGCTCACTTGAATACTGAAAAGTGGACCCAAACTCTATGGGACATAGGGGGTGCCCATCCAAACATCAGTTCCCACCTGGGAGAGCTGCATGCTCACACACTCACATTCACACACACACTCACATTCACACACACACTCTCTCCAAGTGCATACTTAGGAAGATGTCCTGAGCTGCAGACTGCATTAAAAGCACATCACAGACACATAATGCTCTGTCCAGTCAGCTGGGATACAAAAGACCTGGATACCTTCTGTATCATCTATTAGCTGACATATTGTGGAAGAAAAAACCAAAAATTATGTTTTTCCACTTGTAAGACAAAGATTCAACACAGAAAGATCTTTCTAAGGAGTCATTTAAAACAGTACTCACTGCTATCCGCAGTATGGAAGCTTTCACGGAGGTCCATTTGTCCTGTCTGCGATCTATGACAAGAATAAATCCAATGCCAGCATCTCGTAAACTAAGTTTGGAGAAGGAAAGAAGAAAACAGGAAAGTTTAGTTAAAAATACAAATGTAACTCCTGGTTCCCTTACAGAGAAAAGCAGTTAAAAAATAGTTTTAAAAAAAAAAAAAGTAGCTTGACCTTTTTGTGCAGAATCTTCTTCATATAAATATCTTAAATAAAGGTACACTATACACCATTGCAAAGATGCAGCAGTCTCATACGTGTTTCACAGAGTTTCAAAATGTATTCAAATAATGAATTCTTCTTTTTCACAAAAGATAGTATTTACATTTCTTGCACAGGGATTACTTCAGAAGAAAATAAGACTGATTGATTCTCCACTGTTTGGTGCAGATATAATCCTTTCCTCATGATGTTGTCAGTATAATTTCAGTATCAAAACAAAGCTGTTTTCCTTTTGCATCTGCTTTTAACCTTCTGTTTGAATTATCTTCCTCCTCACTGATATTTAAAACTCCTCAAAAATACAGATCCTTCTGATCATTCCATGATACTGCTCCACGCATCTGAAATTCTCATATGTCTCCAGGTTGTAAACTTCTTCCTAGGTGCATTTTCACATTCACTGAAACAGGAAAACCTTACGGCATTTAAACTCTTCAAATCATAGATGAGAACAATGAGCTCAGAGGCGCTTCTCTGGAACGGCAACATCTGTGAGAGAGATCCTGCTCAAATCCTGGCGTACGGGTGACCTTTCTCTTTTTGCCTGTGCTCAGCTGCATGTGCTACTGAGCCCTGACCAAGGGATGTGCTCCTGTTTTGTAATTCCTCATCTAAGCCAATTGTGCAATGCCAGCAGCAGCCCTTGCCAGCCAATCGCAATCAAAATGGAAACAGCAGGCAAATACAAGGCAGACGGGCTCAGATTTATTGTTTTCTCATACATTTGGTCCTTTTTAAGTATATATGCCATATTTTTAGTCCTGATAATTGATTGCAAGGCCTGCTGTGGCACTGTGTGACATTCAGAAGTATTGTGCATCAATTTGTTATGGTAATATCTTAAAAGAAAAAATAAAAATCAACACAACAGAATGTCAGGATTCTTTATTCAAGATTGCTGAATCATGGAAACACCAGCTTTGCTTTATAAGATTATGACAGTAGCATAATGATAAGAGGATGTTTAGGGGGATGAAGAACACAGGTACCGAAATATGTCATCTTAAGCTACTCTTCAAAATTACAAATTTAAATATGACTCACAGTTTATTCCCTCTCTTTTACAAAATGCAGTATCTCTCAAATTTACAGACATACTATTTAGTGGAAAACATGAATAATCATTAAAAATGCAAAGGAAACCTTGCTTTCTTTCAGAAGAAGCTAAGCAGACCTTTTAGCACAGCAGAATATTAGAAACGATCCTCACTGCTCACATTCAGTGCACATTACTTAACTCTTGCCTCTGGGTTAGGACAACACTGATAAACAACATCTGAGCACTTGCTTTGTAAGCCTGACAACCCTTGCAGACAAACAGGGCTTTATATTAGCAATATGATTCCCACTACAGTAAATTTCCATGATTTACTTAAGTTTCCCCTCTTCTTTCGCTTTATTTAAAGACAAGAGGAGGAGAGAGATCCAGACTGATTTTAGCCTCTTCCTGTTCCCTGTTTAAAGTTCTCACAATTTTAACCTTTAGTGACTGAGCAAAATAAAATTATAATAGCAACCATGTGCCACAACAATCAGATAGCAAAACAAACTCCTTGGGTACACAGCCTTAATGTGGACGAATGGAGTCAAAAAGGTGCTACAGCTGTTCTCACAGGAGTCAGTGTGGGTTTTGGAGTGTATTAAGACTCGTAAAGAGCTATTTTCCCTGCTCAGCAGAAGTTCCCAGGAGCCCTGAAATCTCTCCATACTTCCTCAGAAGAAGCATAATCTCAGAGTACCTAAATGCAACATCTGTATAATATTTCCAGAAACTACTGATATTTCAGTGCAACATGAATAAAATTAAAGCCTCTGAAAGAGCATCAATAGGATTTCTCTCTAAGAGCACAGGAAAATACAGACTCAGCTGGGATCCCAGAAATTATCTACATGGCAGCTCCACACAGTTAATCACCTGCCTCAACACCTGACAATAAGCTTAATATCATTATCCTAGAAAAATAAAAAGACAAGGCTTACTTAAGTGGAAGAATTAACAAAGAAAAGTACATCTCTAAGATAGCCCAAAAGATGTCTTCAGCCAACCTTCTTTTTCCACTGGATCGAATAGAAGGATCAAATATGTTGTGTGCTTGCATAAATCAGCAAGCTCAGACATAAAAGCCAGGATTCCCCACTGCTGCCTAGAAGAGACACGGTGGCAAAGTCTTGAGCATCTGACTTCAAACTGTTAACACTCCATTAATATAGACCGGTGGGAAAAAAAAAAATTAAATGCCCTGTTCCAAATCAATGAGGGTGGGAAAAGTATTTGTTATCTTGACAACAGTGCCTTGTTGCAAAGGCCTGGCTCTGGAGTCTGGGATCCAGCTCCAGCAAGTCACAGGCAGGAAGCAACAAACCAAACCAAGACATTGTGTACAACAAAGTTGAGAACATTACAAAGAGAACAAAGTCGTGTATTCAAGAAAAGTAAATATTGAAAACAGGTCTGTTTGCCAATGTACCCTTGCTCTACAGACCTCTCTTTGCTGCCAGACACGCACCTGCATGCGGAGCTGCAAGACACCTTGCAATACCCTCCTCCCTTCTAGGGCATAGGATGAAAGGTGCTTTAGAAACAAGCACATACTCAATTTTCCTTTGGCTCCTGATTTAGCTGTGAGTGCCAGCTGTCCCTCTTTCCCTCAGCCATATTTATTACATTTTATCCTGATACTGATTTTCCCCTCCCCACCTCCCCCCCACCGCTATGCTCGTGAGGTACTCATTTTGGT
>VZTF01003500.1:387757-500003 GCA_013397755.1 Cnemophilus loriae | reverse complement strand
GAGGCATGCTCTGATGGGCACAGCCTGTCTTGCTCATCAAGCTTTTTTTCCTGCCTTGGTCCAGCTGCATTGTACTCATCAGCTTAGCTCACATCTTCTCATGCCTCTGTATCACTCTCCAATAAACTTGTCTCCACCACCGACATTTGTCTCTCCCATTCACCACTCTTTGTCCCAAGAACAGTTCAAAAAGTCTTTTTTTTTCCTTTTTAATTTTACACTGTCAGGACAAATGACATCAGTTCTCACTCCTTCCTGAATATCACAGTCCCTTCATCCCCCAACCACACCCTACGCCCCACTCAGTCTCCCAGTATCCTCCCTTGGCTGGACACTTCCCTCAGCTGTGGTCCTGCCTGTGGAGTCCGGCAGCTCGCCTGCACTGCCTGCTGCTCAACAGGTGGCACTCACAACCCACGCCACAGCCTTCCTGCTCCCAGCCCTGCCAGCAGACCTGGCTCTAGAGCAGCTCATCCTGCGACCACAGAGAAGCCCCTGCTCAGCCCCAGGATGAAGCAGGACATTTTTGACTACAGGCTTGGGTAGTTACTGAGCATCTGTGGCCTGGGATTTAGGCAGATTTTTCCCAAAAGTTCTTGACAGAAAGGCCGTCATTCTTCTGAGCGTCAAGTCTGAGTCCCTGAACAAAGGAAGTAGACACTTGAACTTCTCAAACAAAAAATTGTTTCAATGTTTGAAAAGCATGGTGGATTTGGTCCCTGCCATCTTAGGAACCACTCAGCTATTTTGGCTAAACTTTACAGCATAAAATCAGGTGGCACCTCACAAATGGAAAGGAAATTTGGTGGAGTTGTAAATGACTGTAAAGCAACCCTTATAGTGAGAAACAGTAGAAAACCTTAGCAGAAGCACCTATCTATTCAGGCTTCTTAACATTTCCCTTACAACCTTTGTTGACTTTAATGTATTAACTTGTATCCGGTGTACTTTCTGAAACATAATTTATATAAGCTTTTAATTCAAATTTAGTATTTCCTTCCTTTGTTTCCCTCCTAATATATGCGCAAAAAAAAAACCCCAAACCAAAACAAAATACCCCGAACACCATGGGATAAGCACTGTTCTTCTGTTTGTTCACCAGAACAAAGAATAGAACATTTTTAGAAAGGCAGAGAAACCATCCCTGCTCTGCAGGAAATGCGTCCAGCAAACTCACAAAGGCCAGGTTAGAAAGGTAGAAAGGAGGTGACAGTGAGGTTGAAATACCTGCCCAACAAGCAGCTAGCTTTCCATGTAGACTGTAGAACAGGAACTGAGTTTTCCACTTAGTGACTAATCAGCTTTAGATTATGGAGACATCCCCTCTTTGTCTTGTTTGCAAGACTTATTAGCTCATGCACTTGGGAGAAAGGGTGGGAAAGCTTATAGTACATAGGACTGTGGAAAGGAACTTCCCTCTGGGGCATGTGGAAGCAATTACATAAACATCCTCTGAAAGATCCTTGCATTTCTCCAAGGTATGGGTGGTGACAACTGCTACACAAATAATTTCCTATTGCTTCTACACTGCTGTATGAAAGCAGTTAGTATACATTGATCTCTGCTACAAATGAGACAAAGCAAATCTTTGGGTTCATCCTACAGACTTGAAAGTATCAAACCTTTGCACATTCGAAATTCTGTACAGCATTTTAGGTTACATAAGTCCAGCTATTTAAAACTGAATTTCAGTCTTAGTGCTTTATTATTAAACAGTTGGCCTATGTTACACTCAGGACTGTTCCCTACCTCAACTACCTTGACATACAAATGGACTAGAAAGTCTTGCTCTCAAGGGCTGAACAGCTGTTTCCATAGTAGGACTTCAATAACATTCCATGAAGAATTACTGCATTGAGCAGAGCACCAAGGCAATGTCTGCAGCAATCTGCATTATAAGCAGAACCCTGGAACCACCCTATCTTAAAGCCTCCTCACCCACAGCAGCTTGTCACTGACCATCAATGCGCAGGGACATCAGGGACACACACACACACTGCTCCAAAAGACGTGAGGTCTGCGGCACCTCATAAATCCTGATCTTTTTTGGCATGCAACTGTAAATCTGTTTAGGAAGGACTTGGAATTGGCTCACCCACTCATCACTGGTCACTTAGCCTAGGAACAGGCCATTGGAAACCAGACACTTAACGAGCAAGGTTACAGTTTCCCAAGAGAAACTTTGCATTCTACATTTGCAGAGACACTTCAACTGACTGAACCTGAGCCACCTCAAAGGCCACTTCTCCATCTCTCCTGTTGCTGCTAGGAATGATTTCTTGGGGAGTGAAGGGGAGACAAAAATTCTTTCTTAACCATCAGTGTTTCATACATTAAAAAAATGAAACCACGAATACTGGCGATTAATGGAAGCACAGAACAATCACCTCCTTAGCGCCCTTTATAAGCTCTAGAAGACAGTCAAATAACATACTGAAGAATGTGATATTAATGGCATTAACAAATAAAGATAAAAATCTCCAGTAAAGCAACTAGGAAAGAAATAAAATTCAGCTAAGCCCTGTGGTGACATTTCACATTACCAGTTTTATGCTGGTTTCCCAGCAAGGAAGAGGGCAGGAACAATTCACCTGGCATAGCCTTGCTGCACATCTCCTCTCCTCCTGTCCCTTACATAGGGTTAAGGCAGACTACTTCAATTTGATTATTAGCTATGTCCTAGAGATGCAGTTTTTCCTAGAGCTGAAGAATTTGATGGCTTATGAACTTGACCAAAAAAAAAAAAAAAAAGAAAATTCAGCTGTAACATTGTACCCAGCCACTAAACAGTAATTAGATGTAGAGCAATTTCATTTTCTTACAATTCTTGATTGCTCGTTATTGTAAAGCCTACTTTGTTTCAGAACTGGCCAATTTATCCATTTCATTCCAAAAGAAATCCACCAGCTGGGTATTTTTAAAAAGGCACAAAAAATATCATATTTGGCATGTATCTCTAATTTTAAAATCTTTAAAAGCTGCTTAATAATTTTAAAATGTCTTATAATCAATTGGTCTTTAAATATTTTGGTCTTATGACAGCTTCTTTCTCACAATCCAAAGTAAAACTAAAATTAAGGACTTAACATTTTAAGCCACCATCTCTAAGGAAAAGAAAGCACACTGGTGCTTTCTTGAGTAAATGATGAAAATAGGATGATATATCACACTCCACAAAGCTCCAGTTTGAAAGCTTCAGATACTGCAGGCTTTTACAGCCCAAACTACCCAGCCTCACTGTAGAAGGTTCCTGATTAAAACAATTTAGAGATAGCAGGAACTGAAAAAGAACTATAAACCTGACATATGAGCTCTTACATTGAACCTCCTCATTTCAATTGCAAAGTGAGCCTGTAGGTTTTAACACAGTATCTAAGCTGAATACTGCTTTGTAATGCTGCTGCTATTTCAGATCTTACTTAATGAGTTTTCTAAAAACCTGCACTTAAATCAGTACTTAAAAGCATTTAACTGAGGAATAGCCTGGCAAATAAAAAATGTTATAATCCTCTATAATGTGCTACAAATGTAACATTTTATAAAGTTACATAATGTTATAAATGATACTCTGAACTTGCAATTTGTCATATTTGCTACTCATGAAATTATATCATATGTAATCATAAAGTGATTACACCCCTAAGACAAGTTGGAAGTGTTCTGAAACCTGGATAGTAATACCTTCCCATTAACTACACTCGCTCTAAATTAGCAAACTTTGAAATTATATTTTCTATTTTTACAACAGAAAATTTGAGATTTGCATTGTTATCGAGAATATCAGTGGCAAACAAACCATCTGCCAATAAAATAAATAGAATGAAAATGTATTTCCAAAAGACGGCTGTATATACAACTGCACGTTGCTGTCATGGTATTCAATCACTTAGACAGAAAAAACCAGCTTGGTGTGAAGTTCTGCCACAGATGTAGATGTATGACTAACTGAGGTCAAGAATACTGAACAAATCTGAGGACAGAACTGTCCCTAACAAAGGTGTTCATGAACACCTAGATGAAGCTCTTTGGCTACCTTGCAGACCTCCTGACATGACATTTTGGCTCCCCCTCAAACAGTGGGCCTGACACCTTGTGGTGATTCTCATTTGTGACATCTCAGTTCAGATTCCTACAAGAATCACTTTTAGCTGAGGTGTATAACCAGTCTATCAGTAATCAGTTCTTATTCCAGCAGTATTTATGAGAAAAAACAGAAATTATAGGTGCACTCTATTTTTGGTACATGGCACTGCATATGGGGCAAAAATGGGAACGCAATATTTAACAACTTCACACATTAATTCTGTCATTTTAGATACAACTAATATAGTTTTGGCTTTAGTTTTTGTAACCTATATCTCTTCAGCTGAAAACACTGAAGGAGTCAGCTAGTGCAGAAGTGCTGGAAGGACATGTCCATCACTTCTATCTCATTGAAGAATCATCCGGAGCAGACCCAAGGAACAGGCTCACCTCAAACTTCCTGAGGTGCTGAATTTAAAGCTGGTGCCTGGTGGTGTGGAAGTCCGTACACTGCCCCTATCTCTTCATATCCTAATCTCTGGAGTCAGGGAAAAAGCTTACTCCTTTCCGTGTTTAACTAGTGAGCAACCTGTACTGTGCTTCATCATGAAAGAAGGCTACTGATGTAGAAGAATTTGTTCTACTTGATTACTGTGCCCTGTCATAGTCAGCTCAATGAACTGTAACTGCGGAAGGCAAAACCTACCCAGCTCAAACTAAGGCTGGCCACTGTTCATGAAGGAATATAGGAAAGAGAAGGCATTCCAGCAGAAGAAATTTCAAATACGACAGCCAGAAGTGCTGTTATACAAGTGCAGCCTCTAGTGGTCTGTCCAAAATCACTGAATGCCAAGTAAAAATTATTATCTTTTAAGCTCTTGGCACTAACAGCTGCATTTCACCCAACACAACTGAAGCTGTGACACTCCATAGCAGCAGCACAATGTGTAAGCAAGGAGGCACTGTTTCTTATTGATCTTTATGCTTCAAATCTGATTTTGAAAATGAAAACTTATTTTCCTACTCCCCAAAAAACAACATGCATACTATTCTACAATCTATTTAATTCTATACTGAAATTCTGTGGATAGATATATTTTTAAATGCACATTAAAGAACCCAAAGCGTTTAGACCTTATCTTTATTTTGGTTTTGATAGTTACTGCCTTCCCGTCACAGAAACAGACGAAGCTGCACAGGAAATTAAAAAATCTGAGCTTCTGTGTTGGAGCTGAACCTGTTAAAGCTTCAGCATTAGACAAGGTTCAGATAAGAAATATGATGCATTTCCCTGCCTCAGCTATGCACCATTTTTTGTATTTCTCCACATTCCAGTTAACTCTACCAAAATCTTATCCAGTGTACCACTGACGAAAACCTTCTCTCTTTCCTTTCCTATTATGCTTACTTTCGGTCTCAGCTGTTCTTAGTTCATGCCCCAGGCATGTCTAAAAACACACTGCATTGCAATTTTCTCAGGACTGGGGAACCATCAGATAACCAAAATTGCATTTTAGGATCTCTCAGCAAGCGGGCAAAGGAGAATTTAGATGAATGTTGGGTTGTGAGGCGGAATAAATAAAAACCATCATAGATAGGCAAGTGGTTATAATTTGCTCATGAGGCAGAAGACATGAGCAGAATCATACAGCCTGGCAGAGTGACACCATGAAAATAAATGCCTTTTGCCACTTTGTAAGCGTAGGCAACAATAATTACACATGATGTTGTGTCAGTGACAGGACATCTTAAAAGCCAGATAAACAGGAGAAAAAATAATGAGAGCAACTTCAAAGAGTTTTGTCTAAGGGGTTATTAACAATTCAAAACTTTGGAAGTCTTATCCAAACTTCACAATGATTGTAGGCCAGATATCCACAAGTGGTTATGTGTAGCCCTACGCCTGATCTGAAAATTCCTCAGTCACCACAGGACTGTGACAACAGCAGCTCACAGGACCGTGACAACAACAGCTCACTGCACTGCTAGCAGAGCAAGAACCCGCAAGAAAGATGGGCCACTATCAGAGACATTCTGTCAACGAGGCAAATGCCAACTCACTGACAAACACAAGAGCTGCCCTCCAGCCGTGGTCCCAAAAGCAACCAGAGGTCTTTATCTGGCACAGAAGTAGGTCTCTTGAAATTGTGAGATACAAATCCAAACATTGAGGGAATTCTGTCTCAAGCACTGCTTGCGTTCCTCAGCCAAATGGACAGCCCTGGTACACACCTTATTTATTTTAAAATAGTTACGCCAATTTACATAACATACAAGTCACATTTCTCTTTTATCTCCCCACTCAGATTCAGAGATATGGGCATCAGTATCTTTCTTGATTGGTCCCTATATCTCCTCTTTATCTCTTGTGCTCTTTTAGGTCCTCAAACCAGCCCCTCTTCCACTTTCACCAATTTCTCCTTAAACACGACTGATTGGAAGACAGTAATGCTGGCTATATTCCATCATGTATGCTGACCTTCTTTCTGCTCCAAAAAGCTTATGCTGTTGAGGGGAGAAGCTGAGGGAATGTAGCCAGGGTTAAAAATAACAACTAAAGTGTCCAGGCATCATCATCTGCCTGGGCCTGGACATCTGCTTGTACCACATGCACTTACCGCCTTTCCACGGTACCTATCAGCCTTTTTTTTATGGTAATTTCACAGATTCATAGAATGACTTGGGTTGAAAGGAACTTTAAAGATCATCTAGTTCTGACTGCCCAGAACTTCACAAGCTTTATCCCACCATGGAACTAAAATCAGAGCGGCTTTAATGCATTTTTGCAGGTAAGAGAAAAATTAATTTAACAAGTCGTTGCTTAACAGATCCTCTTTTAGTGTGTGAAATTAGGTAAAATAAGGGTTTTTAAGGAAGAGTTATAATTTTCTAAATGGAAAACACAGTGTGATTTCTTCAGATCATGCAGAGCTGCTTTTAGAAGGACTGTCTGAAGAAAGACAACAACTTTGAGGACTCATTTAGACTTAACTACAGATGGCTGAAGTAGGTCACGTTATCCTGGAGGGACAATTAAGGATAAATAGGTCAATAAAGGCAAAAGGGCTCCACATTGGTTTAAGCTTAGGTAAACTGAGCAACAGAAAGCCTGTGTGACCCTCATTTTAGAACTATTAAGTCCAACTCCATAAAAGCATTTTTACACCTATTCAGAACCGGGATATTGGAATTAAACATATTTCCAGGTCACTGCAACAACCATTAATGCTACTGCACAAAGTATTAGAACAACCTTACAGGGAACGCTGCATAATTTATTTTAGAACTGTGCCATTACACTTAAATAGGGTGTTAAATTCCCTAAATTTAATACTGGACTAATGAAAACCTCTGTGTAAGGGTCCCAAATTTTAGTAATTAACTTTCACAATTGTACAGTGTTTAATTTACTTTGTCTTATTAGCAGACTAAATTTACCACCGGATGGCACGTGTCACACATACTACCTAAATCCTCTAAACCCTAAAGGTGTAAATGGGATTTAAAGACTGGAAAGGCTTTACCTGTACAGGGCTGAGCTTTAAAACGAGTTTAAGGCACTTAGAAGCTGGACATTGAAACAAGCATAAATTGTTCTAAACCCAGTAAAAATTCAGACTCTAAGTAACGATTTGGGCTTTGACGTTAATTTTGTGAGGGTAGGTATCCGACACAAAAGCTTTGGACTACCACTTAAATTTAAGATACAATGCTCTTACTCCAAGCCTAAGACCTCACATTTCCTGTCTGCTTACAGCAACATATGGTATTTACAACTGTTTGGCAGCTGTGCTCTGAGAAAGGAAGGGTACACACAGCATGACAGATTTTGCTGGAAGTCCTGGGATATTCTCACTGACAAATTTGAGGGGCTGCCAAGGTAACAGCAGGGTACAGGTTCCATATCTTCAGCTTGGATTGTAATGCAACAAAGAGAAGAGCAGGGAAATTAAGCACAGCTGGCAGAAATAAACTCTGAAGCTGCAAAGCTGTTGCTCAGCATGTCAGTATGAACTGTCAGGGCATCTGTTTTTTTGCACTTCTTTCCCATTATGTGGTGATGTTCAACCCTGGCACTCTCTAAAACAAAAGTGCTTAACTCGTAGCTAGAGATGGGCAGCCCATTCAGTTTGCAGATAAATGAGGAAACACAGGCAGTTACCCTCCGACACTGGCTCTTCACAAGGTCTGCTGGACCCTGACGGACTCACAGGCTCAAAACACAGCATTACCCCAACACTGCTGCCTCTGCTTTCAGAGCACAGTGGTGGGTCTATGCCAAGGAGACTGGCCAGGCCCAACCAGTGTGAGCCCTGTGCTCTCCTGTGTCCCTGGCACTGAGGTTTTCTAGCTCCAACAACACCCATGCCCTGCTGCTGCATGTCCTTCTGGTCCCTACCTAAATCCACCTCATCATGCTTTGCTGTGCCCACACAGACCTGAACCCGCTGAAAGGCTTAGCACACACATTTGTCTTTCAGTTTTCCAGTGTTATCCCAAACAATGGGAGCTGGCATAGTAAACAAGGAGGGGTCTACCAGAAGCTTAGCAAACCCTAACAACTGAGCTTTTGAACGGCTGGACATCAACACTTTCGGAGGTCATCTCGTTCTGTTCCATTACTTGGACAGGATGGCTCCCTAGTTTCCTACACCAGAGAGTACCAAAAACAACAGGATTTTTTAGAAGGCTACACGGTGTTCAAGCATTTGTAAACCTTTAGGAATCTCAAAGAAGGGGACACTCTCCCAGCCAGGAAACTGATGGACACCTTTCAAAACAGGAAACTGCTGAACATGCCAAGTTAACCTGAGTTATGCTCAAGATCATGCAGTAGGACAGGAAGGCATTACAAAGAGAAGCTGTACAAGGCTCTGGCAGAATACAAGGGAAAAAGGCCCATGTATTGTGTTTTACCAGCAATATGGGACTCAAACAGGCCGTCAAAAACCGTTCTGAATCTTCTAATCTACACTACTTCTTATTTCTCCTGAAAGGGATTTTGTGGTTAAGACTCAGTTTTACACTTTTAAAATATTAGCTTTCCAATCTCTTGTGACCACAAGAATTTTAGCTTGGTTTCTTTGTTCAAAGATGAGCCTATATGAGCAGCAAAGAAAAGCATTAAAGCTATACTCTTTTGTTCTCATAAACAGCATATTGTTTTCTAATTGCAGTAGAAACTGCTAATTAACCAGAGGCAAAACCATATGCTAAAAAACACTGTGTAGTTAAATTTTTTTTAACCACTGCAATTATCTATTAATTTCTTTTGGAGCAAGTTCTCATGCTACTACCCATATTTGGTAAATTCGTACTCCAACAATGTGTACACATTTAAGCTAATAAAATACATTTCATGAAACAGCTGTGATGGACAGAAATTAAATACGAATAATGCCTACATTCAAGGTACACTGCAAATCTTAGAAGTCTATTTACTAGGATCAATAGAAAAATGAAAAAAAAATACTTTCAAAACAGAGAACACTGAATGCCCTGAAATGCAGTATTCTTCCTTCAGCCTCAGTAAACGTGTGATGTAAAAGGTACACTGCACACATGCCTCTCCCACTATGCAGTAATGATGGTGTTCGGAGGTTGTCAGGTTTTCACTCAGCAAAGAGAAAAGACAACCTTGATCTGCATGGCCTTTTTTTCCTACTGACCTCAGCAGCCATTCCCAAAGGACTCACAGAGTGAAGTAATAGGAGACGTTCTCTGCAGAAAGAGAATCAGACCAGCTACATGGACATTATAAAATCTCAAAGTATCCCACATGGATGCAAGACACGGCTGACTGTCCTCTGCTGAAATCCAGTTGAATTAGAAGTTGTCATCTCTTTACAGACACTTTATCTAGAGATATTACTGTATGCAACAACTCCCTTGATAAGAACTATTAATTCATGTGGATCAATATTTACATGTTAACTATTTGTACCAATTCAGCATTTCAGTTAAACTACTCTTCCTAGAAAGTATTGCCCTATGTACTGCCATGGATTCTCCTGCTTGGGTAGCCTATGCATCCTTTCTAAGACAATTCTCATATTTTCGATAAAACTTTATCTTGTACTTCAAGAATAATAAAAAAAAATATTATCTGCTAAAAGGAAAAACCTGCTTCAGAAGCATTACACATATACCTTTACAACATATATTTCACGACCAAAACAGAAGTTATAAAAGCATTAGCTGCAGTCTTCCACTGTCTATAGCACTCATTCTTAATCCATTGTTTTTTCCTGACAAAGCAGCAATCTTCCAGTACACATGGTACACGACTATTGTCACACCCTATGTCAACAATCTGTACTGAATATCCTGAGATTACTACAAACCATATGTTAGACATTGTATTTTATCAAGCCATCTACAGAACATGAATTTACCTTGCAACATTAACAACGCCCACCTGAAGAACATGGTTCAGCTCTCTCCTTAATGATATACAGTTGCAGCAAGGTTAACTGAGTATCTTTAAACTGAGGTGAGGTATTCCCTTTCCACTGTGTCCTTTCTTACCATCCTCATGTATTAGGCATTTACACATCTAAGCACATGCTAACAGCTCTACTATTTACAGTATTCTACTCCATGCTCATCTAAGGTGATAACATGCAATTTTTAATAGTTCTATTCCTAAATGCAAGGTACCTCACGAGATATTCAGTGTTTCATGATTAAAGATTATTGTGAAAAAGACAAGAGAAAGTTCACACAGAAAAAACTTGTGAAACCTAGTGTTTAGATAATACAGAACAAGGACACAGTAAGAGGTGACAATGCCATATTTATCTATAAAATTAGAAGGAATAAAAAGTTAGGTTGAGAGGCTTCAGTTTTTCCTCTTTCAATGAAGTCCTAAGCTAGCCTTCTTTCACTTGGGAAGAGATCTTGAAAACCTGAAGTCACTGCTAAGATTTATTATACCAGTAAATACACTATTGGGTGAACTCTACTGCAGAGCACAGAAAGGTCCTTTCTTATGAGGCTCTTAGTAGCTCCTTACTGTCATCCCCATGAAATATAATTTCCCTTAACATGCAACTCCAGGCAGTCAGACAATGAGGTTTGAGTTACTGCTGCCAGCCCCTTGCTGTGACCTTGTACAGGGCCAAGTAGCACAAGTAGTTTTCTGAGGAACTGGGGTGGTTCCCGATGTGTCTGTGCTTTACAGTCTGTGCTCTTAGAAAAGTCCATTTCCCTTTAGTCTGTCAGAACAGCCAAAAGACAGAGTTACATATCTGATAAACTAAATGACAATAACCTGGGAGAGCAGTCCATGCATAAAAGCTGTGGTCTGCACTTCCATCCTTTCTGTAAATCTGCACTCCTTACACTTCTTTAATCAATTTACAAATTAAAAAAATAACTGTCTCCATTTCCCTCAAAAGCAGCTTCCAAAGCACCTAAAACAGTATTTGAACACTAAGACAGCAGGAAAACTCCTACCTTACAACACCTTTAACAGCACTAGAAATATCCCAATTCAAGAACAACTGCAGCACTGTCCCTCTTAGGGTTATACACATATCAATATACGTAACATATCAATAGCAAAACATCCTTCATAGAGGGATGTATGTTGGCATCTGGCTAGTGTAATTTCTGTAGTTTTTTATTCCTATAAACCTGCACAAGGGCTCACAAACACAATTTTATATAGTAAGCTTCTGACACTGCTAGTGAAGATATCAGTCAGGAATGTCGTAAACCCTTTGAGATTCTATCGATTCTCAGACACAAAAAGGTTGCAGGTTTATCAGTATCTTAACAACAGCATTATTTTTACAAGATTTGAAATTGAATTGTCATCACTTTAAACCCAGAGAACTGTTATATTCGCAATAGTGAATACCTTACTCTTAACATCTAGACAGCTGGGCTATCTCCTTTGTTTACAGAGAACAGTTCTCTCTTTCTAAATACTTACGAATTAAAGAAACAAGAAAATCCTAGAAGAACAGCCAGGCTTAAGGAATGACCACTTCTGGCTCAGTAGTCACAGAACAATTGTTGTCAGGTAGGAGCAACTGACAGAAAAACCTCCAGAAAACCTGCTCCTATCGAAGTGGTGTGCTGGGATGCTCTCAGTGCTCCTCCACTGTACCAGATGCTGTTTGTTCTGATCAGAATTTCTCACATGAACCCCACTCTGTGAAGAAGTTCAATGGGCCACCATGAAGTGCACCACCAAGGACTTTCAAAAGGAGAAGCAGATGTGAATCTAATATATAATTATTTGCAGAAACAGTACCCAAGATATGATCAAGGGATGCTTAGCACCATGCAGTTTAACCACTGTGAGGATAAACAAAGAAAATGCAAAAGTTGGCTTTTAGCTTTATAGTTTCATTCCCTAATAAACTAGGGATTAAGAAGCAAAATCAGGAGGGGCTGGTTAAATCAAGTACAACTTGATGAGGATGCACTCCATCTCCTGCTCCAGATCCTTGCCAAAGGCATCAGATAGCATGGATACGTACAGTTCCCTGAGGAAGTCTGTCTCCAGATAAAACATGAGCCATTAAACACCTCGCTTTCAGCCAAATAATCCAAGCACTTTCTTACCCACCCAGCAGCTCACCTGCCAAAATGTAACAACTCAGAGTGGATAGAAGAGTGCTGGGGGAGACTAAGTTGAAAGTCTTGCTTAGGAGGAGGCAAAAGACACACACAGCTTTGCCTCACTGATGCATCCAGTATCGTCATGACGGAAATATGCTGGTCAAGCACAATTACCGTTGTTTAATTTATGCTGGCTACTCCCCATCACCTTCTTTTATGTGCCCAAAAGTGTGTTTTAAGAGGACTCACTCCATAATTTTCTCACAGATCAAAGTGAAGTCGACCAACCCGAGGTGCTTCAGATCACTATCCTTATCCTTTCTAAACATGAATGCAATATTTACCTTTCTTTGGTCATCAGGGTTTAATTCTAATCTCAAAAACCTTTCAAAGATTATAGAGAGCAACCTTACTACGACACTGGTCAGTGTCCTCATCACTCTCAAAGCAGCTCATCTTATTCCAAACACTAGATTTGGGTCAAGATTTCTCAAGAGTTGCTTGATTTTGTCCTCAGCCATTGCTTGTCATTCTCCTCCTTGAACTCTCTCTCTGAACATATAGGCCTGGGAGACACTGTCAGAGCAGGCTGAAGTGAAGAACTCAAGTGTCTTAGCCTCATCTGTATTGCCTGCTACCAATTTGCCCAGTCCATTCAGCACAGGTCCACATTTTCCTTGTTTATTCTTGTATTGCTAAAGCACTGGCATTTTTTTTGAGCGGTCCTTGATGTCCCTTTTTTCTTGTCCCTCAGCTCTAGGTGTGCTTTGACTTTTCTGACGCCATCCCTACATGTTCGGACAATGTATCTACGTTCTTCCTTTGTAGCCCCTGCTTTCACCTCCTGTATGCTGCCTTTGTAGCTCAGCTCAGTCACAAGTTCGCTTTCAGACAGTGGGGTCAGTCTCCTGTTACATCTAATCACATTCCAGGACGTACCATTCTTGTACTTGGAGAATGCTGTCCTTCAAAACTTGGCAGCCTTCTGCAGCAGATTTACTCTTCAGAGCTGCCTTCCTTTGTATCCCACCTACCAGTTCCCTGAATAAGCCCAAAATCTGCTCTCTTGAAGTCTCGGCTATGTATTCTGCCACCTGCTTTCCTCACCTCCATCAGGATTTTGAGCCCACTATTTCATTCCTTAGCGGACTGTCAATAAGAATCATGATGTTTATTGAGCAGCCCATTGATAACACTACTGTGCCCTCTAAGAGAGTCAGAATTAATCCCTGGGCCTGCTTGGCACCCTCAGTCAAAGCTCTGGAAGTCCACAGACAGTACACATTCAGCTAAGCCAGGGAAACAGCTCAAGTGCTGAGGACAAACCTCTGTATGTAGATACAGAGTGTTCCCTCACTGAGTAATATCCTGAGCAACATCCAGGAATTAGCATGTTCTGCCAAAATTATACATGTGCTCAATTAAAATACTGAATATTGCATTCTAAGATACAGTGAAGACACAAGAGTACAATGTCCATCACGGAACCTATAGCCATACATACCAGGAAGTAATTTTCTGATTAAATATAAATAGCAGTACATAATTCATCTAACAACTACCTTAGACAGCTGTCACTAACCAACACTTACTGACACAGCACCATAAGCTTAATTTTCCTCTTCTTTAATTAAATACCAAGCCTGACTTTTACACCACATGTAAGGGATCGAATGTGAAAAGTCCCATAGCAGATAAAAGGCTATTTTCTTCTAGAGAGATGCTCACCTTGGAATGCTTGTCAGGTAGGTCAGGACATTCTGAAACTCTTTTTCAGGGATCTCACTGAAAGCTGGATAGTCTGGAAAGGTGATAACAGGGCAGCCATCTCCCCCTCTTCCACCTACAAAAGAAGCAGCAAATGTGTTTACATGCAAGTCTTTACCTAGACTGAAATTTCCCAATAATGACACAACTGTATTTTTCCTCCTCTTTTTTTTTTTTTTTTTTTCCCAGGAGTCATGTGTGTACAGTTTATTCTGAACAGTGTCTCTCTTCTTCAATGCTTAGGATGTTTTTTAGAAAGGGATTTGTTACACCACAGTCGCCACATCAGATTTTTTCTGGACAAATGCCTTGGTAGCAGTGAGCAGTTCTGACACCAGATGGCAGTGCATCTTTCTTCTGATAAATGTTAACTGCATGTAAGCAGAACCAATTCGGGGAAAGAAATCAACTAATTCAGAAACAAAATAAGTTAATTTAGAATTGAGTAGGAGAATCTCCATCTTGAACTGAACTCAACCCTTACCAGCTGGAACTCATTCTTGCAACACTCCCCTACCCTGCACAGTTGGCTGCTTTGCTTCCAGGTTGGTGAAACAGAAGAGGCAGAACATTAAAAGAAATGGGTGTAGGTGTTTCAAATGAGATTTCCCATTCCCAGATTACGTACAGAAGGTAAAGCGGAGCTGAACACCTACAGTACAGTAGAGCTGCTAATGAACTAGATACCATTATATGTATCTATCCTGCCATTTGCACCACTGGATAGAATTCACAGACACAATGCTTCTTCATGCACTTCACACGCATTCTTACACGCAAAATGTAATCATTTCTTTTGTAAAGGCATTATTAATGTTTTATGTCTTTAGCAAGTATATATTCATAGAGACAAGCAGGACAAGGGGCTTGCTGAGTCCTAGCAACTGCATGAAGTTAACTGTTCAGGGGGCAGGAACACACAGCTGGGAAGTTATCTTTGCTTCATAGTTCAAAAAGAGAAGAAAAACAACAAAAAATTACTGTTTTAAAATAACAAGGATATTTCTTCCAGCCCTGAAATCTGGTAACTGTGCAGAAATCAGCATTAAACTGTATTAACAACAGCAGTTATGAGAGCAACAGTGATTTGTTGCCCACTTCCACTCCCTCTGCGTCTAACCTCACCAGAAAAACAAGAGAAATAGTTGACCTCAGATTCATTTGATAAAAGAAATCACAACTTCCCTCCAAACCACATGTAATTAGAAGAGCTCAAATAGTATCTTTGTTAATTTGTGGTGAATCTGATTTCCACTTCCCAGCTTACAGACGTCATGGTGCTGTCATTGTGAAGCTCTTGGAATCAAAATACACAAAAAAATAATGTGCTCTGGATGTATTTAAACAACAACAAAATGCAACAATTATGCAAATATTATAAGTTTGCAAACATGACCTTTATGACACATCCAAACATGGCAACACTGAGTCAAGGGAGCTAATTTCTGCTACACAAATATTCACAACACAAATATAAGTTAAGATCAATTTTGATTCTATTGGTTTTTGTTCTGCCCAGGCTCTCACGACTAACGCATTTTCCTCTCTTGTTAAAAGCATGATAATGATTATTTCTGTTGCTTATGAGGTGTTCTTCTCTCTCTAGAGTATCTATTTTTAGGTACAATCATACATTATTTGTGGTATCTTCATTGGTTACTTGTTTTGTTCTACTTAATTTCTATAAATAGGACATATGAAACAAAAGAAGGACAACAATAGACTTGCAGGACATGTCCTAAAAGCAGAAGCCTGGACTATGATCTTCAGGAAGTTCCCAGACCACCACTGATTGTCAAGGGCAAATAGAGCCATCCTGCCTGGACACTGGCTATTAATTTTCAGTTTCTAGTACAGTCATCTGTGGTTATCTCGGGTGGAGACGATTCTGCCCTGACCTGAGCTCTTAGAAGGTTTTTCTTCACTGATTATCTTTTTCTTCAGTGTTTCCCTGCTGGGCCACTTGAGCACACATATACCTTCAAGTGCTCCTCAACTGCTTTTCCTTATCAGAACTCTGCTGCTCAGAAGAGTTTAGGGCAGAGTGACCTGAAATGCTACACGTAAGAAGTTCTGTAAATTTCAGCTTTAACAATACTGACTTACAGAAGCTGCTCCCCATACTGCAACTTTAAATACATGGCCATCAAGGGAACACAAGTCACTCTAGCCAAAGCAGTTGCTGCTGTAAAAGGAGCATTTGTCAGAGAAACTCACAAAAAGGGCATGGGAAATAAATCAAAGTAAAAATCCTACATATTAATTGTGTTTCTATTAAATAATAGAAAAAACAGTGAGTTCACTTTTTAAAGTGTCCTTTATTTCTTATGAACCTGATGCAGCAAGAAATTTTTTTTCCTTTATTCAGAATCATTCTTTTCTTCCTCATTTTTCTTCACCTCTGCAAGAGCAGCATTACACAGTTCATAACATTAATTGTATAAAATGTGATTTTCTTCTCTTCACCCAGAAGTAAATCAAGCCACAGAACTTAGGAGGAGGAGATAAAAAGTTTAGGAAGCTAAGCAGGGTGTTACTGTTGTTGATTTTGGTTTTAGTGAGAGGGAAAGCATTCAAGTGACAAGTACTGAACAATTTCACTTCTCTTATCCTTTTTGAAACACAGGTTTAAGGCAAAAAAATTAAATATCTTATTAAAACTAATTTGTATAATAATCTTCCCGCACCTCAGAATTATATACACTTGATAACAAAAAATAGACACAGATGAATTTGTGAGTGCTACAACTCATGAAAATAACTCAACATGTACAGAGTAATTTTTTTAATTAGTTACTGCAATTTTAATCATCATACAAGAAGTTAGTAATTTAACAGCAATATTTTAATAAATTCAGGTCAGTTGGTACAGTGACTACATCTAACTACCTCAGTCCTAACCACTGCAAAATCACCTCTTTCACATTCCCCTCTAGCTCAGAGTCCTGAAATTCCAGCTACACCTGTTGAACAGCCTTAACTGATTTGCTGGACAAGTTCTGTCCACAGAGGCACACACAAGCCCGGTCTCCTATTTCTAATCTTGCACAGGGATGCACTGACCTACACAACTGGAATTTAATAGTTTTATGTGTTTTTAAGACAACCGAGTACCTGAGAGCATTAAGAGCATTTTCTTAGTCTAATCTTAGCCTTTTTTTTTAAACATAAATTTCTGAAAATATAACACATCCCTTTATTTTTGTTTAAAAACTTTTGAGCACTGTCCTGACTATGCAAATGTCAGATTGAATGGATCTAGTGAAAGATGCCTTTACCCATGGCAGGGTAGGGATAGCTTAGATGATCTTCAAAGGTTCCTGCCAACCCAATCCATTCTGGGATTCTATGAAAACGCTGAAATACATTCAGCATCATTTCTCTATGAAATATTAAACAAATGCCACTTGAGTGCCAGCTTTAATTTTTGGTTATTGCAAACAGCAGAAGAGAATGCATCAGTCCTTAAGTGGGTGCAGTCAGTCTGCAGACATTTTACCTGAAACGGTTCCCAAGAATTCCTTGACGGTTTTCTCATAACACGCAGCTGTAAGAAACATTCTGCAAGTCAGAGAATTATTACTTTCCAGGCTATAACTGGAAACACCATAGAAGTAAAGAGGACTGGAGCTTATTTCAGCAATAAAGTAAAATAAAAACACCACACCACCTTAAATTAAGCAGATCTGCTTCCACCCTACTTCCACGAGCATTCATTAACAGAAAACTTTGTTATCAACTGACTTATACATGACTTTGCCAACCTATTCACATGAAACTTCTTTAACAGATTTAGTGTCAAACAAAACACAAACTTCCTCCATAAAATGGAAATTTTCAGTGGATAAACCACGACAATTCTAGCAAAGCCCTGTTAGGTGGAGCTCCTCTGAACAGATCTACGAGCCTTGGTCTAAGGTCAGTTTTTACAACAGTGACAGCCCTGTGTTTTGGAGAAACACACATTTTAAAAACATTGAATTGTACTAGCTCCAAAGGCTAGGCAGCAAAATGACTTAACTCTGCTTAGAAAATAACACTTCATGTTCCTAACTTCTGAACACAATTAATACCAGCAATAGCACCAACTGCTAAAATTACATGTAACCAGAGCATCATGGTCTTGTGGATGAAAATAGTAGAAAAAATATCCATGGGAAACTAGCTGTGCTATTGTGAGATGGGACTGGTAAAGCTTCCCATAAGTTCAGGTGATTTAGCATTTATTCTTTATATTCTGCCACATCCTACTTTTCCCATCACAGTTGCTATCTCTTCTGCATTTGTTTTCTTTTCTTTTTTTTTTTTATTAAGCAGGTTGGGTTATAGAGAAGTGCTAACCCAAGGAAACTGCACAGCATTTTCAGAAATTTTAATCAAGAGGCATGTTAGTGACTTGGTATCTAAAAAACAATCTCAGATGACACATAATTAGTATTCTTTTCAATTTAAAAAAGCATTGACAGGGAAAATTACAGAACTTGCGAATTGTACAGCTGCTGAAAACCACACACACAAGTGCACAGGCACACACAAACACAGAGAAAAGGGTAATTCCCCACAACCCCGTAATAGACATGCTAGTTGTTTGTGGTTTTGTATGGACAGCAACGTTTGGCAGCAGCAAAGAAATTGCTTAGACTTACTTCCAGGAAGAATGAGTAGGGGATTATTTTGTAATGTTTCCCTAACTAGTCTGCTCCTGCTTGCATAAAAAAGGGTATTCTCAAAAGTACTCTGATCACCCCCACAAAAAGGAAGTAAGTAGCTGGATATAATTAGATGACAGAGCAAAGAGTTTTCTGGCCTGATTCCATAATGCAAATGAAATAGTATTTGGACTATAAGGAAAAATATGATCTCCATGTGGATCAATGTGCACACTCAAGATCCAAGAGCATTATCCTTGTTCAATGGCTCAGATCTACAACTTTAATTCAAAAGACCCTGCTTAAAATTAATCTTGTTCGCAGTCATGCCAAAAGTGAAGTCCTCAAGTGACTGGGAGAAGGGCTTACTTCAGATTTTTTTTTAGTGGTTCAACTATTATGCTTGTGCATTTCTGATAAGGAATTTTTCCTTTCTGCTTGCATAATATACTTAACTGGAGAATTCAGTATTTGAAATTACATGTAGACTTCAATGATGGAGTGGATAAAAGCTTCACTGCATATCCTTTGTAAAGAAAAACAGACTCAAGCGGAATTTATTAAATGTTCTTTTCTTGAAATGAGAGAGAAGTTTTACTTCCATAACTTCACAAGCTGTGTTTTGCCCAGGCTGATCAGCGGCAAATATACTGGCTTAAAAATTGGATTGCAGCAGCTAAATTTGCATCTGAACATATTTGAACTGGAAATCACTTAGCCAAAGATTCACTTTTTCCATTTCTCTTTTTCTTCACTACATTTTTGGTTTGATTTTTTTTTATATCTCTACAGACAGTAGGTTTAGCACAGTAAATAAAAAACAATAGTTAAGCTCACAGCTGTGCAAGGCAAAGATTGCTAAGCAATACCTCTTCCACTGTCCATACACAACATAGACACTGTCTATATTATATCAGCAACAAAAATCAGGCTGATATTTTTAACTAGCTGTTGCAATGTATGTGGTACAGGATCCACTCAGAAATTCTCAAACATAATTTTATAGACTCAGCAGCCAGAGCTACTTCAATGGGAACAGTTTGACCAGTGAAGAGCTGCCAGGTCATTTCCACAGAGGAGATCAAGAGCACATCCAAGTAAATAAAGTTAGACAAAGTGAGAAGCTTACCATTTACAATGATAAAAGTGTAAGCATATATGTTCATATTTATAAATCAAAGGTATAAGCATTTTGAAAGCTAGTACCAATGCTAAATTTTTATATGGCAGGAAAATCAACTAGGAATCAATAGACAAAAATGCAAATAGCATGAACTCATATTTGTATTTCCTTTAATGGAAACACTTTGAAGTTCTTCAATGCATAAATGGGCATTCAAAGGAAAGGGAGTTAAATAACTGGTTCAGTACTCATGGTGGCCAAGCATCTCATTTGCACATCACATAGCTTGAATGATTTAAGATGCATATCAACATACGCAATTGTCTGTACACTCTTCTTCATCTACATTTATTCTAACACACCTGCACACTGCGATGGCAGACAGACACAGGGCTGGGTGGGTGTGAAAGTCACACAGCAATCGTGGAAAGCGAAGATACTTATGAAAGAAAATATAAAACATGAATGAAAGCCTGTGAGGAATACATTTTCCAGAGACTTTTAAATGGACCTTACACTGTTGTTCCTGGGATAAAAAACAAAAACAAACAAGCAAAAGAGAAGGCAGGAGACCCTTTTCAATGAGGAAGAAAAAGTGGTTGCATGAATACTAACTAAAGAAAGCAAAGGTAAAAGAGGTGCAACACTGAACCGTGGAGACACAACACTTAGCATAGCCTAGCAACAACAAAAGAGTAACAATTTCAGCAAAGATAAGGACCTTGTTCCACAGAAAGAAAGAACTCCAAGGCAAAAAATAAACAACTGTGCCTGAGGTAAAATATTAACTTCGGGGTTTATAAACTTTCTGTATGAATGACTAATTACAAACCTCATCCACAGCTTGCCCCACCATTAGATTTAAGCTGAACACGACTGCATACTCGCTGCGGAGCGAGAGCGAGTCTGCAGGAGTAGTGAGCACCTTGATTTCATTGCACTTTTGATACATTTACTGACAAACTGAAGCATTAGTGGGAGTTTTCACTCTATTTTGTTTCATTTCAAGTCTAATTTGGATGTCCCTGTAGCACTTCCATTACAATCTAGCACAATGAGGGACACGAGCAAAAAGTGACCCCGATTTAGACCAAAACACAGAAAGCAGCTCGGGAAGGGCTACAGCCTTGAGCCACAGAAGCAGACTGGGTTTCATTCACTATTCAAGCAAGTGTCCCATGAGACCTAGATACATCCTATTAGAGAAACTAAAGCCATTCTCAAGTACACGTTGAGTTGCTGTTAAAAAGCCAACAACTAAAATCAAAAATGCATCTAAGACATTCAGCAATACCTGCAAAAATGCTATTTTACCAAAGGCATTAGTCATCTATGGACTTTCATTTTAATGAGTTTTATGCCATGTACTTAGATGCTATTTCCGAGGCAACTTAGTAACAAGCAAAAAAGTCCTGTTCACACACACTGGGAATGTCTTAAGTGGTCTTAGAGCAAAGCCTCTTTTAAGCTCAACTGTAACAACAAAGAAATCGTCCATAAATCAAGTATCAAAACATTGGCTCTGTTCCTTCATTCACAGAACTTGTAAAACCACTATTTAGTACAGCACAGAGAATTAACCATCAATGTCCTGCAGGAGAACATTAGGATAAAAAAACCTGAACTCCAAAGTGAAATGAAAATGCCTAACAGTCAAATTTCCCAAGAATAATACAATACAACAGACAATCTAGTCACAGTAATGCAGCTGACCTATTACTTGAGGCAAATAAAACAAAATTCTAATTAACATGAGTGTGAATAGATAAAAGAAAGTAGAATGAGGAATGGCTGCTCTTACTAAGCTCCACTGCCAGGTGGATTTATTGAGTGTTGAAGACCCTTGTGGATTTTTAAACTCAACAACTCACCTACCACAGTCACCACTTTCCCTCCTCACTTCAGAGGGGCAAAATATAAACCCTATTTACAGTTTCATAGATAGGCTGATTCTTGCATAACACTCTTACGAGACATTTTCTGCCCATGGATAAGAATGAGCTTGGAAAGTCAAAAAAATAAACTTCCAGAGAAGAATTGTAGCTTAAACACCATAATCTCAAATGAAGCATGAACAGCCAACTTCATAAAAAAATATCTTCTTTTCCAAGTGCTACCACCACCCCACAGAAAACACAGTCACTACTGCAGACCCACAGTTTAGCTTGTGTGGCAGAAATAAATCATAATTAATAGTTAATTATGAGTACAACAAGATTCAGTGAGCTCCTGCCAAGTAAAGCAGTACATTGTTTCATTCCCCTGTGTCTCTGGATCAGATGCAGGATGGGATTCAGAGGGAGAGGGAACAGTCATAGAGTCCAGCTGCAGCTCAGAGGGGTAAATCTCCTTTATGCTGAAGGATGCAGGACAGCTCTACAAAGCCACTGATGCTCTCCCTTTCCATGTATTGGAGGGAGGGCAGAACCGGGCCATAACTCCAGCAAGCTCACTGCTGCACACCTGCAAGAGCTTTCACAGGCAGAAGACAGGAGAACAAACCCAGAAGCTTATCAGTTCTGAGTTATTCCACTCAGCCTGATCAGTGAGCAAAGGCACCGTCTCCCTTTGCCCATTACCAGCCAGCTGTGGGCTCAGCATGGAACTGGACCAAGCTTAGCAGACAACTGTGGCAGCTGGGGCTGCGAGATGGGGACTGCCAAGACCATAGCGACCACCAGAGCATCCATGCTGCAATCTCCAGCTAACTGGAAAACTACCTGTAATCTTAAAATTTCTACTATACTTAAAAAAAAAATCCTTTAATAAATCTTTAAATAACAAGTCTTGGTAACCTGCATTTTGAGTTACTCACTGATTTCTCATGTAAGAGTCCTCAGAGACAGTGAAAAGACAGCAGGCTGAACCATGAATCTAAGCAATGTATATAGGAGCAAACACCATAGTCTTACCTGACAGATAAGCAAATTGTTTCTTTAATTGGTCCTGAATATCTGCAGCATAGAGGGGAATGATATCCTGATGCATGATTTCATCTGTGAACAGAAAAAAAAAAGCATTGCAAAGTTATTTTATGTAGAATTTCACAGCAGACATAAAAAAAAAAATAATAATCCCTAGAACAAACACTCAGAAAACTGTTTAACTTTTGAAAAATACATGAAAATCTTTGGAGTCTTTCAAGCGTTTGCCAAGGGCAAACTTTTCTTTGAATAGCACACTAATAGAAGAGGAATTTACATTTACTGACATTTAGAAGCAGTACAGAACTGTCACTGAACAAAACAGTGCTGAACAAATATTCCTCAGGAATGATGTTGAACAGTGGGATTTTAGTGAATATTAAATTCAGTTTTTATTAAAATCTTCTCAATCAAACAAAACCGAGAAACTTATGATTTCTCTAGCCTGTTGTCTAGATTCAAACACCCCAAGAAAAAAGCATTAAATAAGATAGACAGATAGAACTGGCTTGAAAGTACATCCTCCCCTTGAAAACACAAAGACACACACACACACACTCTATCTCAACACTGAAAAGCAATGCTTAAGCTTTTATCTCAGCCCTTCCACTTCATCTTAGTGACAACCATTCTGATTTCCCAACTCTTGGTTTTCTGTCCCGGTGTTTCAGAAGAGGTGCTTCCCGCAGCATGTTTCCAGAGGTCAAGCAGAAACCTGAGTTTCACTGATCGGGACAAAGACTGCATGACAGAGTTGCTTCATTCATAAACTACGATCTCATTTTTTACAAGGAAACAAGAAGTTTTACTCCTTCGCAATTCCTAAAAAATAATTATTCCGCTTATTAGCCTCATTGAAAAGTAGAGAAGAGAGAACATAGCTTTTTCTTTATTTGGTTATGAACATTTCTTTTAATCTGACATTGTACTGACATTGAAGTTCTGGGTTTAAATGTACATTGAAATGCCATTAAGATAGGTTTTGACACTCAGAGCTGTGAATGTGCACTTGAAAGAGTAAGTAAAAACTTAAAACTGATGTAAGGGTAAGTGTCACCTGCACTGAAGTACAAGCTGAAGTAGAGCTCTGGTCCTCAAGGACTTGCTGTCACTGAGGTCTTTCAAATGCCAGATCGTGAGCAGACAGACACACACTTCTATGAGCAATTCTCACATACGTAAAATTCTGAGAACTGCAATTATTTGAGAATAGCAAAAAAGCCACTTTCAGTTACTTCTTCCAGATAAGCAAGAACTTATACTGTGAAACAGAACTTCTCTGTTCTCCGTCATCCCGTTGGGCAGAGCAAGACCCATGACCACTTTCAAGGTCACACACTGATCAGAGCTCTTTTCCTGCATCCGGCAAACTGCTGCCTGATCAGAAGACCTCTGCATACCATGCTGTCAAATCCATAAGTGGATACTTTTAACTGTCAAGTCATATTTCACCCAGACCTTCAGTTATGTCACCATTTCAACATTTTCAACAGAACACTGAACACAGCTCTTTCAAAACTCCAACCTCGGATGGCCAAGTAATTTCCAGAAGAGGAATACCCGACTTCCCCAAAGGAAAAAGGATTTTAGAGTTTATTTTTGCTGTCTGTGCCTTATAATACAAGGAGACCTCCTGCAGCAGTGTTTAAAAAACTAAACAGCCCCGATTCTGCAAACCAATACCTGCAGGTGGACCCATTAACCTGAATATAAACTCTTACAGGATCAATGCCTATTTTTTGGTGGGAGATGAGAAAAGGGAAAGTAACATCATCAGTCTATAAAATGTCATCCTGCCTAAAGTCACAGGCAGACATAATTTTCAATATCGCATAGCATTGCACCCTCAGCATGTAGTAAAATAGCTGAATTTTGCATCTGTAAGTAAATAAATGACACACTACACTGACGGAGGCAGGACATTCCCAAGGAAAAGAAACTCTTTATGTACCATTACAGAAGGATCACTATTTCCTCATGTATCCCTGTGATCAATCCCACTGCGATTTGGACACGTGCCATGTGAATACCCAAGTCTAGATTTGATTGCTCTGGTGTTCCCTCTGACAGGAGAAGCAGCTTTTGCCACTCGCACAGGTCAGCCCCACAACACTGGTCAAATACTGCTTCACCGAAAAGACAGTCTCTTCCTTCCCCTGGTTTTAAACTCAGTTTTAACTCAAATTTAAGAGCCCATCTGTTTGCAGCTGGAGGAGCAGCACAATGTGTCCACTGACAGACACAAAACTGCTCTTCCTGCTGCACTCCCCTCCACCAAAGCACATCTCGTCTTGCTCTTGCTGATTCGGTTTCAACACATACTTCTAAAAGCCAAGTATGCACTAAGATCAGAGCTGATTTTCAATAATTTGAAACAAACAAGATAAAAAATAGCAGCACAAAAAAAGTGCAAGGAAACACAACTCTTGGAAATACCAAACAGGCCACATGCAGCAGCTCGACAGGACACACTTGAACCCAGTATTACCACCCATACATTTAGCCAGACATCTCTCTTCAATATCTTGTTTTCCTTCAGAGGAGATGCGACTGTAAAAGCTCATTGCTCTGCACCATTTCCTTGACATTTCACATCCCTCTGGAAAAGAGAGTTCATCACAGTTTGTTTGCAGTTCAATCTGATTCCACTTTAAGGTTGTCCATCATTACTTGAATATGCTATTTCTTTAAAAGGGTAAAGCAACATAAGGCACACATGCTAAATAGACTGTGAGAGCACACACTCCTTACTCTCATGGCCTTTGGGGAAAATACTTTCTTGGAAATATTCTTTAAATAGAGAACCTGCCACCTGCTTCATTCTTTAGGGACCATTTCCATTTTTGTAAAGCTAATTAAGTGCACATTAAAACACAGAATTACTGAAAATCTGCTCGCTGTTTTGTGAGGAATTTTTATAGGATCAAATTCCATATGTACTTGAATAGCTTAAGATTCACACAGCCCATTATTTTCCCTGTTCTACCTTTTCTACCTTACACAGTATTGTCAATGCAGAGACCTAAGAGTCTGTCTGTTTTACTGTACCCAAAATTCATTGCTGAAAAAAGTTCTCATATCAAAACATGCTTGAATATCCCATCTTTCTTGAGTAGCTCACTTAAGAAGCTTAAAAGAAAGCCTCTGGGAATTACAGTGCATCTGGTATTGTAGGTGATAATGATCAGCAAAATAAGGTTCTCTAAAGTTAGTACTGCTTTTTTTTTACTATTTTTTTAAACCCCAACACATAAAATAACTGAGTATGTGCGAAGATCTTTTCTAAGCTGAAAACTGGAGGTTCTTTAAAAAAATCCCTACATTATCTAGTATTCAAATTATGAGTGTAAGAGAGGGCAGAAGTGTCATCTTACTAAAATAATCAGTTAAATATATGGTTCTTATTACAAAAAAGCCTTTCTCACTAAAAAATGTGAACCACAATCTTACAGATATATCACCTTCTAATTCAATTTAAACCTGGCTTTGAGAGTCCTGTCTCAATGATAAAGGATGATGGCTTAGAAGGACCTGACCCCATCTCATCAGAGGCACCTGACTGCATTTCAGATGAAGCAGGATGACAGATTTAAGCACGAGGGTACAAAGATAACTTGTGCTTGAATTACCTGGTGCCAGCAAGCCCTGAAGAAACTGGGATCGGAGAAAATAATCAATGTCACTGCAGTCAAGAATCTCCCTTATTGATAAAAAGCTCCTCTTTCTTTTCTGATCAAATTAAAACTCATCCTCATTTGTAGTTTGTCTGACATGCTGAAGCAAACCCATTTTTACAGAAGACAACGCTTGAGTGGACTGTGAACTGACTGCACCCACATTACACACAAGGAAGTCTCCCAACATGACTTGTGAGCCTCCTGTAATGGGTTTAATAAAATTCCCAGCAAGCCAGCTGGAATTACACCACCCTTTGGGTAGTTCTACAGGAAATTCTATGGCCATTACTTTATACCAACCTGAAAGCCAACCTACGTGTACACATCCGGATGCAGTTAAGCCTTTCAGAACAGATCCCAGTAGCACACCAGAAATCAAATGACAAATAATTTTTCTTCCTCCTCTTGTTGAGTCTGCAAAATTTTCAGGAAAACTTGTCTACAGCTTCTCTATGAAATCCACGCCTTAAATTGAAGAAATATTATATTTTTCTTAACCCGTTTTGCTTTGCTTCTCCTCTGGAACAGCTTACCCATTCAAAGAGTTGAATGCCTTTTTTGAAGGGGGTCTTCATTTGAAAAATCTCTCCATTAAACCACCCTCCCATCTGGTAATTATAAATGCAAGATAATGACTTTCAGAGCAGTCCCTTCATCTCTCTCAGCCCCAAGGCAAATCTTTCATTTCCTCATTCTTCCCTCTCCATCTTCACCCCCCAACCACCACTACTAACAGCCAGCTCCTTTGTGAAGCCCCCCAAGCAGGAAGAGCCAGAGCAGCAGAGCCGGTGCAGAGAAGCCATCTTCTGCTCTAAGCCACCTAAAACTAATGAGCTGCTCAAGATGCCACATGAGCTTTCCAGCTTTAAAAACTGAATTTTAAAAATCACTGCTGATTAGTGACAATGCCTGCAAGCTCAATGCTCGGTATGCTCAGGCACAACAGCTGCGGACGAGGCTCCTCAGGCCCTCATGCTATTTGTAGCCACAGCGGGCTGATGACAGGAATTCATGCAAGTGTTCATAAACTAAGATTTAAAACCTCACCAGTTCAAAATACCTATAGGAAGAGTTCATTACGATTTCATTTGACTACACCATTATCAAAATGATGGACCAGGAAAAGCAAGGCATTAAATTCAGAAATTTTCATGCAAAACACAATTTTCTGTAAAACTGCAGTTCGGAAGGAAAAAAAATCCCAGGCAAAACGGTACTTTTGCAGTGCTTTTGCAACTATAAAACAACCTAGTGCTCCAAACAGCTTCATATGGCATTGAGTGTCCAATGAATATTTTAAATTATATAGTTACATAAGAATTTTACTTGTAAAAGCTTTACAGACTACAGCTAAGCTCTATCTCCCATTTCCTCTCCTAGTCAGAAAAGACTATTTCCTCTCAAAAGCCCTGGTACATAAAGCAGATCTTTAAGTTGAGATACCTTTTCTTTTAAGAGAATCATGCTTTACACAAGTTCCACTTCTGCAGAATTACTAACATCAGTAAATTTTCTAAGACTGTCTGGCCTATTGTCACAATGTGCAGAGAACAGCACTACTATATACCCAGTGCTCCAACAGGCTAGGATGGAATCTCATGCATCTTCAGTGTTAAGTAAGCATCGAGTCGAGTCAAGACGTGGAAGTGGTACTGTGAAAGAAAATCTAAAATCTCAGGAACAATATTCCCTGTATTATAAGCCCAGCCACAGAGGACACAGGCACTTATTGTTTAGGTGGCGTTTTAAATGTCTAGTGCATCAAAAAACCTGACACATCCTTCACAAAGTCCAGAAATTATATTTCTGCAGCACTGCTCATACTTCCTAAATTTTGGTAAAATTTAAATTATTTCACTGAAATGAAACTTGATAATTCTGCTTTGCTGATCATACCTGAAGAACACCACAACTACTTAGAAGACACATAAATTAATCCCCAAAGGCTACAACTCCAGAATTTAAATACGAGAGGCAGGAACTTGTCATGGGTTAAAGAGCAAAGAACAAAATCTAACATCTTTGTATTATACAGAAACCTACTGAACCCTTACTTTACTCAGGTAATTTCTGCTTTCTTCAATCACGATTAAAGGAAAAAATATCCACCTGTTTCTTCTTTGAGATCACAGAGCTGGAGATTTGGCATAAGATTACCTACAGAACTATGAGGATGATGGTTTGGTTTCAGGTAGAGGGATTAAACACTGACCCTTCCTTCAGAAAAAGAAGTTTCGAGGTATACAGCAAATGCAATGCTGTTGGCCTGGCACAAAATGACAGGAGGTGTAACAGTTCCCATTTTCTTCAGTCAAATTATTAAATACCTGCACAAAAGCATGCTTGGAGAGGCAACCAAGATTTTGGTTTCTTTCAAACTCGTCTCTAAAATTATTGGATTTGACCGCTTATTATAAACATCAAAGTATGCGCCTGTTTTTCTCTTTCTTCTTTCACTTTCCCTTTCGTACAAGGCAACTAAGTTCTTTGTCTTATTTTGCCAAAATAACATCACCTCAAAGCACAAACGTGAGAGAAAATACAATCCCCTCTCTTGCAAGTATAATAGATGCATTCACAGGATACTGTGAGTGCTAGATACTACAGCTTCTTCCTCCTCTGCTTCATCAGTCACACGTACTTGACACACTACTTTGTAGTCCACAGCTTGTCAGGGATCACCTTTAATGTTTGGTGATGGCTTACAAGAAAGACTAAACACTACCAAATCTGTAACCAGAAGAAAACAGTGTAATAATTAGAAGTCGATCTAGGGATCACATCCAAAATCTAGTATTTCTTTGTTCTAGAAGAAAATCTAAAATAAGACAAAAGGCGAGGCGGCTGTGCGTTGCAATCTTGCAAGAAATCTCACAGTGTTACCACTTACAGCATCTAATCTGTTTTGCCCTGCCTTTGCTCCGCACATGCTCAAGTGCACCTAGATTGTTTTGGTGAGAAAGACACATTCTTTGTACTATTTCAAGTCATAATAATTGCTCCCTTTCCAAACTGAGAAGTAAGGGGAACTCAGAATCATTCCACACAGCCATATTATAGCCTAAATTTGTATTACGCACAAAAAGGGCTTAGAGATAAAGCAGCAACAATGTCAGGTGTACCTACTACCCAAATGTATACATTAACCTCTTGAGTATGGCATGCTCTTACTATTACAACAACAATACTGCTCTCTTCTTTCCAGGATGTCCTGAAGGAAGCCAAGCCTGCTGGTAAACCCTTTTCTATTCTTGAGGCATAGTTTCAGACTGCTAGGAACCACACTTACACATTGCCAAAACTGCAGCATTATTAACTCCCTAATACTGCAAACCATGCTGAGTGTACAGAATAAAAATATTTCTAAAGTATTAGGTGTACTTAGTCACCTACAAGCAGCAGATTTTGCACAAAGCAAAGATTTTTTTTTTTTTAATGAAGAAATAGTGGATAAAGACTGAGCAGCAGGGAATAGTCCCCCAGCCAGGACTCAAGTGATAAGAGAAGTCACCCAGATGTGTCTCACTTAGTGCTTACATTAGCAAGCAAGTCTCTATGGAACAACAAAAACATTAGATTGTGCCAACTGCATTTTAGTAAAATTTAATGCTCTGAGAAAATTATTACAGGAATTTTGCTTTCTAAGTACTAAAGCTTTGCAAAGAAGGAGAAGTCTTCCAAAGAGAAAAAATGGAAAGATCAACTCTGAATAGAAGAGCCATATGCAAGCTAAAGGACTCATCTTCAGTGAGCCTTAAAAATTAATGATGCAATCACTCAGTTTAAACACATAAGCTGAAGTGGACATGTTTCACAGAACAAAACCAAAGATTTGCCTCCACCAAAACCACCTGCTTTCAACTCTTCCTATTCAGAAAAATATGTACCTCAAAGCAGGCCTTGAAGCTTTAACTGAAAAGTCAACATAGGACCAGCTGTATGATCATGAATGCCTGGCAATTCTGCTACACAGAATGCTATTTTTCTATGTTATTTTGGAAGTGAGGTAAGATTTTGAACAATGAGTGATTCTACTCTTTTCAAAAAACAAAAACCAAACAGTTTTTTAAAGCAGCAAAGTGGTAAAATCTAATTGCTTATTGTACACATCTATTCTGGAGATAAATTATAACAGTGCTAACATCTGTGAGGTTGCACAGAATGGGTTGGGTTGGAAGAGTTCTTCAAAGATCATCTGGTTCCAACCACACTGCTATAGGCAGGGACACCTTCTACTGCGCCAGGTTGTTCAAGGCCCCATCCAACCTGGCCTTGAACACTTCCAGTGTGGGGCATCCACAGCTTCTCTGGGCAACCTGTTCCAGTGTCTCACCATTCTCATTGTAAAAAACAATTTCTTCTGTATGCCCAACTCAAGCCTACCCTCTTTCAATTTAAAACTGGTGCTCCTTGTCCTCCAGGCCCTGGTAGTAAGGTCTTTCTTGACTTTTATAATTTCAACAATATGGAGGATGGTGAGAATAATTTCTAACAGACAATATATTATTTTATGGTACTGTTACACAAGTACAGTTTTTCATGTAACTGTACACCTATAAACTAATGTTTTGAAAGGGAATGTGTATGAGTGTGAGAGAGAAAGAAGGGCTAAGTGCTCACTAAGAGGCTTATTTAGAGCTGTGTACTAGTTTTCAGCTAAAATATTTACTTGCAGTTGCCTGTAAACTTCCCAATATTTGGGACTGCAACTATGGATTACTTATAAAGAACAGGTTGCTGAATTCATAACCCAACTGGCTGCCCCACTTTACCACAAAGATGACAGAGTTGTTAATGAAGAGCTCATGAAGCAGTGGCTTACTGTCTAATGCCATTAAAAAGATGAAACCCATCATGCCTCTCTAAAGCTCTGCAAATATGAACTGCTTCAGGTAGTTCTGAGGCAGGACACGGACACAGTTCAGTATCTCCCACAGGCAGCTACAGAATCATTTAGTGCAATACAGCCAGCCTTGGTGAGACCTTTGCTTCACTTACATTTTCTCTCCTCTGCTGACTGTAGGCACAAAAAATATTCCATACAAAGCTCAGGAGGAAGAGGAAACAACAGTGCCAGGGAAAGGGACAACCCTTCTGCCCACTTTGAGCAGAATGTTCCAACAGCTCTCCAGAAAGGAGCGATCTCTGGCACACTGAACACGCCCACAAGAAGTGGTGGCAGTCAACAGATGAGAATCAAGCCTTGGCAGTTGCTAACAAAAGCCCTGCTCACTTATTTCTCAGCAATCAAATACAAATGAAAAAACCCTATTTTAAACTTGGCAATTTACACAAGTAGTCCTGGCATGGTTACGTACGGACCACCACGATTTGACACAAAACACTCCCTGGCTGTACATTCACTGTCTCCTACAGTAACCAGTGGTTTCCTAAATCCACCCCTCCCCTCTCAGGGATGCAAATGAAGATGCACACAAAGAACCAAAGTTACTCAAGCTGATTAATCCCTCCACCCTTTCCATCTGGTTATCCTCACCTTTCTTAAACCTTTCATTCATTCCTCCTAAGCAGCATGCCTTTTAGTATTGCCCTGGTAGCAGCAAGCCCTGCTTGAGAAGCAGAGCGCTCAGACTCACGTGTTGATAATTAGTAATACTAAATAAAGATTAGTAAGAAGATCCACCCCTTAGTTAGAAGACCCACTCTTTACATACCTTTTTTATTTAAATCTGACATTTCAAAAGCAACAGTATTGGAAGGTTAGACACCAGCCCATGGGCTCAGTGCTCTCTGTCTCCTCTGCAGTAGTCACGCATACCAAAAGCAGAAAACAGAACTGGGAATGTAGATTCAGGCATCAGAATAAGGACGCTGTTTTTGCTCATCAGTGTTCCACAAAACACACTTTCATTTTGCAATGGACTGTAGCTGCACTATTAACAGCAAATAATATCTCTACTATTTCATTATATCTTAGCAGAAACAACATTTCTATAGAAAGCTGACTCAAAGAATTAAAGAAATAATTCATTTTAGATTAACCCGCCTATACTAACAACTAGAGGATGCCAAACTGTGTCTTGTGAAAGAACCGTTACTTTTTCTCTGCCTCCAGTAGGGATCAGGAGAAATTATGTATCTGCAATGCAATGCAATGACTTGAAAATTAAAACGCACTGTAAACCAGAAACAGCAGGACAGCTCTCTGCAACAGCAAATTCTCCTTGTAAGCTTTAGCAGCTGTTCCCATCACCATAATTACGGCATAAATGAATCCTGAGCAAAGTACCTTCCATGTAAAATACAGGAATAGATTTTGTGGATGTGTCTGGCATACTGAGAGATACATCTGCAAATAAAATGATACACTGCAAATTTACACAAGGACAGAACACACACACACACCCATCAAGATATCATATTTATACATGAATGCACACAAGCAGAATAAAACTTTTGCCTTTGTAATAAAACACATCCCTTCTTCCTCAGTAGGATAACGTTATCTGGCAAAGTTCCTGCCTGACCTGCAATCAAGCAACTAAGAAAATTTGAAATACTAGACACACCTGTGATGTTCTTCAGAAGCAGCCACAACTCGGCAATATCTTTGTAGAGCAAGGAGATCAGGCTTAAGGTCATGTTGCTTCTAATCGATTTAGAGCAGAATAGTTCCGTGGACAGTGACCTATTTATCTGTGAGCTTGTCCTCAGTGCAAAATGAGAGCGCAAAACTCCATCTTTCACTCAAAGCCAAGCCACTGGGGGCACAATGCCTTTCTTCAAATTACATGCAGAGTAAGTGTGCCTGTCAGCAGGCTCAGAAGTCCTCCGAAGGGCTTGCTGGCTGCTGGCTACCACTTCTTGTCTTCCTGCATAAAGCGCTGGCACGCATTAGATGCAAGCTGTTTGCTTTAAATATGAACACATGCACTGCTCAAACATCATGAGAGTAAGCATGCATTAAAAAATTAATCCTAAGTGTGCCTTGTCAAAAAAACCCTCCCTTTAAAAGCTCTAGTTTTAACAAACATTGGTACAGTAAATCTAGCATTATCATCTTTTTCTACCACCCACCCCTACTCCACACAGGGAAATTAACTGCCCAAGGGTCAAATGCCCTTTTTCCAATTAACCTTTGGATAGAAAGCTCCCCAGAAATACAGTCAGCTTTTCCTGTTTGTAAGGGAATTCTCACCCACACATCTTTGGTGGAACCGAACTGGGGTGTTTTCCTTGGTGGGAAACCCATCAAACACCTGTTCCCTATGAAGGAGCCTACCCAAAGCAGCAGGAGCCGAAAAAAAGACATTCTACTAATGTGACTTTGCAAGTGGAAATACACTGAAATCTTATGAATAAGACAATGCAAAATAAGGCAACAAATGACAAAATAAACTAGAACAGAAGTATTCCATATGATCTTTCACACATGAATGCTGAGCTGTCTTGCTTCACCGGATCCTTTAAAGTAATTGCCCAGTGACAGACTACCTGTTAATTAATACACTTGAGATTAGTTATCGGCCATTCAGACTCACTAATACAAAGAGTGAGCCAAGGAGCACGAGTGACAGCAACAGCCATATGAAAACAAATGGACTGTTTTTCTTCACTTCACAGTGTTATAAGAGTCTTCTCCCAACAAGAGAGGTCAAGGAAAGAGGACAGCAAGGATAAAAAGCTTGAATTGATGGTTACATCTGTTCACAAAATCCCATTTGCAGATGGGAAAAAGCTCCATTTCTGCATCAGCACTCCCAGCCATCAACCAATCCCATAAAAGCAAACCAAAACAAACCCAGGTCACCCACAGACCACACTAGAGGTTATTTTCTGAAGCGCCCCACATCTGTGTTCCCACCACTCATCTGCCATGGGACAGGAACTGTTAATAATCCCACACCAGTCAGATGTATTCTAATAAATCTACCATCTATATAAGCAGCTCTATTCAGTGCATGACATTAATATGTGACCTGAAGAATATAATCATGGTAATTTATTTTCAATTCTGCTATTTCATTTTGGGGGTCGTTACATTTTGTAGTGTGTCAAAACACAAGAGTTTTCTAAGCAATATCAGAGGCTTTTAAATAAAGGTAGATTTAAAAGAAGTGACACTCAGAAATATTTTACTTAACTGTTCTGTATTTTAGGAGTGATTAGCATATTAGATTGTGCAGAGAGTTAAAAATTAGTGAATGAGTCTTCACACCACTCCCACAAGTCATGTAAATACTCTCACATGTGAAAGCTGAGATGCAGCAGGTGACCCCTCTTAGATCAGGTAACAGCACCTGTTGCGCTGTCAGACACAGGATCTATGTCTTGGCTCTAAGCCCAGACTCCCTCCTTTCCAGGACTGCCACCTAACCCGCTGGGTGGAGCATGCTCCCGGATCAGTATCCTGACTTGTACTCCTCAGACAAAGATAACAACTCACAGCATTTTTATTTCTGGCTCTTGTGCTACAGCACGGCTCCAGGAAGAACAGTCTCAGATACCTTATGCAAGTAAACACACGGATATTAACTTCTTACTTAAAAGCACCAGGCTGGTATCAAACAGTGGGCAGAGAGTCCACTGCAATATGCTTGGCTGACCAGATACTTCTGTTAGTAGTGGCATGGGCTTGGTGTCACCTGCAGCACATAGAATGCACCTTCCAGCATGCAGGAAATATAACCCTTATTATCTGAGTGACAATAAATGACGATAAAGCAGACACGGGAACACTTTCCAAACATCCGTAGAGAGGGAGAGGAAGTTTTATAGCCTTTCTTCAGAGATTAAAACCAAGCAAAAGAGGAGCTACACCCTTCTCCAGATAGGAATTACTCCCACCTAGATCCGCACAAGATCCAGGAACCTGATACTTTGGCAAGCTGGCTACTTCCTTAAGAGAAAAGAAAAACAAAACCAAAAAACCCTCCATGAATGTAAAAGAGCAAAAGCAACGACCTGTAACATGTTGGCTGTGCTTGTTCTCATTGTCAAGACAGAGAGGAACTATAAATCCTTGTATTCATCAACACTGACTGCTCCAGAGCCCCTTCACGTTGTACGTAACATGGACAATCACATTTTAACAGGCTTCTGCCTTCAGATTTCACAGCAGAGAAAACAGGGAAAGCGCTCATTTAGGTGAAAACCTAGTACTAGTTTAAAAACAATTCAATTTCTTGGATTAGCACAACAGATACATGGAATAGTCATCCTCCAGGCTCCCACCTAGATTACTCCTTCCTAGCCTTAAATCTCCAAACCCCACAGTTGCACACATTTCAGAATCATGGAATGGCCAGGGTTGGAAGGGACCTAAAAGATCTTCTAGTTCCAATCTCTCTGCTGGGGGACATTTTTCAACTAGGTTGTTCAGAGCTCCATCAAACCTGGCCCTGAACACTTCCAGGGATGCATTTTTTTCCAGATCGATCAAGATGTAATATTGTCCGCGGCTAAGAGCACCAAAATAAAGCACTGTATGTTTCAACCCTGTTATTCTTCAATCTTGACCAACCAACTAGGCACACCTTCACCTCCCACTTTCAGGGACCAGCATTTTAGCAACACACATGAAGAAAAAGTACATACAGAGAGCTCAGCGTTTGCTGTGGAGGAGCCTTGGAACCTGACCCCAACTCTGCTGGAGGGACAGAAGCTCACAGAGCGTCTCTACGGAACTCGGTCTCAGATGCCTGGTTAAAAGGTGTTCAGGCACAGGTGATTTTTTTCCCTAGCTGTTCCATTCTGCGCAGGAAGCTGGGCTGATGATACTATGGGTTCTTGGGAAACACTCTTCTGGTAAAAGAGGGTTCCAGCCAGTAACCAAATGGCTTCTTGTGTTAGCACTCTATTTCGGACTGTGTGCGTGGGAGAAATGTTTGCTCTATGGTTATAATACCTGAATTTCTTGCTGTGCATTTCAGAGAAGAGCAGAAAGAAAGAGCAAAAGCATTGAAGCACAAAACCTTTCCTTGGCCTTCATGATCCAGCTTAAAATAGAACCAGAGTGGAAAATTGTGCTATGTGAGCATGCGTGTTAGCAAGAAGACTTTAGGGCAAATTTAAGCTCTATTAAAACACAAAGAAGCAAGAGCCCTCCTGAGAAAATCTTGGTAGGCACAAGGGTATGTATTTATAAATGCAAAGAAATAATTTCAACTCCACTCAAGCTCTGCAGTCAGGTTAAGTTCTCCCTCCCACCTCGCATGGGATGTGAGTGACAGGCTCCAGCCTGCAGAATGGAGGAAAACACTGTGGGAGAAGCTGTTAAAGGATGGATGCAAAGTCGATTGAGGTTAAAGACTGTGTTATCCTAGTTTTATGAAACCCAGAGAAGGAAGCTATGACTATGGCTTAAAGACACAAAATATATAAGCATGCTTTATAAAGCATGTCCAAGTGTGCAGCATGAGGGTGGCAATGTTTGTGGTAAAGGATATTAAAGTCTGGCAAGTTCAATGTTAAAATATAATTATTAAACATATTTTTCCCTCGGGGGTGCTGTACTTAGCAAAAAGCACACCAATAAAGTGATGTGGCACTTTGTGGCATTCAGCATGACAAAAGCTATCCCTATAGGCTCATCCTTAGTATAACGCATATGTATATTCTCTCTCAAAAAGAAAAAAACAACCTAGCAAAATACACCTAACTCACACCTGCAACTGCAGAATTTATAAATTTGTGGAGTTTTGAAGACATGGAGCAATTTGATGCATAATCTGTTGGCTTCTAGTTTAACATACTAGACTATTTAAAAGCTCAATTCATTTTCTTCTTCTAATCCTTCTTGATGTTTTTTTCAAAGAATGGATGCAAAACAGGTTTCATTCTTTTTGAAGTCATCAAGCACTCAAAATTTACAATTCTGTCTGGTTTACATCAAAAGATTCCAAGGATTAAAATTAGTTTATACACCCATTATACATACACACACAAAAACATATGTTTGTATAAATCCATTACACTAAGCAGCTTGTTAAACCTTCACACAGCAACAAAATTAACCCACTTTGAAACTGCTTTGGCAATTTTCAGCTTGGATGTGAAGTCATCAACAAAGGTCCCTGCATGATATCCAAACTTAAATTTAAGCAAGTATAACCAATCCAAAATCATGGTCAGGAAACAACAATAAAAAAACCCCAATTAAAACTTCCATCCATGAAGAAATATACTCTTTCCATTGAAAACGACCATGCTGGTAAATACAAATAGTTGCTGGAGCACTTAAAAGAAAAGGATGCTGTTCAATCAAAAGGCTGAACCCTGCACTATCTTTCAAAAAGATAATGCCTAGAAAAAATATAAGGAAAGCTGCTGAGAAATTACATCTTAAAAGTACACTTTGCACTGTAAGACAATAATAAACTTCAAAGTTGTGAAGTTTACACATCCCTCACACCATATCTAAGAAGTAAAACAAAAGGCAAAAGAACATGTCAGTAGTTTCTAAGGCAGAGTAACACAGAGTATCAAGGATGGTACTTCTCTGGCCTCATGACTACTCTTAGGGGCTTTCCCCAAACCCATGGCAGAAGCCCGGCCACTGAATGCAGTTATCACACATCTGTTTCAATTTCTAATTTAAAAATTACATCTTTCTGGTGTTCTGTGAACTGAATTTTAATCAGTTTATACTTTTTTTATTTACATGTCCTTTCTAAACAAGCTCCCCCACAAGTCTTTAATCATAGGCCTCTCCTTTGCTGTGCTGCAGGATTTACCAAGGTTTCTTGTTTCAGAGAGACATAAAAACTGGACTTTTTTCAGGATTAATTTAATCACACAGGAGTTAGTAGTAAGCACTTTATCCTGCAGTATTTAGTGACAGTTCCCTCTGTCCACAGCTGAAAAGCCAACAAAGAAATGGATGTGACCTTTTTAACTTCACAAACAGCAGCAGTACTCAGAACAGCAGTGCCTGCACAGAGATACTGCTATTCACACTGCACTGGTGTGAGGAAAAGAGGACTTCTGCCTTGGGGCTCAAGGTTTCTGCAGCGGTGTTCAAAATTCAGGGGTGGGAGACTGCAGTCTGATGACAACTGAAAACTGTAATTAAAGGTGGAAACCAAATCGCTGCTGAACTTGGATAGAAGGTAGGACTAAAATTTGGAAAAATCAAGAGGATGAGATCCATTTTTATACAGGCAGTGGGATTAAAGGAGCAAGTGAAAGAGGACAAAAATGGATGTGGAGTTTAGTGGCAGCAGAAAAGAGAACTCAACAGTGAGTAATAACAACAGAACACATGATGAAAGCAGCACAGGAATTAAAATTAGGAAACGAAAAACAGGTTTATTATGTATTCTGAAACATATATATTAGTAAGAACATTAATTCAGTAAGCAAGGAAAACCAACAGGGACCATTACAACCGGTGAAGCATTGTGCCACAATTGCAACTATATTTATAGCCAACGTATGAAATAAACCTTTGTCAGCAATAGGAAACCCTTTTTATGACTCTTAAAGCACACAGAATATCTTTTTTCTCCAGATGAACAAGATACTTGGGAAGTAGAAAAACTTTCAGGTCAAAAGCTGTGGGAGAACCGGTTCCAAAAAAAATATCATACGCTCCTGTAATACTGATGAACACAGATAAAGGCTACAAAACTGTTTATTACACAGGAAGGAAAGGAAAAGAAAATTTGCAGAAATCATCATTCCCAAAAATCCATAAAGAGCAAACAGGACAGAGAGAAGAGAGATCTACTTTTGATCTGAGGCAAAATTAAGAGGTAAAAAAATATTCATTCCATCACATCTCAAAAATAATCAGTTGGGGTGGGTTTGGGCAAGTTAGTTATGATATTTCAGTACTGAAGGATTACTCATAGCTTCAAATGGAATAAAAAAAATCTGGTTATGAGATCATATCATTACTTGTCATCTTAGATTGGCAAATATAAGCAAAATTCTTCAGAATTGGCCATCAACCTGAAGTCCTTCTTACACTGTATAAATCTGACCCACGCTGTTGTGAGATTACACTTGAAAATGGTAAAACCTACATAAATGATAGTATAAAAATGCCACTGTCTTCTTCCTTATCAAGGCAGTTTTGATTTCGACTCATGATTTGGAATTTTTGTGGCCTAGGCGTGCACACTGCAGCAAGCTGTCTGTGGCTGTGCAACCCACTAAGTCCCCACACATGGGAAAAGTGTGAAAAAAATGCAAGCAAATGCACTGAGCAATCCTCAAAGGTCACCATTCCCCCCCACTTACACGTTTCCAAAACAGTATCTCGATTTCTCCCGTTGCCAATTCTTTCACCCTCCTGGGCTTCAACAAGCTCCACAGTTTCCTCAAGACAAGAAGATACTTAATACCAGCAAAAGACAAGATCATTTTCCACTGATCAAAAAGAAAAGAAGCAGAAAACAGACTGGCTTCTTCTGGAGAGCCAACCAGGAGAACTGCTTCAGGTTCTCAACAGAAATTCACTTCTTCTAAAGAAAGAAAGGCTCTCTACAGTGAGAGAACAAAATACCTTATCCCTTGTACTTAGCAGCATGATATTCTTGGTTAAATTTAGTCAGTGGAAAAGAGGTAAAGCTCACAGGAGTTGCTTTCTGTGGAAAGACATGACATAAATCACAACTGACCTTTTAATTTTGTAGATGCAGGATTTTCAGAGAAATATTAATATATCATTTAAAAATGCAGTGATCCCTTTAATGAGCCACTTCTATAAAATAAGTTAAAAAAATCTAACCCTGCAAAGAGCTGTTGTAAAATCCATAAACTGCAGCAGCTGTAACCGTGTCCTGTTTCCAGTCTCTGGGATCCAAACAGGAAGCCTGTGCCCTTACCTGATTGAAAAAGCAGCCAGTCCCTGCGATTTTAATCAACCTAAAGCAACAGACATTTTTCCTTCTTTTCCAGTTTCCCAGGATGCTTCCTGGCCTGTTCAGGAAAGCAGTGTGGAGAACGAGCTTTTTAACAGCAGCATTACCTTCATTTTCCACATTACAGACTGCTACTTGCCCTGTTACTGTATTTACTTTTAGCCCAGGTGCGACAGCGCAGGTGAAACAACAAAACCCCGCCTCTGCCAGGGGTGGTTTATGAGTGTCAGCCTCCCATCAGGCCGGATTTTTCAGCACACCTCAAAAACCTTCACACTACTTTGAGATGAGCAATAACAGAAGGAGATGCACTGGCCATGTAAGAGGTGTAATTACGCAAACTTATAGGAAAGAACTATATAAACTTGGCAGCCTACCACATCAACCTCCTAACCTCCACCAATTAGGATGTCACAATTAACAGAAAGCAATGCTTCTGGGGTCCCCCTGCTCTGCTGTTCTGGGAAAATGCCTCAACCCCAAGAGGCTTTTGAAACAGTTTTGTGTTTCTTCTCCTTTCCATAAGGAGAATGAAGATGTAAAGAAAGATGAAACAAAGGCCAGAGAGCAAATTCCACCTGTTCTGACACATGCAGCAGCTGAACCAATGCCCGTGAATCTCACGAGAGACAAGAGAAACACAGCTCCCAGCCATTCTTTCAGCTCTTCCTCTTGTTGCCTCTGCAAAAAAATGCATTTATTTTCCACCAGCTCCTGCCTTGCCAAGTGCGTACCCGATTAGTTCAACATAATTTGACCTGAGCTCTTACCCCTGTATTTGCACTAAGCGAAAAAGCACAAGGCAAGCGGATCAAAGGTGAGGGCATTCTTTGTAGTTCCCTGCATTACAGTGGCAGCAAATGAGGCCTCTCCAGTTCAAATCTCATCCTACAGCCCATCTTTGAAGTATTTAACAGTGTCTTTTTAACATGATAGATTTTATGTCCATTGCCAAAAGCCTCCATCTCCCCATGCTCAAACACAGCACATCCTGTAACTGCTGCTGTTTTCATCCCCACACTACAGCAGTTCAGCCAATACTGAACACTCACAGACACCTTTCCAGGACTCCAAATGCCCAGTACCAAGGATAACAAATGCAGACAACCACCTAGTCCAAAGGATCAGCAAAGAACACTCCTCAAACAAACAGAACAACAGCAAAGTAATATTAACAGTATTAAAAGCACCCCTACTTCCCAACGAGGATTTATTTGTTGAACTACATTTTTGAGGGAAGTTTCGGGGCAAGAAATTGAAATTTTCTTGAAGAAATATCTTGTACACGCTTTGTCAGAGCATTTAGGGGAGTAAGGTATAAGAGACCCTTAAATATTCCATTTTCTTCCCATTCTGAGACTCTGGAAATGTCCATCAGTTCTCAGGATTTTTTCTGCAATGGAATTTCTTCTCCTGTGCTATGAACAAATTTGAAACAGCTTACATATAACGCATATTCAAGTCCCTGCTGTTACCTGCATGTAATTCCTTAGAGCAAAAAAACCCAGTGCACATCTTATTTTTAATAACCCTATTTTATTAACTAGTGAAGAAAACAGCAGCTCAGCTACAAACAGGTAATAGCACATAAGCACATTAGACTCCACAAACCAACAACAAAAAGCCACGACTTCATTGAGCTTATTTCATGTTTTCTTCTTCAGGCAAGCAGAAGGAAGCTCTTATTGTACCTGAGTGGAAGGAAAAGACTCACAGCTCTATCATGAGCTTTCCCAAAAGCACATGCATCTGCCTGACACCTCCTGGCAGCTGAGTACTATTTAGCTTCAGCCAGCCCTGCTGGGGTGAGTTCACAGGCATTGAAGGTTCACAGGTGCAGCCACCAGCAGTTGGCTGATAAAGAGCTTGTGCAAATACTGCTCTTGCAAGGAGGCCTTTAGCAAGTGCCGTGCTATAAACCAGCAACAGAAGTTTCTCCTGAAGCCTCAATGCTGAGAAATACACCTCATGCAAGCCTGCTCCCATCTGTGGCAGCAGTTCCACTGAAGTTATTGCCTCCTGTGCAACAACAGAGATTGGCAGATCATCAGTATATTCCTGGTGTACCCCACAGTTTGGCAAACTGTAACCCAAAGCCTACTTTGTCACGTTTTCTCTGGTTTTATTTTATTGTTTTATACCATATTGCCTCCCCTCACGTGCTTAACTGTCGGCACTGTGCTCTAAAACATGTCTTCTCCCCCTGAAGCACCGATGCCTTTTGCAGGTTATAAGAGCAACCTCTGTTTTTTCCTTGCTAAAATAAACATTGTCACATAAAGGAAATTGTTTTAAAAAATTTAAACTATTCAAGAGTGAACAAGCCCATTGTTTGGAGAGGAGGCTTCAGGGCAGCAGCACGCTACCGTGACTGTGCTATAGAGCATCCACAAGAATCCTGTGGACTGCAAGGGTTTGAGGTTGGCGTGTGCTGGGACAGGGAGAGGGGACAGAGCATTCTCATTGTTTAAATGTAAACAATAATAATAATAATAGGGTTTTGTAACCGAGAGAAGGAAGTAAACTAATGTGGAAAACAGTTGTTATTACTCTGTTTATGACTCCTTGTTCCCAAAAAATATGCTGGGTTACTTTGTAATGCTGAAGGGGATAAACTGAGGTGACCTGAAACTGGGCAAATGGCTGAAACCCCATCTGATAAGATGGGCTTGGGAATACCTTTTCTCTTTTTTACACTGGAAGCATGCCAGAGTGGAAAACACTGGGTGGAGGATCCATAACTCTTGTGACTGTAAGATCTTTATTCTCAAACCCCCAGACAAATTCCAGTTGTTTAGGGATTAAACCGGATTCACTGCCAAACGGTGGCTTAGGCAGCTTCAGGGAGAAAGCTGTTACCTAAGTCCAAGCACATGATCCCCAAAACAACCTCCTGACACCTCAAAACCTGAAAGTTCATTACAAACTTTTCCAACACAACTCAAGTTCTCTGCATACTGTCTGATCTGTATTTAGACAACTGAATATAGAAAGAAATTTTGAGGGGTGGGCCAAAGCCCCAAGTCCTTCTTTAGGCAAAGGCAAAGAAACACGCTTTGTTGGGAGCCTCTAAGGCAGTTCTTACATTTTTAGGCTTTAATACTAAAGATAGATACCAGCAAACCTCCTTTAATGCTTTCAGTGAATGTGGCAGCACAGGCTGGTTTTGTGCTGAACTGGAGGTGCACATTACTTATACCTGGGAGCATGCTAACCAGCTCAGAACACCCCAAAAAACTTGGAATCTTGGAATTTTTTTCCAAATAATTGAGCCCTAAAATAACTCTCTAAAGGCAAATGACAACATCTGCAAAAATTATTATTACAACTTACCTTGCAGACAAAGAACATAATTTTCAATAGCTGGAAGTCAGAAAAAAATCAAAGGAACCAAGGTCAAATGCTATCAACCAAAAGGGGAAAAGTTTACACTTGAAGTAGTAGACACCACCTGTACTTGCACCTGAAGTCCTTAAACAGTCTTTGATAGCCATCATGGTAAATGACACAAATCATTACCTGTGCCCCACATGCACAGTGAAGTTAAAATGTTTGAAGACACTACTAGAGATTTAGATGGTAGAAGCTTGAGAGTTTGAAAGGAGACTTGAAGGAGAGCTGTGTTCTCTCCAGAAGGACACGTTTTGAGTTTCTGTTTCAAAAATGCAGCTATAACAAACAGTATTAGAAAGGTAAAGCTTCTCTAATGTAAAAGGATAGAGGCAACATCTCAAATTTTTCATTTCACATACTATCTCTCTTTAAAAACAACTGACATACTGATCCCTATCCAGTTTCTCATATACACCTTTGGAATCCACCGAAGATGGTAAGAATTATGTAAGTGTTTGGCTAAAGCAGAGAAAATGTTTATTTTTTTAATCATGATATCTTAGGAATTAGAGAATATTCTGCTCCACATACTCACTGCATGAAACAAATTCCTTGTGTTTTGTGAAAGGTAATCTTTCACCTAGAAGACAAAACTGAAGGTAATATATATTGCATCTTTCCTTCAAATAAAAGCCTGAAAAGCAAGTAGATCCTTCCCCAAAAGCCAAAAGACACAGATAAATGAGTTCTTCCATTAGCTCTCTGCCACAGAATCATATAAACTATATGTCGCATACCGTAGAGACTTTTAAAGTGATTTGTCATAGAAAGAAATCAAAAGAGGGAATCATCCAGAGAACTACTCATTACTAACACAACTAAGCAACTATGTTAAGCTTGTCCATCTGAAACTCCCAATAGTTCTCAGAATATAGCCCTGTCCAGATTTAGATTACTGTAGGTAATTCACACATCACAAGAGCTGTTGTAATCCAGGACAACTCTGACATAAATTGTCATGAGATTTGTACTGGACACGATTTTTAAAAGTGTACCCTTGACTAACCACTCACACCTGAAATTAAAGCATCACTCCCTCCCAGCTGCTCCACCAACTGCTACAGTTTGTTAAGTGGACAAAACACCTTACTAAAACACAACTGTAAGCCATTCCCACTGAGCCCTTCAGGATCTTCCTCTAACTTGGTCCCTGGACTGACTTTTTTGTGACCTCTATTTAAAAAAGTTCCAGAGTTGACTAGAAACTTTGAAATTACAAAGAACGGTAAGACTGATTAAAATAATTAGAGATGAGATAATAATGAGATTCACTGCATGCTGTCGACAGTGCAGGTGGAAAAATCTCACATTTTTTCCACCTGGGGAGTAAGAAGGGAGAAGAAGCAGCCCCTGCAGAAGATTCCCAGGTCCTTCAGTTCGTTCTTCGGCTTCACTCTAAAAGGAAAGAATGAACTTACTCAACAGCCTGATCCCTCACCCTGAATTGTGTGCAAGTTGCCAAACTCACAGTCAATGACACCGAAGACTGCTGACAGATACTAATGAAGAGTTAGTATATGTGAAAACCAGGGCTGTCACCAGCCCTTGGCCATTATATTCAGAAAAATACACCAACCAACAAGACTGCAGAAGGTTTCATGCCACGCTCGAGTCCAAGTGCAAGAAACAAACTGTGTGTGATGTTGACTGCTGACTGCTGGACTGCTGACTAAAGTAGAATCTTTTTTTGGGATGTTTTTTAGATCACTGAGCAAGAAATGAAACATAAAAGTTGCACTGATCTCCGCTTCCTCCTTTGGAAGAAGATGCAGTGGCTCCAAAATAAGATAAAATAAATAAGTAAATACAAGTGCTAGCTTTGGTCAGGAAGTGCTGGAAATCTTACAATAAACTTTGATCCTTTTGGCTTAGGTTGCTTCAGCACGAGGCTGTGTGCGTTTGACCTTTTCAGGTAGGCTTAACCTCCGAGGTTAACTCGAAGATCATGTGGGATTTCGTTAAACACTGTAAGCATACACAGTAAGAGGAAACCATCCTATTAAGCACGACTTCAGTAGAACTAAACAGATTGCAACAGCACATGAGATTGGCAACTTCTTGGAAGAACAATGAAGAAGATAAAGGGAGTAAATAAAGCTACATCCTGGCTCCAGGACTGGTTCTGCCCAGAGAGTAAATATCTACTTGTTGACAATTCTCCACGTTGAAAAGCAAAAGTATAAGAAAAGTAAGTCAATTTTACTCTAAATTATTGAAGCAAAGTCTCTCAGATTATTATCAGGGCAACTCTAAGTTCTTTCTTTCACTATTGCTTTTTTTTTTTTCTTATATTCTTCAGTGGCCATGAAAGCAGGAAAAATATAAATTCCTACTAGCTCACTGCCTATTATGGTATAATGTCGTATATAGCTACTTAATTAAGTGGGCTTTTCAAATAGCACTCATGGTCAGGAAGACATTTCTTCCCCATTTCAAGAGTCAAAGGCACAGTCAGATTTCGTTTTCTGAGGATTCATTTTACATGCATTGAAGTAACGGAACTATTTTTCACCTTTTTTCTTCCATTCACACGCGCAACCCTTAACGTCACACAACAACAACCCTCAGAAAAGGTCTGTTCCCTGTAAGAAAACTCAAAGACAGCTTAAATCTTAGCAAACAGGGAAAAAGAGAGGCTGAAGAGGTCCAAGGGAGCAGGCTCATGGAGTTCAGCCAGTGTAGATCTACGGAAGAGGAGCCTAGAGGCACAGTCTTGTATTGCCCCCAATTCTGTGTGCGTGTCTGTTGCTCATTAGAGAGACTCTTAAAAGTCTTTGTTTTCTTGGAAGAATCATCATCCAGGAGCATAAAAGTGGTGGTCTGTATAACAGACACCAGAATGTATTCCTTCCTTATTATGCACACAGCTGGAGAGGTAACATTCTTTCCTCCGAGTTAAGGCACCAAAATTTTGAAAATAGTAACTTTTACAACAGTGTAATTCGGAATGTTCTAATTTTATTCAAATCAGTTTTTTAACACAAAAAATAGGAAATAATAAGCAATTTCAGGAATCCTGGGTGGGACCAACCTCACAAACCCGCTGATAATGTCATCCTTTTTAGATATTTCTACTTTCTATCACAACATGCATCTTAATGAAATTGTAAAATACACTTCTCAAATCATGCATTTCCTTCACTTTTACTTTCTAACATAAAGAATAAAGATTTTAAAATTAAAAAGAAAAAAGTAGAAAAAATAATTTTAAAAAAAAGGATGCTAAAGTCCCTCAGAATTATAGGACAAGTCAATACAGACACTTAAGTGAAGGAAGAAAAACATTTGTCAGTGTTGCTGAATTGTTATCTCAATAGTAATAACCGCTTTATCAGAAAACATATACTGAACACATCCTTACTAAATTGTATGATGATGCTCTGAAAATTATTTCAGGGAAGAAACAGTTCACTTTTGATGGACATCATGCTCGGGACCTTTTCTGTCTTCAGAAGATTTCACCTGTGACTGGTTTTGCTGATGTGCTCACTTTCCACAAAGTAACTTGCCTGAGCCAAATAAATCACTTAAGTATAACACAGTTATTAAATGGTAGTAAGTTTGGGGAAGGCTATTTGAAAAAAAAAAAGGTCTATAAAAACCTTATTTGAAAATTTAAATCCTAAAATACCTAATGTTTTACTTCCTTTGGGAAAAGGGTTTTAAAATAAAACCCAAATACTACCATTTACCACTCAGACTCTCCAGTTATGTGTTTTCTGTGAACAGTGATTATTTTCAACAATAAATGAGCTAGCAAAATTTATACTCAGACTCTTGAAATACACAGGGTTTTTGGCACATATAAAACATGTTTATAATGCTTCCAAGAGCACAGTCCCAAGCCACACACCTTACACACCCTTGACTTAGCAGACTACATATGTCTGTTTACATTTACAAGATCTAGTAGTTATTATAAGTTAAGCCAACTTACCCTGCGCTACAAAGTCCAGCCATGAACACCATTCTGAGAAAAAATAATAACTCTTCATTTCTGCTACTGAAATTCCTCTCTGATTCATCATCAGAGAAGAAAGAGGTCCACTTTTTCCCTTCCCCTGCTCAGAATAAACTGCCCCAAGAAGGTAAGAGCTTTTGCATTACCTGAACTTTGTTCTATAAATACAACAGGTGGCACAAGGTGACTTTACAAATATATTTTCCTCCACTAATGCCATTGTTCTTGTAATTATCTCTTTAATTATAGTGTTCTCCCCTCGTGACCCCACCCTGAATATTTACAGACTGCTGATACACCCAGTGTCTGATACAGTATATATAAGCATAAGCCCTAAGCATATTTTTGTTCATGTTAGGCTTTAACAAGGCAAAATAAAACTGTTTTTCAGGCAGATATTCACAGTGCTATCTGGAACTAGTCATACTGAATTGCTCACTCACAGGTACAGTTTATCACCTCTGCTATGGATTCACACCTAACTCTGTTCTCCATCTTTCTGATCAAAAAAGTGCAAGAGCATTTCAAGCAGGACAGGTCAATCAGTCTCAAGCACGGAAACCCCAAATCCCAAATGAATCCCTTTTCAAAACCTTTATCCAGCCAGCAAAGAAAGGCGTGAATGCAGCAAACAGTAAACACAGCCTTACACACCTCGACCTATCTAGTGTGGGGACAAACAGTAGTAAAGGTGTTGTGGCAGACTTCAACACTGACCAGAAATGGCAGTGTTTGCACAGGCTCCAGGCAGGCTTTGGCTACACTGAAGCCTTCAGGTACTTAAATATTTCTGCTATTTTTGTGTGTTCAGTCTGACATTTCCTGCATCCACGCATTTTGCTAGCCTGTCCATACACTAACTCCCTCTCCCCTTACAAGAATGCCCAATATCCAACAGAAATACTCATACAGCTTCAGGAAAAGATGTACCACACCTGCATCTCCTTGCCTGACACAGATGATGCAACAGCGCTCTTCCTCTAGACTCTTCTTCACTCTTTGTCGTGGATTATTCAGGTTATGGATTAACCAAGCTCTGTCTGACTCAATACAAAAATCTATTAGTATGAGACACTCACATTACAGCGCTGCTCACTTCTCGCAGAACTTCTTTGGATTGGAAGGACCCTGCGACACAGACAGTTTCCTCAGCCACCCATTCATCACATGCCTAGAACTACACACGAAAGCAAACTGCCCTAGAGCTTCAGTCATCTTTGTCAGAAAACCAACCTGAATCCAGAGTGAAAAGATGCAGACTACAGGATGCCTCTGTAGATACTCCCCATCCATACCACGCGCAGCTCAGACTGAAGACAGATGTCTCTGGTGTCTCCACTTGCCAGACTTGTTCTACAGCTCTCGGTTCAAGCTGACCTACTGTTCCCATTTGCTTACAGAAAGCGAGAAGAGGGAGAATCTCAAAGCATGGTCTGTGAGCACTATGTTGAGATACCCATCAAAGAGCCTCAGCACATCAGCACCTTGGAAAATCTCACCTGCCAATGGGACACCAGTGTCCCCAGAGAAGACTGCTCAGAGCTACAGTTTCCTAGGGCTGAAATCCTCCACAAACTCACAACTGCTGTCCCACCTGCTTGCAGTCAGAGATGAAGAAGCACACAGAAGATACTCAGTCAGTGATGGATTCAGAAAATGCGATGCTGTCTCACAGAACTCACTGTACCAGCCTGGGCCCTGCCTGTCCAGGCAGGAGGGGCCACATGGCACCTGGTCCCAAACATCTGCATTCCAAAGAGCAAGCGTCACCAGAGCCAGGGCTCAACCAGGATGAGCAGCTAAAGGCAACACAGCCTGCCCTGAGTAAAAGACACCTGCAGAGAACAGCACAATGAGAGTTAGGCTGAGGAGGACAGACCCAACTGTCGACAAGCTGTAAGTAAATAAAGTCTGCTTTGTTAAAATGAAAATAAAACAGAGATGGATTTGATGAAGTATGATGACTCTGGAAGCCAGCCCAGCTTCCCTTATTAAGGTAAACAAGGTAATGCAAAATCAATATATGAACTAGGACATTTATTGTTCAGTTAAAGGTTTCTTTATTCTGTATTAAATATTTTAACATGCAGGGAAAAGATGAAGTGACAGCAAGGCAAACATGCTCTCAGCAATTTCCAGAGATGCTAATGAAGAGAGAACAAAGCTTTGTGAGACTTGGGACAACAGGACAGAGCAGCTCAACTTTGTAACAAAGAGAAGAGAGGTGCATACATCATGGGATTCACAGAATCACAAGCACATTTACTTCGGAGATACATTCTGCCAAAATTGAGATTTCACCCAGCATAGCTACAGGACAGAAATGTTCCCAGGCTGGAATATCTCTCCCTTTTCACAATCTAAAACTTTGATCCCAATTCTGTGTAACACTTGGTCTGCAAGTGCCACTGAAAGCTGAGGTTTGCTACCAGGAAGGTGCATCATTGCAAAAGGCCATAAATCAGCTTTGACCGAAACAATGGAGTAATTCTTACTGGATATATAAGGTTAACATTAAAAGAGCCTTTAATTGCTTTCCTACTGTCAACATAAAATGGGTAACAGGAAGGAAAGGAAACAGAATTTTTGCATACTTGAAGACTTCAAACAGAAAAGGCTGCCACACGATCAAAAAGAGTTTTGGAATAATAATAAAGATGGGTGGGAGACAGAACAGACAGCTTCCTACAGAAACATACTATTTTCTGACTATACGCACACCTCTCAATAGTGAAAGGAAGATGTAAGTAAGACACGATTGCATAGCATTACAAGATTTATATTCAGGATTTTGGTCTAAAGGAAATTAGGCAAAAATTAGGAATATTATCTGTTCGATTGTGTTTAATATATTAAATTTGTGTTTTTCTCCTATGTAGTCAATGCTTTGCCTATACTTCGGATTAGCGCCAATCCATTAATGAATGGCCAGCAGGCGCCTGAAACTCATAAAAACATAAATATCATAAAATATTTGGTGAAAGTAGTGGCTTTCATGGCTACACTATGGACTTGACTGCAGTGTGAGTTCTACCAAGTGACTGTTGGATCCTGCATGAAAGTAAGACTGAAATGTGAAGAGACCTTGTTTTGTTTTGCTTTACAAGATGGCATCCCATATAGTTAAAATATTACTAAATTTTTCCTGATTTTTCTTTACTGTTATTAACAGCAATTTACATAAAAACTTTTTCTACTCTCAGCTGAATAGAATTAATTGTTAGATTTTGATAATTTACTAGTAAGCACTCCTGAAAGTACCAAATGTTGGCCTTACGAATGCCCAGAACTGGTAAGTCAGGAGAGGTGAAATCTCTACATTTCAGAAGTTATTTTAAAGAAGTTTATAAAAAAACCTCTTATAATTTTAATTCCAAACACAATAGATGATGAAAGACTCAATGGGCACAGTACAAATGAAGGTGTGAGAAAATCATATCACCAGAGAGGCATTTTTTTCTTAGTTTTTTTTTTCTAAGAGTAAATGTCAACATCAAAGAAAGAAATACTGAAAAGCCTTGAAAATTAACAAAGGTAGCTTAGTTTATTTTGATGTAGATTTCCAAATTAATTTAAAAAGAAACAAAAAAAGTCCTTTTTCTTTTTTTTAAAGATCATAATAGGTCGCTGTGCATAACAAAACCCAAGAAAGTTTTATTTAATTAATGCAAAATCTCCTTCAGTTTATCTTAGCCAGTCAGGGTTAACTTATTTCAGAGGAAAAAAAACAACCAAAATGTAGCTTTACTAAACACACAGATTATATAACTATCAGTCACACTGACACATACTGTATGAAACAGATTTTGAGACTGAGTAAGTGGTGGCAAGTCCTAAATTTAGTACATTACAGATGTGATCAGAGGCTTCTTGATTTTTTGAGTACAGTTATAAATATTTTCTTTTGCGTAAATAGGTATACTTTTTCGGAGAGGAATACTCAGCTGTGTTCTTCTAGAATATAAAAGAAGGGCTGATGTAAAGCATTCAAATCTGTGTTAGATATTGTCATACACCCGGAAATGCAAGAAAAAACAAGGCATGAAGTTTTTCTCCAGCAGGTACTGGTGACAGAGAGTAATTACTATCATGAGTAATACCTAATATTGATGAAGATCTGTATTTTTTAACTCTAACAACTGCTGGATCCTTACACGAGCACACTTTCAGAAAAAAACCCACTTGTTCTTGCAAGAATCATCAGCTGAAAAAAAATCAGTAACACAAATCCTAGGCTGCTTACTGCTCATATTCAGCTCACATGCTGCTCCAATTTAGGTGCAACATTCTGTGTACACACACATCACACTATAGGATCACATATACATTCACCTCACCAGAGCATATTTGATGTGGGTTATTTCTTGAGTGCCTTCTGCCATGAGGGATTTGGAAGAATCTTTGTAGGATCCTGAAAGGGCTTTCACGTCCTTCCCTTACAAGGTGGCGTTGAGACATGGGTGTATCTTCACCAAACTATTCAGCAAAGGAAATAAAAGATTTCCTCTTTAGAATTACTCTCTTATAACACACTGAAAGATACTCTGATTTTGTTTTTAAATGTCAATGGAGTGTGAAATTTCTTTGTCAAATTCAGATGATACCAAAAATGATGAAAAGGCCGCAGTTCTAAAGTCCTGGAAGAGGGTGCAGCGCAGTTATTTGTATTGTATACACTTTTCTTCAGGAACCAATGCCTAGTTCCACTAGAAAGGAAAAAGAAAGATCAGTTGCACTTAATGGACTGAAAACACCAAGATGCTTTCTGCATGAAGCTGCAACACCCTCTCAGTTCCTAGCACGCTGCTCCCAGCAGACAGGACATCTTGCCACAGCTTCAGTCTACTTTCAGTGTGATCAGGATGAATAAAGAAGTCACAGCTTGTCACACAAGCAGGTCAGACTAGCAAGACATTTTAAGAAAATAAAAAAAAAGGTGCAAAACTGTCTCTTTTTTAGTGTTTTATCCAAAATAACTATATCCAAACTCACAGCCCTGTGCTGTTTAGGATGAAGGAAAGCCCCCACAAAACATCCAGGTTGTCAATTCACTCCAGCTGCAGAATGGAGATCCAACGCCAGTGCTCATCCCAAGTGCTGGTACAATCACCTCCTTCTTCACATCCTTCTCCTTAACGTGAGGGATGTTCAGCTGTTGCAAAGAAACTGGCGAGGTTTCTCCTGAAGAAAGGCAAATTGAATGTCTTCCTTTTAACTCTACGATCTTGCTTGTAAGTTCACAGCTCAGCACTCCGAAGACAGAAATCTCGCACTGACACTTGCTGCGTTTCCTACTTCATCTCAAGCACCTGGTATCCCTCAGGGACAAGTGCTATGCTCACGCCAGCAAATTAAAAGAAAATACCATTGTGAATACAATGCTGTCAATTAGAAACTCCTCTTCAGTTCATTTGCCCAAAGTTAAACTCTCATCATCAGTATAACTCCTCTTCCTCCCCCTGTATTTGCACAGGGGACTGAGCCTGTCAAACGCAGAGCCCGTTTCCAGAATATGTGAGCAGAGAGGTCTTATGAGAAAATCCTGGGTCTTCCTGGGAGTTAACAAACAGCTAATAGGAAGGAAGGGAGGGGAAATGAATCCCAGGCTTTCTTAAAACATATCAGGAAACCCTACACTGTCTGCTCCCCCTGTCTCTTTCAGTGCAGGAGAGAGGAAATTGATAATGCTGCTTTACTTGGCAGTCAAGATTTTCCTCTCAATTCTGTTTAACTATGTCCTGTATGGCCACAGATTTGCCACAACCCAAATATATACCATTATGCACATCACCCTGAAGAAGTGTTTTAAAATATGATGTATCATCTATTATTCTGAAAGCAAATTCAAAAAGAGACAAGCTTTAATTAAGTCACATAGAAGTAAGTATTAAATACCTCATTACAAAATATTGGTTTGCATACCCTGTGTTAATAGAGGAGAATTGTTACTGTCCTAGATGGAAGAGGTTCAGCTTTTGACATGAAATCATGGGCAAATGTGACAATCTTGAAATGTGACAACCAAGAAAAATATTTAAAAAAAATAATTTAGAACAGATGAGTTTCATGTAAGCGTCACTTGTTTTCCAAATTCATTATATCAAGCAGATGGACCACTGCATATCCTGGAACAAAGGCTTTCCAAGCTTATTTCTGTACCCAGAAATTCACAGGAAGGAAGGATGGGAACAGCCTAGTGGTGGAACACCACCATGATACACACTGCCACTGTACTATATACTCAGGGTTCAAATGAAAGAGGAACTGAGGTAAGACACAGCATCCATATTAGGCAAAATCCTTCATTTTCTTGTGCTGCTTGTCACTAGGGGCACAAAGCAGCGGTTCTGGCCAGATAAAGGGTAACAACAACATCCGCAGAGACAGCACTGCAACGTGTTCCTTGCTGAGCTCCCCAGTGGAGGCAACAAATGTGACCAGGGGATGCCTGTGGCAGTTTGTCAGCCATCAGGGCTTCCCTCCTACCTGGCAGGATAATTACTTGTTTGGGGCTTTTGGGGCACACCGGCCTCATGACCTGTTCTGACAATCAAGCAGGATGACATCTTCTTTCAGCAGCCAAGCCTTGCTAGAAAATGAGGCAGACAGAGTAAGAGAAAATGGCCTCAGGCTGTGCCAGGGAGGTTTAGACTGAATACTAGAAAAAATGTCTTCACAAAAACATTTGACAGGCACTGGATCAGGCTGCGCAGGGAAGTGATTTAGTCACCATCTCTGGAGGTATTTAAAAAGACATATATGTGGCACTTACGGACATGATTTAGTTCTGGACCTGCCAGTGTTGGGTTAATAGTTGGACTCAACGATCTTACAGGTCTTTCCCAACCTAAATGATTCCATGATTCTATGAAAAGTGACTCTTCGTCCCAGAAGCGTTTCGAGCGCATGATGACACTAGTGGCACATGGCGAAAACCTCACCAGCAATTCGTGTAGAGGCCTATTACAAGGCAAAAGGATGTTCTCCTTTCTTTCTTCACGTATCAAATACATGCAGAAGATTGATGATTTAAACTGTAAAGTTGGTAAGTACACACAATCCTACTGAAATGTAGCCATTAGCTACATCCCTGGCCGCAAACAAGCTTTTAATCTTCTTTCAAGCACTCAGATTTGTGCCTAGAAGCAAAGAAATTAATCACAACAATGGCTATGCTAGTGCGCAATCAGAAGGAAACAGATGGTGTAATGCACTGTTTTCCAAACAGCAGCAGCTTCTATCTCCAGGAAAATAATCTGAATATTTTCCCTTGCTGCTGGCATTACTATAACAAAAGCTCCTATTTGAAAGACATCTTCTCTGCTCTGTACAGCATCAGCAAATTATGCTAGAGTTTACAGACAGCAATATTCTTTGAGTATTAGTTGGCAGAACCAACTAGACTGTACCTATCTCTCCTTTCACATCACATAAACAGTAACATTCAGTGGGTAACACCCCACCAATTATCTTTAAATGACTGCAGACAGCCTGATGGAATCAGCAAAACCGTGGCAATGAAATAGGGCTTATTTTTCTCATGCTTCACTTCCAGGTCTGTTTCTGACCGCAGGCAGAGTGCTGCACATTGGCAACAGAAGCAGCCACACTGACTTACAGCTGTACACTCTCTCTGATTCCTCCTCTCCCAGGACTCTCAAAATACTTTAGAACAGTAACTTCAAGTTTTCTTGGGAATCATTAAATTAAGATGCCATCACTTTCTTCACCACTAAATGTTCCTACTGCTCCTTTTGATCTTTTTGTTTGTACAGGGGCTTTATCTTTACAGGACATCTCAAACACCCTACTGTGATTTTTCCTCCAAATCCCAACAATTATTTACAGGCCCTTCCTTACATCCTCACATTTGATGTGATGCTGAAAGATTCACACTAAGGAGCACGTATCCCTCCTAACTGTACAGAGCAGGAAGCTCTGGCAGCAGAATCATCACTGTTCTAGAGTTCCTTCTAAGTTTATTCCATTTCTCCACACTTCTTCATATCTGGTGATAAGCCACTGCCACTGTTGTTGCTGTATCTCCTATTGTAGACCACATTTCTCAGGGAAAAGAGTACATCTCATAGACAAGAAACACGGCAGTTCTCATGCACTTCAAGATCTCACCACAGACACAGGGCACAAGAGTCCACCTGTGTGATCTGTATCTTCCACTCATCCATTCTTTTTCCCTGGAGTTTTGGCAGGTAGGAGAAACTCCAATATCAGAAGTGCCTTCACGTCCCCAGAAACAACCCAGAGGGCTGCAGGACTGATCTCACATGAAGAATATAAGAGACTCTGAAAATTATATGGGGAATTGCATCTAACATACACATACACAGAGCTCAGAAATGATTGTTTCTTGGATCAGTTTCTAAAAGCAAATACAAGGGCACATACAAGCTAAATCTTGCCATGGGGATCTTCCAGCATCAGCACACTCACAGTATTACTGAAAATTATACGAGGGGGAAGAAAAGTGAAAATGTTATTCAGATTTTTCTCTTTAAATCATGTTTCATCAATTATGTCCTGGACACGTATTTATTTTGTTGAGAACATTCATACAAACAGAAAGATAAATTGGACTCATGCTACATTATTGTACAAACTGATTGTTTTGCACACATTAAAATAGAATATACAAGTTACTTCTAATCTGAAATGTAAGTTGTTTTATAGAGTCGAACACCCACATACCATAACAAGTTAGCACTGCTTGTTGTTATGCTCAGTCCTGAGCTTTTTTTATAACCCTACATAAGTGTTGAATTATGGCAAGTTGCTTGTGTTGGTTTTTAAAACTGAAAACAAGTTGTCAAAGATTAATCCACGCCAGAGGCCAGTCATTAGGCTAAAACAATAGTCAACTAGAGGCTGATTTTAAATGAAAAAAAAAATGTAGCTAAGATGTTAAAGACACAAAACTTGATATTTTTACATCCACAAATCCCACAGGGCTCTTGCAGAGTGAAAATGCTGAGAAAACCTGTCTGAAAATCCAAGAAATAAGTCATTATTCTATGGATATTCTAGATTCTTGAAATACAAGAAAAGACTGAATCTTTCAATGTGGACAAGATTAATATAAAGTTTAGGTACAATATTTTGCCTTTATCATTTTTATGCTTGTTAGAATTGGATAGGTGTGCTAATATTTCACTTTCAGGCTACTCTAGCAGAACATTCTACCAAAAAGTTTAAAAAGGGCTCCCATCGAGTATTCTAGAGAATCTGTCATCTGAAACTATATTTAATAAAATACCATGACATATCAGCAGAAGCTGGAGTTGGAAGAAATCTCAGAAATAGATATGAATGAAGATGTATCTGTGCAAACCTAAAAGCCACTGCAAACAAACTCAGTATCTCATACAAACATAGACAGTGATATATATTCTTAATATTTTGATGTTGATTAATTAAGGGCTGGGAGTTTAAAGAATTCTTTGGTATCACACAAAATCTAGACAGAAACCCTGAATTGAGTTACAAGAACGAGTTATAAGAGAGAATTAGGTTAGTTGTCCAAGCTTAATCCTAACTGGATGTATCTGCTCAGAGACAAACCACGATTGTAATAAGCATCAGATGAATATAAGTAGATCAGGACTGAGATAAATGGACAGCTTGCATTCTATTTATACTTGCACATTATGCTGCTGAGCCACTTCTGCCAGTCTTTCTTTACAGCAGAAAGATCTCTCAAAAATATTAAACTAAAATAAATCCTAAACCTAATTCAGAATGTTTCATAATTTAAATGTACAGTAACAAACAAAAAAATTGCCATATATAAGATTAGGATTTCAATATTCTGGAAGTGTTAACATTTAACTGTCAAGATAACAAAAAGCTCTTAAAGCCTAACATCTGTCCCTCTAATTTAGGTAATCTTATATTGCAAGACTGAATTTCCCGAGGGTTAGCAATAAATGTGACCCATCTCCAAAAGAACAATTTCTTTCACCATTAGCAACAGAAAATACTCTGAAAATCACAGTGGATCAGAGAAATAACGAGAGGAGAATGTCTCTTTATGACAAGCCACATGAAGTGAGGTTTAACATCTAACAAGTCAGCACTTCCACTTTGTCCTTTAATTCAAGTCCTTTCACTTTTGAAGGCAACTAGCAATCAGTTCCAAAACTTCAGAGATGTTCTAGGAAAGAGTAAGGAAACTGCATTTACACTGAGAAAGACCAGGAGGTCAAAACATAGGGAAAGCCTGTTCAAAAATCACCTGCATCTAATTTGTGTATATACATGCCTATGCAAACACACATGAATGTATAGAAATGAATAACACATGCAGTCAGCAACACTGACTGACCTTCCAGCAAACAGCTCCACGCAGAATGAGCTGGGGAAGAGAGAATCAAAATTTGACACAGGAAGAACTGGCTGGCATTTAGGAATCTTTGATTATGCTCAAAATAGATTTCTAGTTCAAAAGTTGTATCTTTCAACAACCACAGCAGGTACACAGTACCTTCCCATCAGGTTAAGTTCTGGTAGAAGCAGACAGAGAAGGGGTTTGTATGCATTTACACTCTAGAGAGACACCGCTGCTCTCCCCAACCGGATCTGCCGCATTTGAGATTAGCAAACAGCTCACTACTGAAACCTGCACTTTCTTCGTTTCCCTACAGGAGACAGAGCACCTGGACACACGTTTCTCAATTGTTCAACAGGGTCTGATTTTGCTGAGGGCCAAGAAAATGCAAACCCCATGATTTTCAGGTCATTTCCTGAAGATGATACCTTTGACAACTGTGAAATATGAAACATTGTATAGACCACTGCCGGATCAACGCATGCAGACAGCTCCCAGCAGGGGTGGGCCGTGGCTACAGCTCCAGGTGTTCTCAATAATCTAACCTGCACAGAGGGAAATCACTGCTGAGCACCTACATAAACAGAGGACGTTGTCTTGCTGTGCTGCCACAGGCCAGGAGCACCCTTTCAGCCTTCAGTCTCTGCTACCCTAAACTTCCTTCCTCTGAAAAATTTTCTCTGTTGCCATGTGCTTTGGACCCAGGGGATCCAGTGCTCAGTTCTCACGTCTTCTCTTATCAGACTTCAATTCTTCTACATTTTTCACAATCGTCTCTTAGTCTCTTCATGAATGGGCTATTAATAAAATGAGAGAGTTTTCAGTTGAGTGGCTGCTTTGAAATTCTTCTGCATGCACTGTTACACCAATTACAAATGTATATGGCAGTAATCCACTCAGTACAGAAGTAGTGCTATTAATACTTTACAAAGCTTGTATGCAGCTGTAAGTAATACCTTTTAGGGACCTTTCAAAAATGCTGCAAAAATCCCTAGGCTGTAAGAACTTCATACAGTTTTTCTCGGGTTACTGTTAGGATGCAGCACAGCAGGTTGTGTACTGCAATCTTCTGAAATGGTTATAGAGATAAATCACATAAGCGTTTGGAGAAGGAATGAGATTTTCATAATATTAATGAATATTCCTTAACTGCTTATTTCGATGATGCTCATGCTGGCCTCTAGTAAAACAGGATTTTTCCTGTGTACAGATAAGCACGCTTAATTGAACTGGCATGAAGGGATTTCTGGTGGGATGTTCAACAGTTTCCTAGACAGTCAAAGTTTTAGTTTGTTCAGAGTTAGTTAGCCTCATTCTGCTTGTCAGCTACTCAGTTTTAATAGACATGTTTTAATTACGCAGTCATAATTAAAGACATGCAAGCAAATATATCTAAACACAGTGAGAGAGATACCAAGGGTCTTTATGCCATCTGGAACTGCAAAGGACTACAACAAGTCCATGCTTCAATTGAGCAGTGAAAAGCTCTTTGAGAACTAAGAATCAACAATTTCCTTCTGAAAACTTAAAATAAATGCTGTATGATATGCAGTTACTATCATTGTAACTTTTAAAAAGACTGAGAAATTCATTCCATCTATAGCATCTTACCAACAAACACCAACACTGAATGCAGCCACAATCACACAGGCATTTTGTTTGACCTGAATCCATACTGCTGCCGAAAGGAGGATTCCTGCTCCCAGTGACTTCTTGCTTCCTTTGTGTGGGCATTTGCATTTGTGCAGCCCAGCAGTGCATTATGCATGGATACATTCCAGGTAGGACAAGCAGAGCAGAGACACGTGATGTGGCTCCTAGTTGAAGAAGTCAAATATGATGGTATACAAAACGGCATGTGGAAAGCTGCTGAAATTACAAGTATCTATTGATTTCCAGGTTGGGTGTATTACTTAATGAATATTTCCTAAAACAGTACTGCAAAACGTGCGATTCTTCAGCTGAGATGTTCACATGATTTAATAAAATAGCACTACAGCATAAATAAAATAAAATAGCACTAATAGCATAAATAATTACTATTTATGGCTGTACATTTAGAACCCGAATAAAGGCACAATGGGTAAATACATCATTGGAGTTAAAATTGCCAAACAAATTATTACAGCAAAATGTGTTGAAAGACACTGAGGATTTTGTGAATTAAATACACGAAGTAGAAATAGGCAGTGTTGAAATCATGGCTCCTCTTGACATAGTCATACAGCACGGAAACACTGGGGGAAATAACATTGTTAGTACATAAGCTACTCAGAAAGAAAAAGTAAGACATTACCAAAAAATCATAGGTTATACCTCAGCCTGCATATTCTCTGATGTGACTGAAGCCTGCAAAGGGCACACCGTGTGGGTCCCCATAGCTGTAGAGCCATACAACCAAAGGTCAATTCCAGCTAATAGTCCCTTTCTGCCTCCCAAATTTTGATCTCATTTGTTACATTTGGATTCACAGATTAATTCTTTCCAGACATTCTAAATGCTGTCAGTTAACACAGCACTGTGACAGCAGTTTTTGTGTGTTCCTTTTTTATACAGAAGAAATGTTACATATGCATGCTCTGCTGACCCGTAACGATGTGTTTCTGTAAAGTCTGATCACTAAAACCATTATCCCATTGTTTCACTCTTCATCACCAAACTAACTTCATCAATCCCAGTTTGTTTGAGGAAGATGACGATGACACTGAAGATGGAACTATTCTGGAAGAGGGGCACAAGTGCTCCCACTTAAAAGACAGATACTGAGGACTTGGTCTCAGGGATGCAGCAATTGGGATCTTTAAGGAGGGTGATCTGCTCCAGAAAGCTAGCATCTCTTCCAGGTGACAATTACTCCTTCCACCATGCCACATATACTGTCCCTGTGCATTTAAACTGTGTATTTTAGTCTCTGCACATATCCCATCCTCCTCCCAGAAAAAGTGATTTGCATTCCAAACAACCTCCAGCATTTCACCTGGGTGACTGGCGGCAGTTAGCAGAGCAGGATGTTCAAGAATCTGTAGTGGAATGCCAAACCCAGGGACAGGACGATCTAGGGAACTTGTCCTCTCCTTATGCAATCCAACACAAGTCAGGGACTTGGTCACAGGAGCAATCTTTCCTCAGATTTGTGACGTGTAGGCCACCAGCACCAGGCACCTCTATTAGTTATGGCCAGGTCTGCATGGCTTGTTTTTTATTTTGTATTCTTAAATACAAGCAGGACATCTGGAAAGCATTACGCAAACTGACCTTCCCCTTCGGAAGAATGTATGGGATTCCTGGATATATCCCAGGAGTGAGAAGCAGGTAAGAAAACACAACAAAAAAAGCACAGATACTGCAGTTCATATTAAATATATACAACACTCAAATATTTCAGAACTCCCCAGCTGCTCTCAAAACAAAATAAATCCACATCAAAACCAAAGTAGGATCAGAGAAAAGGCTGAATGCAGAAATTTTGCAGAATATGGGTTTAACTTTAGTTTCTATAGCTCTTTATTAAACCACAAATTATACTATGCTCTGCTTTGCAGCTGTATGCCTGGACTTTGCTGCTGTTCTGGATACTAATAATATCTCGCCACATTTCCCTATGTACAATCATTTAATTCTCTTTAAACATTTAAAACAATCTGTGACAACTACTACAATATATACTATATGTATATATAAAACATAGTAAATAACTAAAAGAAACAACTGACTACTATGAAAATCGACACAAACAAATTATTTTAAGTATCAAGACTTAGAAACTTTCATAAAGTCACTGCACTTTGATCTATTAAAGATCCATTTAGAATGAGCTGTGAAATTTTCTGCTCTGCCACAGTGACACTGGAGCACCGGTACACCTTTGCTGCAAAGGTTTTAACCTGCAGGAAAACTTTTAACACTGCGGAATACCACCAAAATCCACCAGCCAGCCAGGCAACAGGTCTGATGTGCCCTGTGTATGTACCCATGGACACAGGAGACTCCTGAACGCTTCCATCCTGGACCATCTCCACTGTTGGAGGCATTCAAGACTCAACCAAGCATGTCTCTAGTAAGTAGATTTGCTTTGAGCAGGTGGTTGAACGAGATGATACCCACAGAAGCCCCTTCCAATCTAAATTATTCTATAATCATCTGGTCCATTTAGCTCCCTCGCTGTCATCCAGTAGTGCTCACTGCTTTGATTCCCACAGAGGAAAAGGGAACCATTTTCAGTGCTTAATTTATGTTGGTTGTTTCAATTTCCCAGTGAATTAATTATTTAGCAGAATTTTATCTTCCTCATTTTAGAGTTATGCAAAGAGGCCAAGTGGTAAAGGAAAACATTAAATTATTTACAAGTTGTACACACATGCAGGCAGATAAATGGTGCATCATATATTGAACAGTTGTTAGAAAGTACAGAAACAATAAGCATGACAGCCAAAGTCCTTTGTCTAAGGAGAGAAAAGTAATCTTCAAGTCTGTGTTAATTTTTTTAGGCATAAAAAAGGGCTAAAGCAAATGTACTTAAGGTAGAGCCAAAGTTTGTACAAACTTCAGAGCTACCAGAGTAAGAAGTTTCTGTCTGCAAATGAAGGAATGAGGCTCCATTCCCCCACTGGCAAAATTCTTCACAAAAGGCAATTAAAACCCTGTTCCATGTTTTAAGAGGATGGAATTGAATAAATCACAAGTGTGCAAAACTGTCAAGCGGTGGCCAGTGGTTAGGTTATCACAGACTGGGGGAATAAATTACAAATTCATTTGTAATGGGTGGACAGTGCTATAAAACAACAAACAGATCCTAAATCCTCAAGTCTCCAATTAGCAACCCTATTCAGTTCGCTTGAATAATGGATTACGTCCTCTTATTTTGGTGCTCAAGAAGTAGAGAACTAATATTAAACTGCTGAATTTTTATACAACTCCAATTAACTTCTACGGATGATGAAGACAAGGACAACAAACAGAATTCTGCATAATTCAACCTTTCTAAATGTATTTACTGACTTATACATGCAGCTGAACAACTTCCTTCAAATAAAACTTAACCAGAAATAGGTTTGAAAAATGGGAATAGTTTTGAAGTACCATGCACTGAGTATTTTCTACAAAGGAACTGCAGAAGCCCCTAAAAACACCACTACACTCACTACACTTCCCCTCCCACCCCGTAACTTCACATTCTTCTTGAAAACTGATTTAAAATATATTTCTTTCTTAATGTGCACATATTTTACACAAAGACCTTCTGTTAAAATTCATCTGGCTATTTGAACCCCCCTTCTCCCAAATGCACACAGAGAGAGACATAGTCATTAGAGGATTGGCAGAACAAGATCGCCTTTCTTTTCTGAAGGGGGCCCTACCAACAAAGGACCTCCGAAAGTAGTCTTTATTGTTAGGTGCCGGGTGATGCAATCTTCTGTGGCAGTGAAGATCCAAGACCCACTTCCTCCATGTCCTAACAAGTAGACACATCTCTTATCCACACTGTATCAGCATTCTTCTACTCTCTATTTCTGACAAACTGTTCTGGCATGTCACTGACTTTAAGTTCAGCAGGAACCCCTCTGAGCACCTAGAAGTAGCTCCATCACAGCCCAAAGGCAGTTTTCTATCAGTAAGGTGTTCAGCACATAAGCTCTGGTGTAATGACAGCAAGTGAAGGGGTTAAACCCTTGGGGCTTGCCACAGCTCCCCAGAAACACTCAGTCTGGCCTGGAGCTCACTCCTTTCCCTGATGCAAGCCCTGCCCCCTCTCACTGGTAGAAAAACCACCAGGTGTGGGAGGTAGAAGGATCACCTGCAGAGAACACATGGCTGCTGGCACAGAGTGGCCACCAGCCCACAGCCTGGGGAAGGCTGGTCAGTGTGACTGCAGCAAAATGGGAAAGCAGGCTGGACAAACAGTCAACTTCTAGTGAGAGGAGACATTACAAGGAGGCCTGTGGAAGGAAAGGAACTTGGTACTGGGGAGGGACAGCTGGGGACTGAAAAGGAGTGAGGGCAGAGGAGATACAGGCAATGGGAGGAGAGGTGTGCTGTGAGGCTGGGTGCAGCAGATGGACCTCAGGCAGGAGACCTGAGGAGGGACCTGCTTAGGACAGCAGTAGTGGGAGCAGAGGCCAGGATGAGAGTTAACCTCTCAGGACTCTGAGGAGAGGAGAGAGCACCTCTACCATGCAAAGGAAACTGCTTCTGGCTTTGCCAGAATGCCCCCGTGCTTCCTGCCTAGTGCTGGGGACTGATCCTTCCCTTGGAGGAGCTGCTTCGCCATAGCGCCTCAAAGAAAACCGGCAAGGAAGACTTGGGGTCGTCCTGTTCATAGTGTACCGATACAGAAATGCTCCCTACCATGCAGGCAGGGATGGAGGAGGAGAGGCAGGCGTGTACATGTGCAAACAAGACATCATAATAAGAAATAACACAATCACAGTTTATTTTGATGGTTTAGGGGCGCAATTTCTCATGAAGTATAAAACACAAAGCCTTGGGTGAGAGACCTACTCTTTCATGATCTTATAGATCAGCAGACAGAGCAAAAAACACAAGGCCTCAAACGAGCAAACACTGGGCAGTCATACAAACCCAGATGTACCTTGTTTCCTTTTCAGAATAAATCTCATGTCTCAATTCCATGATTTAAGGCGCTTTTCCAACCGAAAGAAGAAATTTAAGAGCTTGAATATATTCTCATTAAACTGCAACACGAGAATTGATAGAGGACATGAGGTATAAAAATATGTATCTCTCATATTAACTTTGCAAGTACTATAAATTAGTAATGAAAGTGAATAACCAGTAAATGACCAAAATGTTCTCAGATAACATTTAAGATTAATAAGTTAGCACTGAAAAATAATTTTATTATGAATATAGACTTCTAAATGAAAGGACAACTATCTAATAAGTATGTTTCATTTCAAGGCTAGCAAAACAACACATAGCTGCCACGAAATTATTTTTTTCTTGGACAGAACAGGACAAATGGCAAATCTTAATATTTGTAGCTCTCAACAGATGCCTTGGAAAAAATAAAAAAAGGTGTCTCAAAAAAAAATACTTCTAGCTCTTCATATCATTGCAGTTGATTGCTTACAAATACTTAAAAGTTGTTACTAATACAATGTACATTTTGTCTCTAGTTTAAGCAATGCTGCTTTTCAAACTTTTTTCTCTGAGTTTGGACTCAGCTAAGGCAAAACTGTAAACTGCTAAACTGAACCAGAAAAAGAAAGATAAATGAAAGTCACGACAAAATGTCACTTTTTACACTCAATATGTACACTCAGCTTTCAGCCTTGTGCCTTCCCAGATCACCATCCCACGACATTTTTTTCTTTAGACAGAGTGCAAGGTGAAGATGCAAAGGGAAACACAGAGTCTAAGACAATCACTGGTTGCACTTCCATCCTATTTACTCACAAGGTGAGTTAAAAATGTGGCACTTGAAGAAATTCTGGTATTGGTTCATATATACTAAAATCTGAATTTCCCTGTAATTTCTATCTATATAGTTTTGATCTTCAAAGTAAAATACTGTTTAACATATCATGTATTTGTTTAAGAGGTGTGAAAAAATTAAGAGTTTGGATAAGTGGTACCATATAAAATGTAACTATTTCTACCTTTCACAGCAATCAAATAAAATCTTGTGTGAAAACAAACTATGTGCAGGTATAATACCTTGAAGAACAGCAGCCCTTAGGGACAGGCAGGGGAGAGAATTAACAGAAATATCACATGTTTCTATTTCATGCAACATGGAAGACTAGGAGCCTGATACTGCACCTACTGAAATGAACTCCAAGATAACTGGTGAGCTCAAAATTAAATTAAATCTTGACAGAAGCATGCATCAAAAAGTGAAAAGACTCAGTCAAGAAACTGGGCTTAATGGGCAGTGGATCCATGCAGATCTCTGCAGAAATCAGTAGTACGTAGTATGGTAACAGATCAAGCTGCTTCTCTCTGCTTTGCTGGTCAGCAAACAAACAGCCACAACATTCAACACCGATTTCAGATTTGAAGTTAACCAAGACAGTAAACTTCTAAAGAGATGATTGTACTTGATTCAGTTATCCAAGAAACACAGATTACGGGAGACAGTCACAGGAGTTTCCCCATTTCTCGTTTTAATTAACTGCAGACCACTAGTGAAGGAACAGCCATATCCCATCCCTGCTCCTCCAATGCCATGGCCATGTGTTCTCACTGTTGCCCTGGTATCAGCTAAAATGACCTCAGGATGAGGCAGGGCAGATATGACAGATATGACAGTGAGCACACTTTTCTCTTCGCAGGAAAAAAAAAAAAAAAAAAAGGGCAAATTTCTGTTTAATCAACCGCCAGTTTAATAGTTCAAACAACTGTGAGGTACCCTTATCTCACCTGATACAAGAGAAACCATGAGAAGCCAAAGGCAAGGGAGAGAAAAAAGTAGATGTGCCTGGAAAGTGGTTTGGGACCAACTGTTTTCAAAAAGCTTAAAAAATCAAAAACGTTATTAAAAATGGTTGCTGTTGGGTTTTTTGTTTGTTTGGGTTTTTTAAAATGGTCTCATTTATTAGGTAGCAGCAACATGGTTTATTAATAGCAGCCAAACTGCTGCTTGACATTAGAAACTTTTGTTTGTGGAAAGTCCAGTTTTGTTGACTGGCCATCTAACAGCTGTTAGAACCTAGTAAGCCCATCAAATGTTGACTCTACACCGTACAAACCCACAATTCTGCATCAAGCATGGTGAAATGTGATATTTTACGCCATTTATCAAACAGTTTCTCAAAAACTAGGAAAAAAAGCTACAAAGATGGAAACTGGAACACTGGAGCAAAAATGCTATTTCATGTCTTAACTGCCCATAACATAACTTTAGTTGGTTGCTGACAGAAGCAGCTGAGGTGATGAATACGACCAGGTAAGAGCCCCGGATATGAAGGTTTACGCAGAGTCATCGCTGACCAGACGCCTCCCAGGCTGCCTCCAGATGAGACGGGTGTTGCTGTTTCCCCGAGCTCCCACCCTTGCCGTGCCCTGACTTTATCAGGGGAGGAGACGCACAAGTGCCAAGCTCTGCCTCGCCCTGCTGCTTCCCATGCCACCTCACCTCTAGGAAAGGAAAGCCTGGTGACTGAGCTGGGCAGGATCCACAACAGGACTCTCACCTCTGCAAGCAGAGGGCCAGACCTGGCGAGATATACCATGGGGCACACATCCCTTATTCTCCCAAACGAGAAAAACTGCTTGAAGCCCACCGGCAGCACTGTGCAGTGATGCGCCTGACCTTATTTCTGCTGGGAATGTTCCTCCCTGCCTCCCTCAACAATTCCACCACGCTTGTCTGATGTTTCCTTTTCTGCTGTGTCAAATACAGATAACAAGTTACTCGAGGCAGGGATCTGTCAAGAGTAGTATAGCTCATCAGCGAAGGGTTTGGCAGACTGTATAAAAAATGGAGCAGAGCAAATGACCAACCTTTAAAACAAACACAATTTCATTTATTCATAGCTTAGTAACTTACTAATTCATTGCCTAATGTGTTACTAGCAACACACTTTAAAAATCAGGCTTTGACCCTCAAAATTCGTTTCTAAAGGCATAAATAGTTAAAGTTCTTCCCTCTGCAATTACTAATGCATTGGTAATTTTCAAAGTCTGAGGTCTCCAGCATTAATGATGCTATACAATTAAATCTGACACTTCTAATAACTTTTTCCTGATTACTTTTTAACTCCAGTAAATTGTAGCCAGAGCAGCTGCCTGTGAAGCACTCTGATCTCAACGGGATGAAGCATCCCTGAGGGACAGGGCGGCCCTTGCAGTCCCGGACAGGCTGTAGGGCAGGGTCTGTGAAGAGGCAAGATCTGCAAACCCCCAGCATAGCACCCAGCGTGGCCCTGCTCCCTGCACAGGAGAGCAGCACACAGGTGGCAAGGCTTGTGAAAACCCCAAAGAGCCTAATAAACAAAATACTCCCTGTAAGGCTAACCCACAGCTGATCTGCTGCCAGGATCAGGAAGCAGAGAAAAGGGTTAGGAAAGAGAGGAGAGTGGATGTACACGTCTTGCTTCCTTTTCTTCCACATGTATCTTTAAAATTGAATACTATAAACTATATTTGTTGCTGTTTAATGACATAGGTCTAGCTCTCTGTACCATCACATGTCTCACATGTCATGGAAACTTGCAGACTGGTTGTCAAACCAGCAAGACTGCTGGTCCGAGTGAGTGGGAAGGCTCCTGTCTCATAGCACTGCCTGCTCCTGCTTTCCTTCTCAGGCAGGATGTACACCAAAGAGCCACCAGACACACTGCAGCTCAGGGAACGTCCACGTGCAGAAAGTCAGGAGCTGCTTGATGGGAAAGGATGGGAGAGGAACTCCTGAGGGAATGTGGGGGAACAGGAGCGGCTTCTCCGTGATCCAAGTGCCAAACGGTAACACCCACATCCCTTCCTGCCTTGGCAGTCGCACATCAGGACTGTCTCAAATACCTGTATTTCCCTTCAAACTGCTCTTGGATCTCTCTAAACTCTCACCCTCCTTCAGGGATAAAATTTACATCCTGCCTCTTCCCAGCAGCTCCAGTAAGAGTTCTCTGCAGCATCATATGAATGTCAGGCAGAGTCTTTATTGAATTATCCTAAAAGAATCATTGTGGGATTAGAGGGTGTTTAAAAAGAGTATCAAATAAAGCCCGGAGTAATTGTTCTGTTTCCATGTTTTAAAAGGCATGTGGTAGGATGCTGCAAAGTTTCTTCCTGATTTTCTGAAGGCTGGATGGGAACTGTTAGTACTACTTTAACTTGGATAATTGCTAAGCATACCTTGCAAAATTAGTGATGTAGTATTTAATGCGTACCTTTCCTCTCCTTATGCAAAATTATGGCAGTTCTCTGTGCCACCCAGACCTTTTTAATTCCCTGTTAGATCTTCAAAAATGTAAACAATTTCTTTGAAAAACACCTCCCACTGCCACACTAAAATAATTCATCTTCTGTCTTCATACAACAACAGAGAGAAGCTGTTTCTATTAATATCCCTCTCCTGCTCCAGGCTTTGTGGTCTCAAAGAAATTCAGGTATACCATTTTCAAAGGAATTGACTTTGAAACAAGGATGGCACTGAAGTCAGACACAGATTGCAATGTCCTTGACAGGCAAGTAAAGCATGAGCTGAGAGTAAGAAACACTGAAGAGACTCAGCAGAAGGACATTAAGAAAGTATGGAATTAGAAAGCTAAAATGCTATGTGTTGGTTTGTATTTTTTTCTTACCTTTACTTCACAAGTGATTTATCTGATTTGGAAAGGTCCTTTTTTTTTTTTTTTCTGTCAGCTGTTGGTAGCATTTTGAAAACCATCAACAGCTTTGGTGACTTCCTTTTGCTCCCTCCAGAGTACTCAGATGCTCTTTGCCTCTCTTTACCTTCAAATCTCTAGTATCAGAACTCCAACATACATCCCACAGGTCACTTGCAGCCTCAGCAGCTGCTGCACAAAACCCAGAAATGGAATTTTTGACTGTGGCTGTCCTCAACAAAACCACCTGTGCCAGGATCACAGTAAATGTCTGGGTCCTGAGCAGACCAGAGCTATCTCATAATTAGAGCCTGGCATGTACTCAAGCATGAATTAAGTAATGATGATGAATTTTCATCACTCTTGTGAGTCTGTGAATGTAGGTCATATTCCATCATAACTATTGAGCATAAAGCTATTGTTTTTTAGACAGTGTATTATAGGGACCCAGCTTCATGTCCTACTAAATGACCATCTATGAGCAAAACATCCAGAAAATCTTTTTATACCACCTCGTTTCTGCCAGCTTTCTGTTCTCATCCAAGCTACATAACCAAACACACCTGTTTTGCTTCCTTAGCCCATCTTTTTCCTTCTCCCATTGTCAACAATCCTCAGAGTAAGCTGGAAAAATTCCTTCCTCAAACACAAACATCTGCTTTGTTTCACTGAATGTTTGTGTGGGAGCTTTAATTTTGGTTTTAAGCATTATAACAAAAAGAGAGTACTTTATATAAATGTACTTGCCATTACAAATGCTGAAAGGCTGAGTAAAGGGTCTCAAAAAAGTGAAATGCTAAGTAAGAAAGCATCAAGCTTCCCTTCATAAATCCATTTGGTAATAACAACCAAGTTCCAGACTCAGCTGGAAACTGAAAACAAAAGCCAGCAGAAGAATTACCCAGTGTTTGGAGAGAGGAATTCATGTGTGTATCAGCAAGATACATACATAGGTAAATTTTGCCCTCCCACACCCGAGACACCTGCCTGAGAGTTCAGGCACTTCTCAGAAGCAGACAGGGAATCAGAAAAACCCACTCAGCTTTCACCTCACCACATGAATTACCAAATGAGTCTCTTCACTGCAGTAAATCTGAAAACTGCAAATGCTGAGATAATGGAAATAGAGAATAACCAATTCAATTACAAATATTCCACAGCAGCAGGATACAGAGCCATAAGGAACACTTCAGTTTGGCAGGGCCTTTCCACAGCAGTTGCTTCAGCAGGCATCGTGCCTGTAGTAACACATGCAAGGTAAATGCAGAAAGAGGAAACAAATCAGTCACTGATGCAATGCGCTGGTTCATTTGGTTCATGGGCCAAAAGCTGATACAGGACTGGTTTTACAAAGCTCTTGTTCAAACAATGGCATGTGACACGAGGTAACCTAAAACAACCGGCTAAGGAACACAGGGTTACTTGGAGAGAAAACCAGCAGCCCAGGACAAAATAGTGACCAAAGGAAAAGACTTTGTCCATCCCAGAAGCCAGACTGTTTACAGAAAGGCTGCAATTTATCATTTGATGTTTTCAACAATGAGGGTTGTAGCCTGAAGAGTAATTTTTAAAATCAGCTATGTGTATTGTCATCATTTTCTATTTATATAAATTACCTTGGTGTTTCATATGCAAAGCCACCCTCCCTTTAAATTCATCAGATGATAGGCAGGAATTGAAAGAAAAGGCAGATACATTTCTGGCTCAACAAGAATTGAGATTATAAAAGAACTAGGACAGTCACTTCTCGGTGCAAATTTTCTGCCTGCCACATGCAGGCAGAAATGCTGAAGGCAGAAATTAGTAAAACTGTCACTTAGCAAATGCCTCAAGCACAGGAAGGGTGACAGCACTTATAGCCCTGAAGTAACAGCACAGGTGAAAAACAGGAGCTTATTTATGGCACAGCACTGCAGTTCTCTACTTGCCAAATACCTGTTTGCCCAGATTATCAATTTTAAAAAGGCAGATTGCTGCCAAGCGGCATTACACACCTAAATCTTCAAAACCTGGCAGTACCATGCTGCACTGTGCTTTATCAGTTTGCCACAATTTGAGCGCCACATTCTACTAGGAAACTGCCTTGCCCTGTGTCCTCAAAGGGATTTAACTGCCTAAGGCACCATCACATTGGCTCCTACCAAGCTCAGACACCATCAACCTTCACATGAAGGCAGAAACGTTTGGTGATGGCTATCACAAGGCTTCTCCATTTCAGCTTTCTCCCGTGCTGAAACTCACAGCCAGTTACACCTTTTGTGTAACCACGTTTAACATTTCTTCATTGCAGCATTGTTCCTGACTCCCTGCTGCTCCAGGGAACCACGTGGGAAGCCTGACAGCCAGCTCCATGCCCCTGGTACACCACAACTCAAACAGCACTTCCCATCAGTCAGCAGGAAATTTAAAGCATTATTACAAAAACTTAAAAGCCACAAAAAGAACAGCAGAGACAGACTGAGGATATAACTAACATCCAAGACTGCTGTAAGTAAGGGGATCTGTTGTCTGAAACTGCCCACACTGTGCAGGAAGTCAACCTCCAAGATGATGATTCCATCTCTACCTGCACCCAAGACTGTGTGCTTAGGCTGACTGTTCCACAAGGCATGAGGAGGCTGCACCCATGGTGCTGTTGAAGGCAATGTTAAAGGCTAGACTTACAGACAGTTTGCATCACCACAAAGCTGCATTCCTATGTGTGATGAGCCCAGTGGCTCATGCTTGAGCTATGCAGCTGTGGGGGTAAGTAACTACAGAGAGGTCAAAATAGCTAACACAGTATTGCGGGGTTAACTCAAGAGACCTACAAGTGATTAATCCATATAAAAGCATTCAAGATCCTGTTCTTTCTGTCCGAAATGAGAGCTGCTATTTAATGGGACAAGACAAAAGAAACAATGGAACTAAGCCAGATATCGTAAAACGGCAGGCTCAAACTTCCAGCACACAGCTGAAATGCAGTGTTTCAGATACTGAAAACCTTAAGAAGCCATTGGAGCTGACGCACAACCAACAAAATCTCAAGTAGCTGGCTTGATCTTCTTCATTAAATGAAAAAGTGAGTGACCCAAATGCCTCCTGCTCCCAGGCTTTGGCCAACACATCAGCTTAGAGCAAACACCTTGAAGACAACGCAGCCTGTGTTACATGCAGACACCCCGTCCCTGCTCTGTGCTGTTCCTTTTCTGCACAAGTTCCCTGTTATTTGATATGCACGAGGTAATCTTGCAGCTTGGCTCTCTGTGGTTGGAAGCGTGGCAGGCAGCTGTGCCAGGCACTCCTGCCAAGAAAATATTCTGAGACACCATGATAATAAAAACGCATCAAAAGAACAGGCTTTTTCCTTCTTTCATATCACTAAGTACTTAAATCCAGGCAGGGCTTTCCCAGCTCTGCAAGCTTTAAGTATATATACCCAAAGTCCATAAACTGAAGAGGAGACTGACAAATATGCACCCCGCAATCCTCTGAAAAGCCATTCTAAATGTGCCATCATTTACTGTTTAATACCTATTTTTGAATATGAAGTCAAGTGGTAGGTGTTTTTATTGGGGGGGGAGGGGGTGGGAACTGTATGTAAAAAAAAAAGAAACCCTATTGTGATGAAATGTTTTGGGACACAATCTTTAAGCAACAATAGCTTGGTTAAAAATAAAATTTAATCAACCTTAATGTTGATCAAAATATCTTTCCTCATATTCCCAAAAAGGCAGCTAGCTCCTTTTAATAAGGATGATACTGCTGCCATCTCTGAACCTTACTCCCACTAGTTTCACTAGATTCAGCTGTTTCAGTAGTAAAATAAGGATTTTGATTTAGGCCAGAATATGCTAAGAAATGGATGCCATGCAGGTACTCCCAGGAGCTGTGACAGTGCATCCTCATAGAAAATATGAGCAATCCACTCCTAACTGCTTAATTGTGTCTGTTCAACTGCAGCTCCCATCCCACCCTTACTTTTAAAATTTTAAACCTCATGTCAGGAAGGGCATGCCTACTTTTTCTACTTGCAGCAGAAAAGCTGAAAGGAAGGGCCAGCAAGTTAATACCAAGCAGAGGCATTCCCCATTACCACTAAAGGCCACCTGAGTGCAAGGGATGTGCCAACAACCTGCAGATTTCAGAGCTCTCACATGGATCTCTCCAACTCTACCAGCTACATAGAAAGCTGGCAAAGTTGCCAAGTAGTAAATCAATGCATTCATGCTCAGATGTACCAACGTGCCAAATTAACAGAAGCATACAGAGCACTCTGCTACATGAAGAAAGACTTTTTGGGTTCCCAAATTTGAAAATCAAGCGAACCAAGGACAGAAGCTACAATGGTAAGAAAGAGCAGGCAAGCTCACAAGAGTGTAGGAATGGGGAGGACACACAGAACAGGTCCTTCCAGCTGCCCACAACTTTAAAATGTCCCTTCAGTATGCCTGAGGATGTTCCTGTTTGTTCTTGCAATAATCCAACTCACTCCAGTGATTCTGGGTACTTGGAGATGGTGTGTGAGTTCCTTTCTTCCACATCTGTGCCTAATTTGTCAAGACAGGTGAGCCAGCCTTCAAAACTTCAAAAGCCTGCCTGTCAAGAACAGAAGGCCAGGGAAATGTAACGTAAAGTTTGGGACCAAACTGTGAATAAGACTGAAAATCTGGAGCTACTGAAAAGTGACTGAGGCTGAAATGGCTATGGGATGCTACCTGTACTTAAAATACCAGCACTGCATACATATTTTCTGAGGAACCACATGTTTTCCTTCTTTGGTTTGCAGATGTTTCTTCCTTCTGCAGAGCATTAAAACTGTGTTTGAGGAGAGGAAACAGATGGTAGCTGTAATAGTGGCACTTTTCCAAGGTGGAAAGAAACCATTATAGTGGGGCTTCCACAAGCTTAAGGCTGAGAATGTCAGATTTGTATTGCCTGTTTGCACGAATTAGACAACACATCACTGCAAGGCTTCCACATGATGCAAATGTAGGGTAGTGACTGACACTGAGAGCTGGTGCCTTAACACTGTTTTTCTGTGTCAGTCAGAGCAAAGGAAGCAGCCAGTGATATGGACAAGGTCCATATGCACGAGGTCCCAGGTCAGAACTATTTATCATCTCAGGTTTCAACCTCTGAGCTACTGTTCCACGGGGAGGGGAAGTCACACAGAATCACAGAATCACCAGGTTGGAAAAGACCTCTTAAGATCATCAAGTCCAACCCACGCCCTAACACCTCAACTAAACCATGGCACCAAGTCCTGCCCACAAACAGAAATGTGTGGAAGAATTTAACACAGCAACAGAACTGAAAAAGAAGACAAAAAGTAAAAACTACGTCCAAATGAACAGAAATGATGTCATTATCCATCAAAACAATAAACATGGACAAAAAGAGGATTCTGGGGATTACTATAATACAACAACAATTTCACAGGTTTTTTTCTGAAATAACCCCAAAATTCTAATGCAAAATATAAAAAACCACCCAGAGTATTTCTTGAAATCATTTCTGCCTTTTATGGATTTATATGAGAACAGCAAAAGCAGACCAATTAGTCTGGTCATCCAAGTCCAGGTGGCCATTTGATAGAATGAAAGTGGCTGGGAAGACTGAGGAACATATCTGGGAAAAAATAAAAAAAGACGCCATGGGAACACCCCTTACAGTTGTGGGGAAAGGGTAGGGCACAAGGTTATTTTGAACTGTGGAGCAGGAATCAGAGCTGGAATGTGAAGCTGATGATAATACTAAACTAGGGAGCATGATTTTGGTAGCTAAATATGTCCAGAAGCAGAAGATAATGTATCTGTAAGGTGTTGGAGGACAAGGTGAAGGTGAGGAAGACGAGAAGTAATCAATCAAAGCTTTACCAGAGAGAGCTGTCCAGATTTGTGAAATGTGGCAGAGGAAAGCACTCGAGGGATTCAGTGAGAGGATCACACGTTCATAAGAGAGCAAGGAGAGGTCAGTAACCTACCATGGGGGCTGGGAACATGAGTAAATCAGAATTTGGTCAGAGCAGAGGGAGCAGGACTGCTAAGGCAAGTGCTGGTGTGGCAGTGAGAGATGAGTAGCGCAGAAGGGTTGTGTGAGTGCCAGACTGACACAGGGGACTTGCTGGCGGGAAAGCAGCCAGAGGCACAAAGGCTGTTGTGGTAGAACAGGGAAAGATTACAGACACACCCAGGCTTACCATTCCTAACTTCAGGCATCAGGAGATGCTAGGTTAGGAGCTGAGCTACTCCAGGCTTCCTGGCCCCCTGACCCAGTCATAGGAAAGACCAGTGCACCTCAGAAAGTGCAAGGACTTTCCTTCTTAATATGCTCCCTTCTCTCTGTTCGGCACACAAGGATTTTAGGAAAATTCCTCTTCTGACTCAAAAGCTTAAAACTACCTGGGATAAATCTCAGCCTGCCTGCAGTATAATTCAGAAAAAAAAAAATAAGCTAAGGAAGAAGAACAGTTTTCGGGTTTTTTTTACCTAGAATCCTATAAAGAAGAAAATCCTTCGATGCCTGAAGGTGGACAGCTGCACCAGGGGGAAGCCAGGGGAACCTCTGCATTTCGATTACTCCTGAGTAGGGAGCTATTGAAAAAGTCTAAATATGATCTTGGGCTGTTAAGGAAATCCTTGCTTACAGAAGGTTTCTGAATCAACAGAACTGCTGTGAAGCCAGACAGAGGATAATTTGACCCAAGGACAGTGTACAGCCCAAGAATGGGAGACAGCAACAGAGAAACGGTCTAAGTAACCTGAAAGCAACAAGGGAGGGAGGGGGGTGGAGGAAAAAGGAAACCTGAAACAGTCACCTATAAATACAACCACTGGTGGTAGAAATGTGCTGCCTTTGGCCTAAGAATACCTGCACAAAGATTATAATATAGAGGAAGAAAGAGAAGGGGGAGGAGAGAGACCAGCTAAACCACACGAGCATGAAACTGGTTGTAAAGTAAAGGCTGCCTTTTCTCTTCTTTTTTTCATTTTTTTCCTTTAAATATGGAAGTTTAACAAGCTAAATACCAGCACATGGTCAGAGCTGCCAGCAAGTACAAAAACAGCGTTGGGAGCTGCTGGTGGCTTACATGAAGGTCACAGTGTACCTGCAGCTGCACAGCTGAGAGACAGGCGGTGTCACAGGCAAACCTCCCACTCTGGAAGCTGCCTCTCCTTCAGTTCACGGAGAAAAGGCTCCCACATTCCCAGCCAAATCCACCACACATTCTTAAAATTTATCTTGCCTCAAAAAAACTAGATCAACATTTTCATGGGAGTGGAAAAGGTAATGCACAAATTACTAAAATAAACTGCAATAGACAGCATGCCCTAGCAAATATCACACTGGCTTTCTTCTTAAGCATTCAGAAAATCAAAACAGGAAATGAAACAAATATCCAGACATTTAATAAAGACATGTTTTGAAAATAGGAAGATAATCAAGAGGAAAAATAAGGAAGGACAAAATAGTGTGCATGTGACCTTTACTTGTAATTTAATGCTTGTTTTTGTCAGATCAAATCTTGTTTCCCCCCAAAAAAAATGTTATGAAGAAGGTAAAAATACCTTTTTTCCCTATCCAAGAAAACAGAGGCAGTTGATCTGTGCATTCCATATTTGTCATTTAATCTATGTGTTCATCAGACTATAGCATCAGCCATCTTGCTAATTATCTCCTCCCACCACATGGAAATTGAAAAAGATTAAAAAGTCACCCTGAGGAAACAGAGGACTAGGAAAACGGGAAAATAAATTCCAAGTTTTGATACTGCAATGAATAATACCTTTTATTTTCTGTATTTTCAAATTACTGTTTTGCCTCACACAACAAGATGCAAGACTTCCGTAATCTGTCAACCAAGAATAAAGGGCAAACCAAACAGTTTCAAAGGATGCAAAAACCACCTCTCTTGTCTTTCCAGGTAACTTTTTATTCTGAAATAGGTTCACATCTCTGCATGAGCAATAGCCAGCATAACATTCCTAGATCTAATCAAAGATCACCTTATTGTGAACTGCTTCTTAGTTCTAGTTTTGAACACACAAGCATTTACATTTTCAACAAATCAAACAATCTCAGAAACTGTCATAATCTTCCTACAGTGCTAAAACCATTTTAGCAGATCTGCTCTAATTTCTAATCCATACAGATGTAAAACCACATTAACCACGATTAATTCACGCAACTCTTCATTCTCACGGAAGTGCAATTTAGATCCACCCAAAATACTGGCTTGCAGTGCTTACAGTTAGCTGAGCTTTTCACTGCTTCGTATCAGACCCGTTTCGCTAGACAAATCTGTAATTCCCCCAACTTAGGTACACTCTAGTCAGATAAAAAGGGAATCAAGACCCATTTAGAGTACATGACTGGGCTAACAGCTACTGAAAACTACTCAAAACGATGTTCTAAAGCATGCTTCAGGAATATCTAAGCACTAAAAAATGTTAATTAGTGGTAATATCAATGAAAGTTTAACCTGCTGACAAAAGCTTTTAATGTTTTCTTTCCCATTAATGAGAGCATGCATAAAGAAAGCTAGTCAGATTTGTCAGGATTTTCTGTAAATCCTACAAAATCACTAACAGCATCCACACAACACATTATTTAAGACCAGCAGCTCCTCCTACCAGCGCACTGGGAAACCGCATTTAATCTTTGCATCAATTCTTCTAGGGCCATTTCTTCAATGTTCAGCCAGCATCTCATTCTCAGATAAAACAAAAAGAATCCACAGCAAACATGCCCCCCCCCCGCTCAAGGATTAAAGGAGGCAGGGGGGAAAAAAACCCCCAAGCCGGCCCACTACAGCAGTGCTTCGCAGCCCTGCATTTCAATCGCTCCGCACGGATCCCCTCGGCACAAAGGCAGGCAGGAGCCCACGTTCCCCGCTGGCAGCGCCTGGGCGAGGCGGGCGCTGCTGGCAGCCGGAGCCGGGAATGTTAATGACAGCAGGACCGCTCGGAACTTCTCTCCCCTCTGCCGCGTGTGGGCTTGCCCGCAGTGGAGTCCTCGCACGCCAGGACTGATGCGAAGCGCTGAGGAGCCGCCGTACGGCCGGCGCTGGGAAGGGCTGCGCCGCATCCCGCGGGAGCAGCCCGAGCTCCAGAACGCCCCGTCCTTACCCACGTGAACGCCGGGGCTCCTCCACCTCCCTGCCAGTTTGCCGCCAGGCTGAGTAGCTTGGAAAGAAAACGCCTTCGCGCTGACAACGCCAAGGAGATGCTGCTCTCACCAGCCCGCAGGATGCCCTCACGTTCGGTTTGGAATGGTCATTTTTGAAGGCTGAGGACTTCAAATTTCCTTTTAACGCTGTCGAATTTCCTTTAAACACAGCTGTCTTCTGGACTTTGTGGAGGAGCTTGCTTAAATGTTGTGCCACAGCACTCTTACAACTCTGACAAATTCGTATTTCCACAGCAACTGTATTCCCACCTTAGGCAAAGAGGTTTTAGAGCCGGGCTCTATGGACCCCTTAAGGTGTATGGCAACAGAACTGCTGCAGAAGGCAGCCAGGAAAGCCAGACCTCATAACCAGTAAACTTCCACTTACTGTAGAGGGTACAGTACCACTGGAAAAGTTTCAGGGCCACAGAACAACCTACAAGACTGAGAGCAGTACAGTGCTTCTCTATACAACTGCTCCTCATAACTGATTTTCAGTGCTTTTATACAGACTGCTTTACAAGTTTGAAACTATGACGCTTTTAACACTCTTCTTTTTAAAGATCATCTTGATGCCTACTAAATCTCAGTGTTGGCATGTTTTTGCTGATGGGTCAGCTGAATTCTCCCACTCTTCTAATCATCCTATCGGTTTTATCTATAGCCTCTTATTTTTTAAGCATAAAAAATAACAAATTATCCATGGCTAAAAGAAAAAGGGATGCTTTTCATTATGTTTTAAAGGACTGTGCTGTGATGTTTAAGATAAAGATTCTTTTCTACATGTTGCATACAGCAGGTAAAAACAGCAGCCCTTCCGAGGAAAGTAAGAGGACACCTATGACGATTTGTTCATAACTCTCAACAATACCATTAGAGAGGATATGAATTAAAAAAAGTTTTTAAGAGGATCCATCAAACTGTCTGGGCTTCCTCTGCCAATAAAATTAATTTATATAATTCCTTTACCACATTAATCTACATTATTTCCACTCAAAGTGGCCTTCCAGCAGCTCCATGTATTAGATACGACTACAGCCATATATGTTTCCATTTCAATATTAATAGAAATGACAAAATGAAGTCTTCAGTCAGGTTTTTCCATAACAAAGCATTACCACTGAAAAACAGGATCTGCAGGACCTTTGCATGCAAAAAGTATTTTGTTTATGTGACTGCCATTTGAGACTGCATTTATGCAAAGGAACAAGTGATGGGCAGCAAGGCCACAATTACCAGGCCAGGCTCTGGCCATTCTGGTGGTGAACCAGGAGGAGCCAATGAATGAGAAAAGGTGTGCAGGTCTGCAGGTGCACTTGGATAGCTGAGGCTGGTTTCAGAACAAAAGCTGTGTGACAGAACGTTGCATCCACGGACAGCCCAGGGAGAACTCCAGATGCCAGGCAGTCAATGGGATTTGTTACTGCAGCAAGTTAAAGGCCTAAGGCATTTTTGCATATGCAGAACAGCAAAGTTCACTTGTAAGATTATACTATTTCCTGGTGCAGCAAGAAGTGCAGCAAACGTATTCATTCCTAAGCACCTACTGCAAGAGAAGATGGTAGTTCAATCCCAGCTTTCCCTGAGTATCCTGCCTCAATTCAATAGTAATTTCATATTTTCCTTGGAGAATCAGCAAACTGCTTAAGCTTCCCATGTATCAAAGGTCCATCTTTCCATGGAGTTTCTCAGTGAAATAACAAATGAAAAGGAAGATAAAAATGTATTGAAGAATTTTACCACGTCAACCAGTCAAGTTTCAGAATCACAAGCACATAATAATTTATACTTGTGCAAAATGAATGGAGAACCCCAATATGCTAGTTAAATCTCAGTTACACCAATGCTGACACTTTATATATACTTTCTACACCTTCAAACAAATTCCAAACCTGCAAGGCAGGAGCAGAGCATCCACATGAAAGGTTTAGTTAGCTGGGCTGAAAGTTAGTTTACTTAAAAGTGGGTTATTTGTAATCATGTACTTGTTTAATCGTGTTCATTCAAGGAAATCAGACAGCCTTGTCTTCCTGAGTAAGAAGCTTTGGCATAGCTTCTCTACTGAATGAAACAGAGAGAATTTTCAAGTCACTTAACCAAATGTGGGATTACGATCTCTGCTGGTTTGAAACAGGATCATCCATGGTTTCATGAACAACCTCGAGTCAGACTAAAGAAACAGACCTTAAACTAACTAAAATCAACTCTTAACAGGAAGACCCAACTGAGCTTTCTTGCAACATTAATCAAGCCAGTATCTGACCATGAGCTACCTAAGGAATCAAAACAGCCCTGAAAATACAACATCACTGTATCTCAGGGAAGACCTACTGCAGTTTTCACTCTCTTGAAGTTTTTACTTGATCCCCACACCCCTGCAGATCATCATGTGAACTATGTTATGGAATTAAACATGCCATTTCAGTCCCACATATCTCATGCCTAATTAAAATTTGATAGTAAAAGGACTGATGCCCGGTTCTAGCACTGAGAGTCTGTAAATACAATACCAAATGTTGTCATTTTTCAGGTACAGTATGATTATTTTAAATTATTTTTTAAATTAAAAATTCAAGCTGCTTCTAGAATTCTGATTTTTAACTGCTGCTAATGTATTACCTTTAGCAAAATATCTTCGCCACTCCCAGGCAAGCCCCTGCTGCAACAGAGGAATTCACAAAGAAATTTGAGGAGTACACAGCCTGTCAGTTCTGTCTTACATGTTTAAAATGCGTTGGAAACATTTTTTGTCAAATGGTCTATACTCCTGTTTCTTTCAGTGAAACTGCAAAGATAATAAGAAAGGCACAAATGTATTACAGAATTTAATCAATTGATTTCCACGGCTGCATGAGTGTAATATTTGACCTGATTTGTATTGACTTTTTTCTAAACTTCTATTGGATTTGAAAGCCTCAGCAATATTATTTTTTCGTTCAGTTCTCTAGTTTGCTCTGGTTTTGGCTGTAGTCTTCAGCAAATCCTGTTCAAACACAGCAACATCACACATCTTTTATTTCCAAATGGTTTCACCCAAATAGGATTACCTAGTTTTTCAAGAAATTGTGGCTATTTTGAAAGTGTTCCAGAAGTAACACACAGCTGTCCGCTCATGCAGGGGGGCCAAACTGGTAACTGTAAGTCGTTAACATATAATCGTGTAAGGAATTTTGCTTGAGGAAAAGATACTTTCAACATTATCCCTAAAGATTTCTCTGCTAACTTTATGCTGATCTCCATAACATCAGTCATCAATGAGTTCCAAAATTTAATTACGTGCTGTGTGAAAAACTGTTTTTGTTTAAACTACCTTCCTGAAAGTCTTCTGTGTGCCCCAGTTTCTCTTTTGTGAAGCAGTGGAAAAAAAAACAACAACAAAAAAAACCTACAGGAAATAAACACTCTCTTTTCACATCCCCAAGCCATTCATGACTATACAGACCGCCACTGTAGGTGATATTATGTCTTGTCCAATTGCCTGTTTTCCAGACAGAAAATTTCCTACACTAATTAGTTCCTATTTATATAAAAGCAACCCCATACCTCTGACCGCCTTCACCGTTCCTCCACATACCCTAATTCTACTCCAACAAAGGGAACAAAACTGGACATGGTACTCCAGAAACAGGCACAGCAGAGATTACTCAGTGACATAAGGATTTTGTTGTTCTCGGTTTCCCTCTCAGCGGTTTGTAACGTTTTGTTTGCCTTTCGGACCAACACTGAATGCCAACGGAGCTGCTGCTGTTTTCAGGGAACTACCCACAGCCAGTCAAGGTCTCTCAGTGAGGGTAACAGCTTAGCTTACAGAACAGCATTTTCTTTTCTCATCTCATCTGTACTGCTTGTGCAAACAATTAATTTCGCCTTCTCTACTGATCACTTACTTAGCACCACCAATTTATCCTCCAATGGTTTGCACTCAGCACTGAATTTTACTATTTTGAATAAATATTTTCACATATTTGCAAATTTTCTCTTTCCATGCTTTTTTCCATTTCCAGTTCATTTAGGATTATGTTGAATAGCTGGAACCCCCGCAGAAATCCCTGATTTTTCTCCACCAGTAACTCCCCCTCCACCCACAGAAAACTGACCACCTAAAGCAACTCTCAATTTCTTATTTTTCAATCATTTACTAATCCACAAGAGGGCTTCCAGTTTAACCCATAGGAACTTAATTTCTCTACGAGCCTAAGAGTGGCTGCAGGAGAAGAAAAAGTTATGTATTTACTATAAAGCAGAACTACAAGAAAAACACACAGAGGTTTCCCTGCCGCTTTGCACGGGCCCTACCACATCACTTGCAGCAAAGGGAACAGGCAGAGCATATGGGATGGTGGTGCCTGTGCAGCTGAATCCCCTGCCAAACATCCCAAACCGCTTCCTAGTGATACCACATGGTCAACATCACGCAGCCAAGTCTGCACGCTCTTTTCTGGATGGCCCCAACACCACATGCCACAAAACTCTACAGACTGTGTGAGCAGTGAAGCTACAGCATCCGTGGCACCACTGCTCTCTAAAGACACTGCAAACATAGCCAGGGAGACTTACCTAAGTTGAGCTCCTGCGGAGAGGGAAGAGACCCATTGAATGTGGTTTTCCTAAATTTAGGTCCTCTCAGGTCCTACAAAAAACTGCCACATACACCCACTGCACAAGGGTGATACTGATCCCCAGCCTTAAATAAAAGGGAAAGAAAAGGGAAACAGGACACTTGATATGAAAGATCCAAACAGAAAATGCATTTTTAACATTTCAACCTCCTCTTGGCACGAGTTCTTCCTTCATGAAGAAAAGGGATTTTTCCCTTTTATTTCCCTGAATGACTGAGTTCTCTTGGTAATCAGCCCAGTTAGGCTTTATTATGTAAAGCATCTGGGATTTGAAACTGGGATTCATAAGCAGAGATGGCAGTATTCTGGTTTTGGCAACACCTCACTCTTTCACAAGGAGAAAATTGTTCCTAGATTCACAATCTCAAGGAATAGAGAACTTAGCAAATACATGGAGGAAGGAGGGGAAACAAAAAAATCAAAGTTTTCTTCTTAAAAACCTAACACTCAAAACACTTACAAAGCCAGAGTATGGGTAAGGTTCACTCATACAGGAACACAGACTAAAGAAGCTTTCAGATGTGCAAGAGCAATTAACAGAGTAACTCCATCAAAATTATGCCTTGTTTAATTATTATATTAATTTACCAAATCTCCATCAAGTCCTCAGTGTCTCCTCAACTCCAATAAATTTTCCTTTGAGAAAGTAGGTGCCATACAGAAGAGGTCCCAGCAGCTGCTCTCCAGGTTCCCTCATCTGGGATGTGTGATACCCCCACATAGGGACTAGGCTGAGATGACACCCAGGTCAAGTACTTAGCTGTAGGGGAAGAGCTTCACCCTCCCCTTCCTTCTCCATTATTGTTCAGGCTCATGGCTGAGAAGCAGTTAAAGACAGATGAAATGCAACATACTCATCTCTATTTGAGTGCCTCTTCTCCAATTTAGCCCAATCTTGCTACAATCCAGCTCCCTGTACTTTCAGTCTTTCCCAAGCAGCTTCCCTCCTCCCCTAGCAACTGCAATCTAACCTTTCCTTAAAAAAAAAACAAACCTAAAACAAAAGCAAAAAACAAATACATCAAGATTAGTTCTTAAAGCTTAATTTAGTTACTAACTTTCCCTATTTCATTTCTTTCATAACCTGTGTCTCAGCTTCACACTAGAGCAGCACTCCTGACACTTCTGTGAAGTTTTGTAGTTAGGCTCCTCAGCCTGAATTAACTTAAAATCATTGACCAGATCACAGGTTTCAATACTTCCTGGCATAACAGGCAGGACCTTCTTTCTCCCCAGCCTCCCTTGCTTGGATGAAATGTCATTTGAATCTCTTCTACTGGTCTGCTGTGTTTCTAAAGAGTACCAAGTTTCTCTGTAAGTGCTTCATTCAGATTTCTTCTTTGTCCTTTTTTGCCACATGGGATTAAGTAATCACTGCAGAGCCAACAGCCTTGAAAGAGTTTATTTAATTTAACACCTCCAGTTGCCCCTGCTCCAGCTGAGGGGTGTTCCAGTCTTTTATTCTTCTTTAGTCTGAGGAGCTAAACTATCCAGATGTGCCCACAGCTGCACTCCTATAAAAGCAGGCATGGCAATAAATGAATGAATGTTGCCCTTTGCCAATGCAGTGCCAAGTAAGACCCCTCCTTTCTAAGTTTACTGAGATATCTTTACAGATGAAGGAAGTACTTTGTGTAGGAAGTTAGGAGGACCAAGAACAGGAAGCATAAAGGTGAGCAGGGAATGAACTTGCTGCAAAAAGGAGTAATATGAAAAGAAATGAAGCATCACTGTTATTTCCTTCACTGGGGCAATTCCACATGTACGTACGGTTCAAGCAAAGGCCTCACGAGGGAAACTACTCCAACTCCTAAAGAAATGAAACCACAGTACTTTAAATGTAGAAAGATAAAATAGTGGATGCCAGGGAGCTCTGGTTTTAGAAGATCAGCTACTGGTACCATGATAATTACATATGTGGTATAGATGCAGAGATGCTACAGTCATATTCTTCCACAGACTTAGTATTATGTATGCAAATGCTGAAATTAAATGGAGCCAGAAAATACACACCTTTTGTCTTCTGTGGTCAGGGTGGTTTTCTTTTCAAAGGAAATCCTGGATGAGGGGTCATAAAATTAATTTCTTCCCCCAAAAGACTCTGTCCAACATTTTTTTAGAGCTCAAACCTTTCAGGTCTCCTTAAAAGTGTTAGGCTTTAAATCAAATGATGTGTGCATGTTCAGATTTTGAGTATTAAAAGTCTAAATTTTATGACATGCCCTACTTTGTAAAAATCCCTATTTCAAAAGAACGAGCTGCACACATGAAAGTTCAGCAGGTCTACCATTCAAGTCAGGATTGATTTAAAACACTCAGGAAATTTCTCTGTAACAAAAAGTGATATTTAACTGCCACATATAATTGTTAATTTTACATACAATCGACAGTATAAAAAGTACTCAGAATAAAAGAGCAGGATATTTCTAGGACCATTCAGTTTGATTACATAGAATAAAACTGAAGTGCTTACCCCTGAGGAACAGGCTGACAAATTTTATCACAGATAAAGGACACCGTAGAAGGATGTCAACTTTAATTTGGAACTTTTTTTAAATCACAGAACCATTAGGTTGGAAAAGACCTCTAAGATCATTGAGTCCAACCATTAACGCAGCACTGCCAAATCCACCACTAAACCGCGTCCCTAAGTGCCACATCCACACAGCTTTTAAATACCTCCAGGGATGGAATGGCATGTAACTTAAAATTTGACTGCCCTTTTCCGCTTGTACATCTTTAAAAGTAGCATTCAGTGGAGCTTTAGGGTGACAGAAAGCTTTTCCCTTTTTAGAAAAGGAAGTAGTGCAATGCTCAGGGAATGCACTGAGGACATGGGAAAATTCCGTTTGTAGCTGGTGTGGTGAGCTGCCCACCCGCTGGCAGATGTGCTGCCACAAGGCTGCTTACCATTCCACACTGGGCACTGGCCTCCCTCCTGGAGTGCACCTCAAGCACTCTTAAAGGACTTGGCTTTCTCTTAATGCAAAACAGAAAAATTTAAGGAGTCTCAAAAAACTCTAGAAATTGGAAAATAACTTCCAACAACCACAAGGATAATTTCACCTGCTGCGAAAGAGGCCACACCCCAAACAAGATCTCAAGTCTTGCTGCAGAATGCCTCCTACGGTGCTGTTGTGTGCTTCAAAACAGAGCTTGAAAACTTCTCTCTCTGTTTCCTTAACAGACCTATTACCCTACCTATTTTAATGCAAACAATCCTCAGTAAACAAAGTAGCATTATCTTCTTTTTTTTTTGGTGAATGCTTACTACAGCAGGTACCATCAAAAGTTGCAGAAGATTCCAGGTAGAGAAAAAAATGCCTCTAAAATAATGTTTTGCAAGCAATTACAACTTTTTCATTTCTTGACAAGCAAAAATCACTATATCCAATTTACAATGATTTGTTGTGTTGGGTTTTTTTGATTAGGATATGAAATGGTGAATATTTTCAGATCCCCTTTATTTTCCATTTAATATTCTTCATGGAATATGGTACTTCTCAAACAAGCCAAACTAAATTGATCTTTCCTGGGAGATGATCTGCACAAAACCCTCAGCAGATGAGGGAAAATGACTGCTCTTCAGTTTATAGTTACTCTGCTGCATTATGGTAAAACTGTCAAAAAGAAAAATGTCATCTAGATTTCTTTATATTACAAGCCATATCCAAACCACCACTTCCTGCTTTCTTGAAAAAGAAAGATTGAATTTTTGCTTCAGTAGGCTTATGGAAGTACTACTATTAGTTTTCTTGAATGACCACAGTCCTGAACTGTTACTGCTTTGGAAAGAAATATATAAGCAAGAATGTATACATTTCCTTGTTTCTTTGATTACATACCACTGTTGCTTTTTCTTATTTTCCCTCTTTGACTCTTCAGAATTATTTGCAATCTATAACAAGGATTCTCTTGTTCATGAGAAACTTAATACAATGCTGGGGGTTTTTCACTTACTTAAAATGCAGTAAAATTAAGTGCTTTTTGATAAAAAAAGAGGTTTCATGGGCTTCGCTTTCAAATAATTTAAGCTTTAAAATTACTAGATACTTTAAAAAAATATCACAGCCATGATCAAGAGTTGGTCCATAAATCCACAAAGATTAACACAGAGGGTCATGCTCACAGAGAGACTCATCCTCAGAGTACAGTACACCATTTCCTACTCCAACTCAGGAGACATTTGTTTCTAACCCTGCCCAGGTGCTGTCAGGTCAGCTGCAAACGTTGTTGATAATTAATCTCCAGGATGCACCAAGAAGTGCAATCAAAATATCGTCACCACTGGTGTTTTCAACAGTTGCTTTGTAATCATGCCGCTCTTGCACTGTACCTCTTTTCATTGACTCATGTCACGTTTTATAAGATCTAAAATTTGAAGTGAGACTTCCACAAAACTTCAGGTTTTGTATTCTTGCCATTTCTCAAATGCTTCAAGTTTGTTTCTGCAAAATTTTGCTTTCAGCATTCTTCTCTTCACAAGCTCAGTTTCAACAGGCTGTAAGGTACTCCTTCAGCTGCCAGCTCCCTCCCAGAGCCTCAAAACATCAGCGCCATGGCAAAGCCTGAATCCCTGAAGAAGAACACTTTGATCCTCTCCACCATTCCTACTTGTGTACCCAAGAGGAAGAACATTTTCAGGGTTGAATACTGTCACTGCTTCAGCAGAGCACAGCAAGCAGCAAGGAGAGCAGGGAGAACAGGGAGGTTAGCATTATGAAATGTAATTTAAAAGCAGAATTCCAATGGGCAGCATAAAGAAGAGGCTTAAGGATACCAGATACCACGGAAGGCCCAACTTGAAACTTTATCTATACCAAGACCAACACACATGAAAGGAAGAGTCTCTTTGGCCCCTAGAGACTGATCTGCATTAGCACCCCCCTAAGACCCATTTACTTCCTTCAAGATCTCAACCAACGCTTCAGAGAAAAATAAGACAGGCATTGAGGAAATAGTCACTTTTGTATCTGTAGTTCTTAGCATGGCTGGATCTGTCATTGCTAGCATCCCCTGCTACAAAAGCAAAAACCATTAAGTAACTTTGCCTGGAAGGCCCTGTTTTGTAAAACCAAAGAAATGCATAACCATAAACGACCTAACAACTAAGGTTTGAAATTATGTCATCAAATACAGAAATCAGAGATGCTTTAAGTATCCAAAAGCTTTCCATAGCACAAAGCTACATGTATAAACCGTTATTCTACTTCATCTTTCTAAGTATCAGATTTCTCTTCACTGTCACATCATGTATGTGCAAATGGGTTATCTTGTCGAGTAATTACCAGTGGTGCAATGGGTTGCAAGCAAAGAGCTCTCAAAAGCAGAGTAGTTTTAGACAGTTTAACTTTTATTCTCTCACAGAATGAGGCAGCATGCTGTTCAAGAAACTAAACCGTTTGCTCTACAATAGAAAAACTATTTTTGTTGTCTACATTTTTCAAAGCGTAAAGACAGCAAAAAGGGGTATGATGGGATTTGGAAGACTGAACAAAAATAACTGCAATGTACAAATAATTCTTTCACTCTCCTTTTGTCCCTTTCTTTTCCCCTGACATTTGCAAGGGAGTATTTAAAACTAAAGACTAATTTCTCATGTAAAAGACAGTATCTGCCTGCTCTCCCCACCTCCTCAATCCCCCAGGCAGGCTCACTTCGTACACGCAGCACATGGACCCTTGTAATGCAGTATCAATAACTTAGAGCACCCAAAGCAAAGACTAATAAAAGAAAGTCCATGAAAACTTCAAGTCTTTACTAGAGAGAGCTCTTTAAAAAGATATACCTCAGTAATGACACTCAATATTATCTGTGGGGCAAACACAGTAAGGTCTCAGATTCAAAGGTTGTTTAATACTCATGAATAAGACCCCAAATGCAAAGAGTCTAGTAACTAAACTCATACATAATTTCATGCGAACAGCTGCCTCCTTTTAGAAAGAAAAAGGAGTTTATGAAACATTTTAAAGCCTATTTTAGAAAGCAATCCCACCACGGAGTCACTGCCAGATGTATATAATATTTGACAAGCTACAGACAATGTTTTGTCAACATGTGTTGTGGTTTTTTATACTGCCTAGTCTTGTCAGTACTATATTCTATTTTCCCAATATATACAGGAAACCCCTTTACAAACAGAAAGGCAGTCACGAATACGACTTCTACTTCATGTACTTCTGATCCAGGTACACACATGAAGTTATGCTAAACATACTTGCTGAAAAACAATCCAACTCTTTAACAATACTTGCTTCACAGAGTTTCTCTTTGATAAAGTACAACAATACAAGTTTTAAATTAATTCTTTCTGATATAATTGCATAGCCACACTGTTCCATAGATTTTTTTTTTTTGGCTCAAACAGTTGAAGCTAATCATAAGCATCGCTAAAATCTTCTAACACAATATATGAAATCATACTCCTTTCAGTCAGAGCAAAAATACTCATCTGTGAGAACATATACACATATCCCATACTGAGTTACTTAAAAAAATAAAACCAATGTCCTGCCAAAATTCTATTACATGGCATATGTACTAGCAATTCCTTTCAGCAGCTCGCTGATCTCCCACTCCAAAAAGCAGTTAAGACTGCAACAATATGCAAACAATAGCACTGAGCTTTAAAAGGCAAGACTTTAAAAGTGTTTGGAAACTAAGATGCTGTAAGGAAATATTTACACACATATACAGAGCCCATGTTTAGACTTGTAAATACCAACCTTTTTTGTAGTTTTGTCCAAAATCCAAAGCATGCTGCACATCTCCTTTAATCAGGTATTTTATATGAGAACAGCATAAATGACACGGCATTTGAGAAACTCATGTATCAAAAGGTCCAAGTGTGCCTGTTAAACTCTCCTCAAATGCAGTACAATTAACAGGCTTAGTGCAATGCATTTAGATTTTGCAGTGAACTTGTTACCAAGGAAACCAGCAGCTGCAGGTGTTTTCTCATATACCAGGGAATGAAAATTCAGCAGTGAGCTTGTCTACTCAGTATTTTATTCACACATTTTTCTGGTCTCAATAACAAACTATTTCTCAAACTCTGTTAGAAGACCAGACTGCATTAAAAAATAATTGAAAAAAAGCTTCCCCTACACATGACCTTACAGAACAGTAAACAGTACCTTTAAATGTTTTCTTCTTTATTCTCCTCCAGCCTCCTCTCCAAAAGTGCCCCACCTCTCTTACTTTGTCTTCTTCGATAAAAGGGTGCAAAACCCACCGCACACAATGGGTTTTCATCCTAAAAACTGCTCTAACAACTTGGCAAGGCTCCAGCTTCCAAGAAACAATGCTGACTTGGGAGAGGCTACAGGAATGCCTATTCTGATCATACAGCATAGTTTTGCAAAATTGTACCATGCTACAGAAATATCACCATGACTGGTATGATTCACGCTTCCTAGGATGAGAATATAAATACAAATACTTAGTAAAACCACAATGGAGATGCAAGGTAGAAAATCCACTTTCAATGCAGTTCTTCCACAGGACATTAAACCAGTAACTCACACAATGCTTACTTCTCATTTATGCTACAGACTGGCGGGCCAATATATATAAATTAGAATACGGGCACTCCATTTATTTATTTATTTTTTTAAGTACCCCCTTTTCTCTGAATGAGATACTGGAATATTTACAAAATCTTCTGAGCTCCTAAACCATTCTTCTACTTGTCCTCTTTCAGTGTTAGTGAATCAACAGCAACATCTACTGGGCACAGAAGGGCAAGATTCAATTTCTTAAAAGAGATTAAAGGGCCAGGCACAGTAGCATATAATACTTACAGTATCTATTTCTGGATACTTTGGCATCACTTCGGCAGTCACTGTGAAACCAGAAACGAACAGAACTTTTAAATACGCATTTGCTCTCTCTTCACCTCTCCAAAAGGAAAACAAACTCAACTAGAAAGATGGACAGAAGGACAGCACTGACTCCTGGTTGCCCTTTGGAGATGACATACTACATAATGACATACATACGACAAATAACATGTTACAGTTAGGAATTTTAGATATACTGGGCAAACAGAACCAGTTGACAAGAATTCTGCTAGTAAAAGTATTCAAATATTCTTCAAGTTCATGCAGTGGAGAGTTTTATTATGAACCTTTTTGCTCCTTAAATCTGTTTTTCCTCTTTGTTTAGCAAGTACACAGATTTACAAGATAAATAAAACAATAAATAAATAAAAACCCCACCAAACTGATACCAACCAAACAGCAATGACTAAAAACCAACCAGATCAGACCAAACAGAAGTTCTTCAAAACCTCACAAAGAACAAGATGAACACATGTGAACCTAATAAATGCTCAGAACAAGGAGTCCAAAGAACTTTGGCCTAATAACACCCAGTATTTGCCTTTCACAATAGAACCTACTGGGGTCTAAATTCCCTAACTAGAACACAATAACTGGAGCCTTGTGAGAGGAGCACAGCACAATCCATATTTCTGACATGCTCACCTGAGCAATCCAAAGAAAATGACAGTGGGACAAGCTCAGCTTCATCCTTGTTGGTGTCCTTCTGCAGGGATTGATGTTTCACCTGACTGCTGAATGGCACACGCCATGATCAGGGTTCACAATCGCAGCCCTTGCCTGGATTTTGACATCTGCACAATTGTCTCTTTTAAAATGCAATCAGATGAGAGCAGGATCTCTGCTCCAAACACTCACTGTGCACCACAAATCAAGTGATTATTTATTAGAAGTATATGCTACTGGAAACTGAGAAAAACTCAAAACTTTCCTATTACAGGGGGAATTAAGTTGGGGCCTCAGTCAGCAGCAAACCAAGTTTCCCCTTGCTACCACCCCCTCTGGTCTAGTGACTCTTCAGTTCTCCAGTACAGTGTCTTCACCCAGGAAGAGCTCAGCAGCCAGACTGAGCATCCACCCAGACTACCAGGCTGAGGAGGAAACTGGAGAGCACTCTTTTTCTGGGCGAGTGCTCCACTCACTTTGCTGCGGCATATGTCAGGAACCCATCCCAATGCCTTTGTACCCCTTCTGCATGAAGCTGATTACCCTGCCATTTGAGAAGCCAAACAAGGTGTGTGCAGGGCACATGAAGCAGCTCAAGAGCACCACATACACCAAACTGCAGACAGCCTTCTCAAGAATGCAGCAGCTCTGGGCAAAGGCAGGAGAACCCGTGACGAGCTAGCTCGATCCTCATCAGAAAAACTACTGAAGTGATTACACCCTCTCGGACTTAAAACACCTAAACGCCACCAAAGTGCCCCGAGCATTGGCACTGTTCTCCCACATGCTGCTGGGGAGCCTCTTCCTTTGCAGTGCAGTGAACAAAAGCCCAGCAGTGCTGCTGGAGCCCCACCAGTCAGTAAAACAGGAAAACCCAACTGCTCCATTTGGGACTGGTCCCGGCTGCACACACGGATGTCATTTTGATACCTTCTATAACCTCATTGATAGCCTTCCTATGTAAACATGTTTTGCAGCAATAAAAAGGGCAGGCACAGGCCCTTTTCTGTGCAATGAAGTATGCCCTGCTACACAACACACCACATCAGACCATTGCTCTGCACTGAAACTACACAGAGGCACGGCACAGCACACGAACAGCAAACTTCGATACACAGTATGGTTCCAGAACATACGATCTATGTTCTAAAATGAGGTGTTTCTCAAAAGAAGAGATAGTAGGGAGGGGGAAAATGTACAAAAGCAAACGTGCAATGTGGCATTTTTTCCATATTTTTCCCCCTACTCCTCTGACTGCAAGCCCTGTGTATGTGGAAAAACAGAAACTGCTAGTATCTCGCCTAGAAAAAAATCTGTCCTCAACACAAAGAATGTTAGTGAAGAGGACTTCAGGCAGCATTAAGAGAGCTGACTCTGCTTCTAGGCCCACCAGCCTTGTTTCAATTGGGTTTTTAAGCAATTCTTGACAGCATTACAGAGGCCCCCAGTACGTTCTCTGCACATACCTGGCCTCACGCATCTATTCACACAGTTTACTGGAAACAGAAGCTGCTGGCAAGACTGCCTGGTTTCAAGGACTTGCTCTCTACCTCAAAGAAACCTCAGCAGAAGCACCACTAATGTGTTTTCCCTGAAACCTCCACCTTTTGGACACATTTCCTTGGCAGCAGTTAATCCCAGGTGGCTTATTTTCCACTGAATCCATAATTTTCAGTGTAGCTGTTTTTCCCCAAGGTGATTTTTGGATGGAAGTGACACATATTGCAGGGATACCACAAGGCCTTCTCCTCCTTCCTCCGCACACTTAGTAAAAAGTACATTTCCCCAGGTAAGTCTTGGCAAAACAGGTTGTGCAAATTTGACAGCAGAAAATTTTAACTGACAGACTCCAGATACAAGATCAAATTTACTTCCCTCTTCTCTATATAAAGAGTTGTTTAGCAGTGTCAATGGAAAACATATCAGTCTGTTCAATAATTAGTTTAGATGACATTGGAAGACTACAATAATCTAATTATATGCAACAAATAATTTTAAAGAATCACAATTTTTCTAATGCCCCCTATGATCAACAAATAGGGCTTAAGCAGATATGATAAGCTGAGCTGAGAAAATTAAACTTCTCACTAACACAACTTAAATTGCTTCCAGCTATAGCAGAAAGCAAAACTAGAGTTGAAAAGAAACTTCAGTATTTTATTTCATTATTCTCAACTCTTTCTGTTACCAAAGTTCCTTCCTCCTATGTAATGAGGGTTTGACTTCCTAAACACTGAAAGAGGGTGCATCGATTAACCCCAGAAAATCTGTGCATTTGCATGAAACAGCCCTGAGTAATTCCTCAGCGCCAGAGGCAACAACTGAACCCAACATCTGATCTGGGTATTGGCTAGAACTGAGGTAAAGCAATTCATTTCCATGACAAATGGTGCAGCACAAACAGTCCAGCTGGAAGTCAGTGAGTCTATATAACCCCACGTTTTACCCTACAGATATGCAGATGATGCTGAAATGATATTAAGACAGGGAGACCTTGTCACTCAAATGGTTCCTACTGCACCTACCCAAGACCTGACATTTACCTTCACAACTTCTCCATCTTCCCGGCCTGAGGAGCAAGTGCCAAATCCAGCAAGCAGCCTGCCCTTACAGAAGAATAAGCCAGTTTCTAATACAGAGTTTGGGCTTTTTCTGTTTAGTTATTACGATCAAGCAGATTTACAAAGATATCCACTGCCTACAGATGGAGGAAAATGGGATTTACAGAATGCCTAAGCAGGTTAGACATGGAACCCCTCTTGAATTTCAATTATACTACTGCTTAGGCACTTTTCCAATTTCTTTAGAGCCACCTGAGGCATCAAAAGCACAAAGGTACTCATGTCAGGGACTAAACAGAATTGACAAAGATTTCCTGCTTTAGTTGCAGCAAGCATCTATTGCTTCATCCTGCACTGAGAATATCCGAAAAGCAAAGCATGATTTAAATAAAAAGAGAAAGATTCACTACATTCAGACACATCACAAAAGCTAGGAATTTTCATAATAAACTAAATGTTACTGTTTTCCCTTCTGATTAAATGGCTGTAGATTTCAAATAGATTATAAACCAAAGAACACCTATAACTACATAATATTAAAATATATAAAGCCAAGGAAGTTGTATTAACTTTCACTAGTTTAACGTTGCTAGAGAATAATTTCACACCTCCCTATGTCCCATAAAAATGCCACTATCTGAAGAAATTCTAAATTTCACTTTGCATTCATCACATCTTACCATGGAAGTGTTTTGAGTATCATGCAGAACAAAGCAGGTATAGTTTCCCCCAACTTAATCTTAAAAGGTCCTCACTGCTTTGTACAGATGATTAATGTCTGCCTCTCCCTTGGCAAGAAGCTCTCCAGGCACAGAGAGATGGAGGCAGTCAGGCTGACAGAGCTCCAGCTACACCTCCCAGGTTCGTGCAATCTTCAGCTAACAAGGAGCTCCAGCAGAACTCTTTCTGAAAAGCAAATCACTCTCTAGGAATTGGGAGAATAGAAAGGGAAGAATAGCAAATGCTGTGTCTGGGCTGCTCATTATAACAGAAAACGGGGAAAAAAGCGAAGGAAGTGTAACAATGCAGCAAAGATATTTCCAATACACCTAATACACCGTTAAAAGTTGTGATGTATATGCCACCGCAGCACGTGGTGCTTGTGACGTCTCCCTGAAATATTCCTCAACAGAGTTCAAAGAACTTTGAAGAAAAAATTAAAAATGCTTTCATGCCTTTGATAAAAGCTAAGAGCAATTTCAGGCAGGACCATTTCCTGAAAATGTTCTTTTCAGCAAGCAGCAGCTGAACAGAAAATCCATCAAGTGTGGCACCTAATTACAAAGACAGATAGATAGACAGATAGATAGATGCACACATATGCACACACACTGAATTTTACTGCTGACATTACCAAACTCTGCATAGCTCATTTTTAGCTGGCAATGCCTTTTTACACTAATGAAGCTTTTCTGCTCTAACTTCTTGAACTGAACAAGAAGTTATTTTTATATATTCCATATCTGCTGTAATTCTCAGGAAATAAGGAATTAGAGTAAGATGTTTAATATTAATTTCATTTAAGAGGGTGGTTAACTTGTATAGCTTAGATGTCTTAAGACAAAAATCCCGACAAGACTCCTACTGATTTTAATCAGACTGTTTAATCTATTACTCAAAGCAGCAACATGACACAGAAGAGGTTTACCATGCAAAGGCTTTCTTTTCCATGTTGTTAGATAGATTATTCAAATTAGCTTTAAACGTGTCTCATTTTGAGGAGTAAAGCTTGTAAGAATTTGCCAAATTCCCTCAGCAGAAACTCAGTTTTAATAAAAAGCAGCTCCTTTGGCTAACACATAAAAACACTGGCTCACAAACACATGCTGAGATTGGTACCAGTCCTACAGCAGCCAGTAAGGGAACAGGCTTGTAAAGACATTTATAAACAAACAGCCTCCAACAATGGGAAAAGCTAACCCTGCACACATAATATCTGCTGTATCTTACTTGGACATGCACTTCACATCAATCAAAACACTACTACCAAAGAGAAAGCTCTACATGGATTTTCCTAAAAGCTCCACAGCAAAACACAACCAGTCTTTAAAGGGCAACCCACTGACACCAAGCAGATGAAGAAAAGTGCACAGCAATACAAATACCCTTTTCTGCCAAAAAATTATGTTGAGCCCAGATCTACGTTCACAAAAAAAGAAAACAAATCCCAGGTTCCCCCTCCTTGAGCATTGTGACAGATGCCACCAGGGACAACAATAGCTCCCAGCTACGTGCTGGACCGTGTATCACTAAGTGGCTTGTGTATTATGGCTTAGAGACTCCCGCCCTAGTTGGCTTGTATTTAAAGGTAAAAAAGGTCATGGGCTATTTAGCACCTGCACGACAGGCTGAGAAGTCTGTAATGCCATCTTCATTCCACAGAAGACATACCAGTGTTAATCAGATGACAGTACACTGGTGTCACACCCATGAATTAAAAGGGTCTTCTTGTAGCTGCCTTTGGAATTCTAACAAAGAGGAAATCTCCAATTGCCTCACAAATTTCGGTCCTGACATTTTAGTTGGGATTTTTTTGTGTATGCAAACAACCTCATAAAAAATACTTAGTATGATATTCATAGCCTCATTTTTCACATGTACCTTCTAGCTGTATTAATGTAGTTTGTAAGTTATCCCCTGAAGAGAAACTTTTCATCAAGTTGTTACTGGAAGCATGCTGTTATGTACAACTTTGCCAATTAAAATTAAAATTCTGTTAAGACATTGAATCTGATAAAACTTCTTGGAGAATATAAAACAGCTCCAAGAATCAAGGAACTTTCTATTGCATAAATGAAAACTTCTCCCCAAAAATGCAATGGCACTCTTCTAGCTACAAATAAAAGCAGCTTCTAAGAGATAATTAAAAACTAAGAAACTGAAAACTAAGACGTTTAAAGGTTGTCGTTGTGCACTATCAAGGAACTTAAAGGACTCGACCCAAACAGCATTAACTATTGCTTTTCTGAAAAGTCACTTAATTTGGAACAGTATAATAATTATAACAATGAATACCTACCATGTTTCCCTGGTACATTACGTTTGAAATCTTGTTTTTACACAGTTCTGACTAGTGGAAGCAAGGGCTAATACATGTAACTGAAGTTATACTATGGGTTCTGAGTATAACTGACATACAAGCGTTTAAGAGAACTGTTGTTTTTTCCCTCTTCTGATGCAGGCAGTGAGTCATCAGTGGTCTCGATAATGTAACCTGAGCATCCTGTTCCAGTGATGTTGCAGATGTATATAATTCAGTTAAAGCTGTCGCCTTTAGTAATGCCACTGAGCAGTACCTAAAAAGGTGTTTATGTATGGCAAACAATGCAATTTAACATTTTGAGATGACACCATGCACATTTCTTTCAAAGAGCATGAGTGTACCAGATGAGCATTTCAAGTGCCTGTGAGTGCAACAGCTGATACTGTGCTTTGCAGCACTGTTACAAGTGTTAGAATTGGCACGTCACAGTCACTTCACTGTCTCTTCAGCTGCCTTGTAATTTCACATGCAAAAATGCCAAAAATCAGGTAAAATGATAAAATGACACACATTTTATAATTTCAAATTATTAAAAAAATATTTTCCTACTCCTTAAGTACGTCATCTTAGGTAAGTTTGGATCAAGGAGACTTCAGACTTCAGCCAATTGTCACGTGTATTCTTGGATTCTTCAAAACCTGGGCAGAGTCATGATAGTCCCTTACTTTTTACAAAAGCTTTGACTGTAGCTCCCTCATGGCTATTTCATACTACATCAGCAATTACAGTTCCCAAGATGTAACACTACCAAATCTTGAGACCACACAAAGTTTCCTCTGCTTCCCTACTGCATCATAGCAGAGGGCTAAAAAACCCTGCATGAAAAGATTATATTCCAAACAGACCTGAACTAAGCAGGGAAAAAAAAATCCAAACAAATAAAGAAAAAGTATCAGCCATTTGAAGGGGATGATTGCTAGAGAAAAAAAAAAAAAGCAATTGTTCTATGTAAATAGGCCTCCGAGCACATCACTCCTCAAGTCCAACGCCACACAGGTAGAACAACATAACAGGCACTGAGAAAACACAGAAATACTAGATTTTAATTTTTTTTATCATTATTATTTGTAAAGACTCATGATTGTCTTCCATGCCTCCATTCATTTCCAGGATCTTTCCATTCTTCAGGCTGTGCTGAAGACAGGAGAGGGAAGGCTGAATTACACACACCATTTGGAATTGAGGCAAGAGTACACACAAGTTGGTCTGATGTTATTGTGTTTCCATCTCACTTGTGCTCTGCCTCAAGCTGGATTTTGCATGCTGGTTCCTCTGTCGCTTTCAAGCTCAACTCTTAAAGCTTTCAAGATGCAGCATCTTCTCTCTGTGTGCACACTTACAGACACAATGAAGACCTGATCTTAATTATAACTTCTAGGAAGACACTGCAGTAAAAATATTGCTGTTAATATAGTATCAATAGCACAGCAGATGAGTTCCTGGGGAGGGAGAGGGAATTAAAACGTCAGCAACAGCAACATATGGTTTAAATGAGAGCAGAAAGATGCTCTCCATCATACAGTATTATTAGTCTGCATGGGAGACTAACACCCCTCACATTTGCTTTCAGAAGTCAAAAATAGACAAGGGAGAAGACTCCAACATTATCTTCCATGGCAGCATCTCTCTTTCTGCCTTTTCCCACTAGAACACTAAAAGGATTAGTTTCATAGAACAAGGCACTATGGCTCCCATTACCAACAGAAAAAATACTTGCTTGTTTTCTTGAAATAAATATTTGAATAAGTATTAAAACTAGAGCAAAACATCTTCCCATTAAATGTTCACCATGTTATGCCACTGTAGTTCTCTTCAGAGCAGACTCTTTTTAGCAGTCCCTTGATAAAGTCAGAAAATCTTAACGTACAAATTGCATCAATTAAAAGCAATGATTTGTTAAAAATCAAACCCCGATAAAATGTCCACAAACAATGATTCATTCAATCCTCAAAACTAGCAACAACAGTATTAATTATGGCACAGAAAACCTTTCATACTTCATTTACCTGTCAAGTTTATGAACTTTAGCAGAAAATTATCTGCCACTATGTTTCTCATGCAGTCTTTGCCTAGTTCTGTGAAAGCTCCTTTCCCAGTCGACACACTGTTGTCTTCAAGTTGAAAGGAAACAAAAATACCCTTTTTTGAAAACTACGTCCCACTTTTTCCAGAGATAAAGAGTATAATCAGGTGCTTTGCAGTTTCAATTAATGGTTTGCAACCCAGCTGTCATGCCAGACATGGATGTAATCCCCAATGAAAAATCTGCTACTTCTCAGGCCAGGAAACTTAGTCCAGAACTTCTTTCACTAAACCTCACGTCCCTTTCACATACACTACAGCAATAGAAGGGCAGCAGCCACAGCTAAAAGATGAAATTAGCATAGTCAGGTATGTGCAGGATATTATAGGCAGTCTCATGCCTATGAAGTACATCTCTACACTCAGCTCCTGGTCTGCCTTCACTGTTTTCATTCCAATCCCTGCAGTTTACTAAGCTTCCTTTGTCGATGAACCAGTCAGCCATTGACTCACTGACACTTCAGCAGAGAATACACACACAACTTTGAACCCAACACAGTTCTCCTCTGAATTTCTGGGGAGGAGAAGTAGCAATTTCCCATTTGAAACCCTCCAGATGACACAATACAGAACTATATTTCCTCTGACTTCCTACTCCTGGCCTGCCTTTCCAAGACTTCTCTGTTTCTTTTTCCACCACAGAAGCACAGTCCTCTTAGCCTCTGGCTTAAATTAGCACTGAGATGGAATCAAGTACACCCAGCTCACCTCTAGCAGGGGTTTGTTTCACTAGAGATTTCATTAAGAACAAGCTAGAGACTGCACAAACTTTTTAAGTAGTCTGTTTAACAACTGCCCCCATTAGGGGTCTAAATCTCTGCAAGAATCAAGTTGACATTTTCTTGTTCTTATTCTAATAGTTATGGACAACAAGAAAACTGAAACAAGCAGATATTCATGTTCTCCCATAACTAGCAGAGATCTCCACTAGAAAGTCATAGTACGTGTGATTTCCCTTCAGTTTTCTCTTGTAGTCTAGATACACACACTTTATTTCCACAGAAATCATATCTGACCAACCCTGACATCACCCTCTGGAATTACTGCAGGGTTTTTTTGCATCTTTCCTTGTTGCCTTCAAAAGAAATCTCATTCTGGCTGAGACGTCACTGGTACAAAAGCAAAATGATTACTCTAATCACTACTTCCTGTTAAGTCAGAGCAGACTGTGAATCATTCTGCAGTAGCAACATCATTAGTTCATTCCAGCTGAAAGAATGAGCTTTTTTTCTTTTAGGACAAAGGAGTCATATCCTGTTTTATAATGGTGTATTGAATGCAAAACTGTATTTTAGCAAATTCCACATTTCCAGTTTTGGAACGTCTTTCCAGCTTAGAGAGTTTTGCATAAATATATTTAGGTATTTAATTACCTAATTAAATTTAATTACCTAGGCGGCTTCATAAAAACATTTTTCAAAATGAAATGAAGATGTGTTAATAAAGACCAAATGCCATCAGACGCAATTGCTAATCAAATTATAAAATTACAGTCCATCTGCATAAGTACCAAGGCAAAGGTTCCATTCATATATGAACTATGTGACAGCCTCCTGCATGGGTAAATATAAGATCAGATGCTACAGTTAAAAAACATGTATTCTTAGTCTCAGTAACTATAAACTAACACTCACTACAGTTTTCTGCTTATGGTCCACAGCAACAAAAGCAATGTGATATGGTGCAGAGGTATTTTTTGCTTGCTTCTCAGCAGTTTCTCAAAACTATGATTTTGAAACTGTAGGAAGGTAGGTCAGGTTTCTCTGGGATGTCTATTTTTTGCTAAACAATTAATTCGTGCAATGATTTTAATTTCTTATAACAAGCATCAAGTCCTCCCGAGTACAGGTTTTCACTGGCTGCTATTAAATGTTTGTTTTCGTGGTGACGTCAGCCTCCTCCAAGCGAATACTCAGCTATTCCTTTTCTTGGTCTCCCTGCCCTACTCTCATTGTTAGAGATGAGATACAAATGCTAAAATTCTTGAAGCAATCCCTCCTCTTCTTAACAGTGTGGCAGCCAGCCAGCCAACTTCAAAATATGCTATATTTTTCTCACCTGCCGTGATTTCTGTCACCTCCTGCTTATCTTGCACAAGCTGCATGGTATCTGACACCACAACCTGATGGTTTGTATCTTCTTCTTTCTCTTCATTAGGCTGGCTGGCTGTCGCAAAACAGTTGCAGCTTCCAGTTTCTTTGCACAGGATCAGGGTCCGATACCAGTAGTCAGACATGAAAACTCTGTGAGCTGATTTCTGAAATATAAAAACACAGAAAATCATTTTCTGCAGAACATAAGGAAAAAATCTAGCTACTTGAAAGAAGAGGCTCAAATGTTAAGGATGACAATTATATACAGATTATTATATCTCTGATTTTATTTGAAGAAAAAATATGCAGTTTACAATAGCCATCCACGATATAGTACTAAAAGGAAAACATTCAAGTTCCCTGTAGTTTCTCAAAATAGGATATTATAACATAGGTCAGGAAGCTAATATAAAAAACAAAGAAAAAAACCAGTATACATAACAAACAAAAATTACCCCCTTCTTGAAATAACAACTTAAACAGCATTAACTGTGAAAGATTTCATCCACATGAGGAAACATCTTGATCTTTCCAAAAACTTAGTAGTTGTTAAAAGGTAGTTGGAAACTTCAAAGCTGAATCATTGAATAGTTGGAAGGGACTTTTAAAAGTCACCAAGTCCAATCCTCCTGCAATGAGCAACTCAGTCAAGCTACTCAGAACCCTGTCCAACCTGACCTTGAGTGTTTCCAGGGATGGGACATCTACCACTTCTCTGAGCAACCTGTTCCAGTGTCTCACTGCCCCATTGTAAAAAAAACCAAACAAAAACCAAAACAACAAAACAAAGCCCCTCCTTTCTTAGATCTAATCTAAAATCGATCCTTCTTCAGTTTAAAAATATTACCCCCTGTTCTATCTCCACACACCCTTGTAGAAAGTCCCCCTCCAGATTTCCCATAGGCTCCCTTAAGTACTGGAAGGTGCTGTAAGGTCTCCCTGGAGCCTCCTCTACTCCAGACTGAACAACCCCAACCATCTCAGCCTGTCTTCACAGGAGATGTGCTCCAGCCCTGTGACCACCTTCATGGCCCTCCTCTGGACTCACTTCAACATGTCCACATCTTCCTTATGTTGGGGACCCCAGAGCTGGATGCAGCTCTCCAGGTGGGGGTCTCACCAGAGAGAAGGGCAGAATCCCCTCCCTCAACCTGCTGCCCACACTGCTTTTGATGTGGCCCAGGATTCAATCGGCTTTCTGGGCTGCACGTGCACAGGGCTGGATTGTGTCCGGCAGCACCTGGGCACTGCCTCATCCACGAGCACCCCCAAGTCCTTCTCAACAGGACTGCTCTCAAGCTGTTCACTCCCCCGCCCAGATCGACACAAGTGGTTGCCTTTGGCCTTGTTAAACCACATGAGATTTCCAGGGNGTGACCACCTTCATGGCCCTCCTCTGGACTCACTTCAACATGTCCACATCTTCCTTATGTTGGGGACCCCAGAGCTGGATGCAGCTCTCCAGGTGGGGGTCTCACCAGAGAGAAGGGCAGAATCCCCTCCCTCAACCTGCTGCCCACACTGCTTTTGATGTGGCCCAGGATTCAATCGGCTTTCTGGGCTGCACGTGCACAGGGCTTGATTGTGTCCGGCAGCACCTGGGCACTGCCTCATCCACGAGCACCCCCAAGTCCTTCTCAACAGGACTGCTCTCAAGCTGTTCACTCCCCCGCCCAGATCGATACAAGTGGTTGCCTTTGGCCTTGTTAAACCACATGAGATTTCCAGGGTCCCATTCCTTGAGCTTGTCCGGATCCCTCTGGATGGCATCCAGTCCTTGAGATGTGTCAACAGCACCACTCAGCCTGGTGTCACCTGCAAACTCGCAGGGGGTGCACTCAATCCCTTTGTCAGTAGTGAAGATATTAAATAACACAGATCCCAGTGCAGACCCCTGAGGGACATTACTTGTCACTGATGCCCATCAGGAGTCTGAGGCATTGATACCACCCTCTGTATATGACCACCCAACCAATTCCTCATCCACTACACAGTCCACCATCAATCCATCTCTCTCCAGTTTAGACAGAAGAATGTTGTGGGGGCAGNCACATGAGATTTCCAGGGTCCCATTCCTTGAGCTTGTCCGGATCCCTCTGGATGGCATCCAGTCCTTGAGATGTGTCAACAGCACCACTCAGCCTGGTGTCACCTGCAAACTCGCAGGGGGTGCACTCAATCCCTTTGTCAGTAGTGAAGATATTAAATAACACAGAAAACAGTGCAGACCCCTGAGGGACATTACTTGTCACTGATGCCCATCAGGAGTCTGAGGCATTGATACCACCCTCTGTATATGACCACCCAACCAATTCCTCATCCACTACACAGTCCACCATCAACCCATCTCTCTCCAGTTTAGACAGAAGAATGTTGTGGGGGCAGCATGTCAGAGGCTTTACAGAAGTCCTGATAAAAGGCATCTGTAATCCTTCCCTTGTCACTTGATGTGGTCACTCCATCACAGACAGCCACTAGGTTGGTCAGGCAGGGCTTGCCCTTGGTGAAGTCATACTGGCTGTCCCAAATCACCTCCCTGTCCTCCATGTGCCTTAGCACAGCCTCCAGGAGGATCTGTTCACCTCCCTGTCCTCCATGTGCCTTAGCACAGCCTCCAGGAGGATCTGTTCCATCATCTTCCCAGGCACAGAGGTGAGGCTGACAGGTCAGTAGTTTGCAGGGTGCTCCTTGCTACACTTTTTAAAGATGGGTACAGTGTCTTCCTTTTTCCAGTCACCTGGGACTTCACCCAATTGCTAAGACTTCTCAAATCATGGAGCATGGCTTGGCAACAACATCAGTTCCCTCAGGACTCTGGGATGCATCTCATGAGGTCCATACATTTGAGTTCCTCAGGTGGTCACAAACCTGATCTTACCCTACAGCGGGAGGAACTTTACTGCCCTAGTTCCCATCTTGCAGCTCATCTACCTGAGAGGCGTGGGAAAAGAGGCTGCCAGGGAAGCCTGAGCACCTCAGCCTTCTCCTCATCCACTGTTACCAGTTTGCCAGCCTTGCTTATCAGCAGGGGTACACTTTCTTTGACTTCCCTTTTTTTGGCTGACATACCAGTAGAAGCCCTGCTCGTTACTCTTTGCATCCCTTGCCAAGTTCAGCTCCAGTTTCACCTTGGCCTTCCTCACCACAACCCTACAACTGGACTGCATCCCTGCATTCTTCCCAGGATACCTGTCCTTCCTTCCCCTGTACTCTTCAGGAAATCACACCACATCCAGAGATGGGTTTGTTCCCACTCGCCACCAGAAGGCATATAGGCATGAAAAATAATGGTCCAAATCTCCAAGCACAAGCGGCCTGAAAGGCTTTTCCAAGTGTATCTGGAAAACACCAGGTCCAAGTAAGGGACATATGCATCTCTCTGGGCAAATTTAATGCTTTTTAGATAAGAGACAGATGCACAATCTTCATTTGTCCTGCAAGCATCAAAATCCAAGTGTTTCTAGTGTATCTGTTTCTAGCTGCTGATTAAATTGAGTAAAAGCATCACTCCAGACCATGGATATTAACAATGACATAAGTCTGCATTCTCCGTATTACATTTGAAGCTGTCAGTTTTGTAGACTTGAACAAAGTAAACTCCATTTTAAAAGCCTTCTTAATAGAAAAGAGTTATCAGTTTAAAAAGAGGCAAAAAAAGACACTCGCATTATTTAGCACCAGATCCCTCAGGAATCACCCATGAAGAATAAAGTACTCTCTCTGGCACTTACTACAATGCTTCAACAGAAGGGAAGATTTCCAGATAAAACACCCTTCAAGTATTACAGCAAGGTGCACCTTCTCCCCAGTTTAAAGAGAGCAATTTTGTTTTATTTTAGCTAACATAGTGCCATTTCCTCAGCTCTCTGTCTATTTCCAGACTTTGAGGCTTTGCAGTGTTTGTCAGAGGATGGATAATGGAGTTAAAAGCAAATTGCTCAACTTTTTCTATAGCTGCTCTACTGGACAGGTTCATTGCACACATCCTCCTTGTCACACAGAAAGTGGCAAACACTTCCAGCTGTACTAATGCACATTCTGCTAGTAAATAATGTGTGTAGCAAATAGGACACAGTTTTAAGCTGCTTCTGCCTCTACAACTGTCTGGCATGCCGCGTGCAACAAGGGGCACAAGTGTGCACATGCAGGTACCTAAACAGCACAGCGGGTTTAATAAAAAAAGCACTTTATAGCAATTCAATTTTTTTTTTTTTTTTTTTTAATTCTGTGGGAGCAGGGAGAATTCTTTCAATTACCTTTACATCTGAGACATTAAATAGATTTTACTTCTTAAAGCCACTTAGCAAAGTTTAAAGTTCTCCAGTGCAGGACTTTTTACCCCAAGAACTGAGGCTGAGATGGGGAAGCCTTCTCTGCAGGAGACAAGAATCCCAGAAACTTCCAGCAGTTTTTCTCCCTGCTCCTGTGCAAGGTGAACTGAAAAGCAGCTGGATCTATGCTTCAAGAGTCAGCAAATTACTCTAGGAATAATTTTTTAATTTATTGCCTTTCCTTAAGGAATGGAAACTCCTGAAAATTAGATTAAATAATTATACACAAACATGCAGTTAAAGACACGCATTTAATATATGACCTTAATCCTTAATTATCTTCTGATCCACTGATCATCTTGATTTTAAGAGTGGTAATGTGAACTTAAATCTTAAGAAAACACAGTAGGAACTCTAGGGGCAAAGAAATTGGGTAAAAAAAAATACATGAGGGCTGAGAGATAGTCACTGTATACGTCTGTCATACTTCCATGAAGAGAGGCAGCTTGCCTCATAAAACTACTTGACCACGATTTCCTATAAAAAGAGAAACATAAAAAAGAGAGGAAAAAAGAAACCTCAAACAACCCCAACTTTTTCTTCTGGTTCATGAGCTAATATAAGATTTTCCAAATAGTCAAAGCATTCCTGATGGATGTATCTCCACTTGGATCACCGCAGTAACACTGCAGACAAGTAGCTTTTCTTATTATTTCAAAACATCCAAAGTAAACTCATACCCTCAGCCAGCATAAAACTAGGTTGATACACCAAGAAAAAAGCCCAAGACTGAAATCTCCTTTTGACATTTACAGGTCTGAACAACTGCTCCCAAACCTCAGTTTCATGTGCTAGAACCAATACTGCTTGAGAGTTTGAGTTTTTCTGTCTGCTTTAAACTAGATTGCAGACATCAAAGTTGGTGAAATACCCAAGGAAAAGAAGGGGCAGAATTTGGATTCATTTGTCAGGACTCAAAGGCACTGGTAGACCTCACTGCAGCCAGGACCTCTCTACCTGTGAGCCCAAAAGCTGTACATAAGTAATAATATTCTTAATATCCTTAATTCTTAACCCCACATTACTGCTTAATTAAGGTGCAAATGCTTCCTGAAACATTGCTTACGAGATGCAGACAAAAGAACAGTTTTTGAAAGCAAGAGTCCTATTTCAATCACTTTGCACACGCACTGAAGTTACTTCACTTTCCCATCCAAAATCCCCCGTTAATTCAAGAATAACATTGCAAAGGCAGTAGTTAATTATCTTCAAATGTAACCAGATTACGTAAGGCACACAGTTATCTCAGAAACTTAAATCCACGTTCTGCAGCCACTTCACCAAGGCAGTTAAACCCAACTCCCAGGGTCCCCCTCACCCTGAATCCACGCACTGTTACTGGATCCCTGTTGCTGCCACATGATGCAACTTCTTCAGTCATTTCCCTGGTGAAGGGCATTATTTTTAGTCAGGTGTAACACAAACATTTAAACATATCTCACTACTAAGACCATTTGTCCAATATTTTCAGATTGTCCTGTGAATCACCTCCCTCAGCATTTAATCATTGCAGCATTTTACCATGCTTTCATCATTGTCCCATTTAAGTCACTGAGAAATAAAATGTATTTGTGTGGAGAAAACTGCTCCTAATTTAGCACCTACTAAGATTTCACACACTTATTTTCCATATACATGATGACACTTTATGCCAGTGCCTTTAAAGAAAAACTGTTTAATATCTGGCCTGGATAGCAGGCTTAAACTTAGTAATTCACCGAGCTCAGTACACCCACATCACTAGAGATAGCAGCGTCCAGATGATGATGTAAGAGCTCACCCATGTACCCTGGAGGTCTCTGCAGGAAAACTGGACTCAACTGGATACCAATATCTGTATAATAGTATCTGTTTATTTTAGAATGGATTAAAATACACTGAATGGTATTTAAACCTGTCAGCATTGCTCTGATGAGAATCTTATTTCAGGTCTATGTATCTGGTCTGCAGCATTCTGCCCAATTTTTACGCTGTGCAATGCTGGCCAGCCATTCTTCCCATCGCCCAACACAAGGGGAAAGTGCAAAATACATCGGACACACATTATAGCCCAGGTTCCTCCCATCCAACATGAAACTGAGACGTCTAAGTTAAGAACCTGCTTGAGCCACATGACTTCAGCATTCCCTGGAGTAAGAAAGATGTGCATCCTCTGAGGCTCATCAGCCCCTTACTTCGACTCCAGAGAGTCCAAGGCAACTGCAGATGAACCCGAGTTTCTATAATGAAAAGTCCCACTTTTGTATACATTATCGACAGAATGCCACCAAGAATGAGTTGCATAATAAAAACAATAAAACGCTTTAGGATTTCAGTAAAGTCTATTAAATGACTCAAGTTCTTTCTAGAGAGAGACGGTATTTCTACTCTTGCCTCTCTCCCAGTCCTTTCACAGTTTGTTCAGGAAAATGAAGAGGAAAAATCAGCAGCGACAAAGCCCTGTTCTCATCTCTCTCTAGGGCATACAGAACACCCTCACATGTTTTAAGTCAAAATCAATTTAAAGACTAAATTCTTTCCCATTTGGAGTTGTACGGTGATCAACATTTAACTTGAATACTAAGTAGTCCTTCAAGATAAAGGGTCTCATTTTTTATTTAAAAGCCTTTCACAAAGCATTAAAAGCCATCAACAGGCTTATGTAGAAAATACTAATTTCAAAGAAAATGCAAGACTATTTAGCAAGAGCTATCCTGAGGCCTCTTCAAAGGAAAAAAAATCAAATGTGTTTCATAAGAGAAATGCTTTCTTATCTATTCAACTTTTCATCCTATAGGCAGCCACTTCTTTGAGGAAAGCTTACAAGTTTAAATGAAGTCACTCAGCTGTCTTCCTTCCTTCTTTTGGGGCAGACAGACATAAGAAGTTTATCTTCTGTTAGTCAACTCAGAATTGTGCATCATATTTTAAGACCTCTAACAAAAAGAATAAAAAGATAAACCTAAGATGACAGAGGGTAGCTGAGTTCCCAAGACTTGAGCAACCTTCCCTACTGCCTGACTACAACCACTCTGCACACAGGTACAGGAAGAGCTTCAAGTCCTCGGCCAAATTCTCCTCCTTTTCAGAGCTGCGGGCCCAGTGCACACCGGGGACAAGGAAACAACAGCTCCATGCAGGAATGAAATGAGGTATGGACAAAGCAACTGGCTGTAAGCATCCTCTCCTGAGCTGCATCTCATGTTCTTCAGAAACCTGGACCTTATACATGCCGTATTTCCCCTCTGCACCCACCACAGGAAAAAACAGGGGCCCTCATCTTTTATACAGCATGGAATTGAAAAGTGGCTTGTTGTTCGTTCTGTACAAGCTTGATGTCTAATGCTGAATGCAAGACTTCCATATTTTCAGTGACTATAGCCAAAGAAAAGTCAGAGTCTGAGAAGTGTTAATGTAAAAGTGAGAAAACCTCCATATTATAGAATTCCAGTTGCCTAGAGATCATTATTAGCAAAAGCCTAATTTTCTTAGTCTTTAAAACTCCCACCAAACCACCCACATTCTTGAAAACTGAGCCTTTGGAATTAGATATCTAAACTTCTCCTCCTGCCCCCTTATACTGCCCCCACACACCAGCTTTCTTTCCCACTCATTTCTCTTTCCATCCGTGAGACGTCAAATAAAATACTGGCCTGAACATGGTGTCCTCTGAAGCAGCATGGAGAGCAGCTTACACCTCTCTAGAACAGTTCACTGTATCTATTTTCACTCAGATCACATTTCAGAGATTTTTTCCAAGACCCCAGAGAATGACAAGCCAGGTTTCATTTTTAGATTAAGCCTGAAACACAATAGAAGCTGATAGTGCTATACAGTACTCTGTGGAGAATGAGGTGATTTTGTACTTGACCCCTTATTTCAAGGGGCTGATAAATTTCCCCTTGTTCAAGTTGTTGTCCTGATAAACCCAAACTCCCAGCTCATCAATGCATTACTCCATGCACAAAATCGTGACAAACACAAGATGCTGCCCAGCATGAGGACACTACACAAATCCCATTTGTTTAGCTGAGAGGTTCCTGTGGCCAAGCATGCAAATCCCAACTCCTAGACTAATTCAGTTGAAAGAAGAAAAATACATGCTACTTTCTGAAGGTCAGTGAGTATATGGCACGTTCTGGTTTTTAATTTATCATGGGAACAAGCACCATAATATTAGCAGTTTCTCTTGAAATCAGAATTTGGAACATCTAAGACCTTTCTCTGCAGAAAGCTCCAAGGAGAGTGCCTTTGTTCAGTGACCGTAAAACAGGAGTACGTGCTTTGCTCAGCTTAGAGGACACAGGTCTCTGAGAGATCACTTGGGTCACTTCATACCACCGACTTGCTGACAAACATATAATAGGTGTCCAGTTTCAAAGGGCTCACAGAACATCTACTCCACATGTCCCTTCTCTTCCTCCTCCCCCCCGGACCCCAGCTTGTGGCAGATCAAAAGCATTTTGCAATAACCCACCAAGAAAACCCTCAAGACTCGTAGCTTCAGCATTCAGTCTTTTACCATCATACACACATAGAGAAAAAAGGCACGGCTGAGGTTTCCCAAGGCTCAAGAAACCTTCTCTAACTGCCTGTCTGCAGAGATGGAGAGCACTGCCAATGTCCTGGGCCTGCAGAATTCATTGAACCTAAGTGCAAGGTAACAGTAATGCTTTAGGAAAGAAGAGGCAAGTTCTCTTCTGATCTACTTGGATTTAATTTCCTGTTAAGTAACCATGATGAATACTTCCTAATGAAGTTGTTATAGATTTACCCAACAGTGTAAATTTGTTAGAAACAGCAACTGACAACTTTAATTGTGAAAGGAGCACTGCATTCGAAGTTTCAAGTAGATGTATGTTTTAAGACGATTAAATCTGGTAGCTATTTTGAAGCTCCTGCAAAGCCTCAACAGTGCACACAGGTGGCTGCCTGCAAGACTGATTGTACAGACCTCCATCATAAAAAAAAAAAAAAAAAAAAAAACAAAAANAAAAAAAAAAAAAAGGCCTTTCCATGCAACTTCCGTAATTACTTTTGTATAGTCCAGTCCCAAATCAGTGAAGCATATCACTTCTGGAAGCCATCTGAAACACAAGAATTGCAAAGTTCAACAGAAAAAAAAAAAAAAAATCACGTGCATGTGACCCAGACCTCCCTACAGAAGGGGTAAGAATGGATAAGAGGGTTGTGGAGTAGCAGCCAGGTCCAAAACATAAGAAAGGACATGCAACATCAAGTACAAAAACAATGCTCAACTCCTTACCCTACTACTGTGCCTTTATTAGACATGTGCCTTAGCACCTTCTTGAATTAAGGTCTTTTTCCTCTCCCCTCCTACTAAAATGATGTTTACTTCTGTTCAAAATAGTATTATTTCCCTTTCAACATGCTAACCAAACTTACACAGGATAAGTACCTTTAAGAAACACAGACCCTGCTACTGAACATTAAACTGACTGTTCCATTCCCCAAGCCAGAAAAGCTTTACATATACTAATAAACTCTAGAAAGCACTTATGATTATCATAAAAAGGCAACCTACAGAAGATCTTTTAGAAAACAAATTTGGCTTCTCTTTATTTGCTTTCTCAGCTTTTCTATTTCTCTGCTATTCACATTCTCAGTCATTCTGAAATCACTAAATCAAACTGGCTGTATAAATGAAATAAAGGGCTTGCAAGAGCAAATAGGCAGTAGCCATTGCCAAGTATATTGAGATAAAGTTTTAAATTCCTTTTCAAGATTTTTGGCTAAAAATACCTTTAAATAAACCTTTATTTCTTGTTTTCAGATTACAAACACTTATGTCTCCTTCCTTTTGTAGAGACAAAAGAAACAGAAGTAGAAAAAAAAAACCAACCCCAAAACAACAAAACCACCAACAAATCTACAAACACAGCTGGCAAATGTATTTTAACAGCCCAGCCCCAGCGAAATACAAAAGGTAAATAAACACCACAAGCGGCAGAAACATCCTCTTTTATAGTCCCCGTGATTAACCACTGCAGGTAACACCAGCCAACAACACCCCGCATCTAAAACACCTTCTTCATACCAAAGGACCGCTTTGTTTCTCCAATTCGGGGATGTAACTCGGGGATGTAATTCGGGGAANGGGAGGGAGGGAGCGGGCTGGGATGGAGTGTGGGGGAGGCGCCGCCGGGCCCCGCCCGCGGGCGGGGAGGCGGCGGAGAGGGGCTGCCTTTTGTCCGGGCTCCGCTCCTCGCCCTGGCACCGGCACCCCCCGCCCCGTGCGTGCTCCGCGGGAGGCGGCCGGCGGTCCTTTGTGTGGCGGGGCGGGGGGACGGAGCGGAGCGCTCCGCCCCGC